>PYXC01002106.1:4007500-4385000 GCA_015244755.2 Tenualosa ilisha
ACACACACACACACACACACACACACACACACACACACAGACACACAGGGCAGGGTAATGTTATTAGCCTAATATAGTTTGCCCAGGTGTCCCTCCCACCGGCCCCTAAACCAAAACAAAAGAAAAAAAAAAACAACAACAATTCAGTTTGATAATGTTACCTCCCACAGGACCTGCAAAATGTGATTTACTTGCTACAAACACAGACACACAAACACACACACACTCCTTTTGTGTTCTATGTGCGCATTCTTTGTGTGTATTAGTGACTGTACTTGTGTGAATTAAAAATGCATGACAGGGCAATAAAGTTGAGTTTTTACTGTGATGACCTGCCTATTTTTAGGCTGCTTGGGCCTCCTGTAATTTTTTCTTTTTTCAAAAACAGGTGGCTTTATTGTGTCCCCACCTTTAACGCAATGCCTTATTCATGATCCCAGTGGGAAATAAATAAACACATACATGCATATAAATTTCTGCGACAGCTCCAGAAATCTCAAAACTGCTGACACAGCTATGAATTCTCATGTAATGTTTTTGCAGTGCATCCTGCGGTGACTGAAGAGAAGCATTTCACTTTTTCTCGGCATGAAACCCAATGCACAACGAGCCCCAAGGGCAAACCAAAGATAAATGAGCAATACCTACAGGACAAAACAAAAAAAAACAGGTAATAAAAGCAAGCCCATGGCCCCATGTTGCGAAAGGAGAAAATCAAATCTAGTCATGCGGCTTGTGTCCTGTGGCTTGTGTCCTGTTGCGGCCAAAACAAAACATTCCACAGGTAGGCTTTTGATTATGGCAAAACAGCTTCTATTTCATTGCACGAGTCAGTTTCGTACCCATAATAGAAGATCATTTATTGGGATGAAATGAAAAGAAAGAATAAATCTAATAAATGAATCATAAATGTCAGAGGCAGGGGGTGGGCAGGCTTCTTCTCTGATGCATCCTCCGATAAAAAATCAAACTTCTCTGAACGACTGCCAAAAGCATGAGCAGATGGTTTATCCACAAGGGACGATTTCAATCAATCACCTTAGCAGCTGTGGTTTGGCATCTAATGTGTTTGCCTGAATCTGTGTGGCTATTTTTTTCACAACCGTAGCTCTTTTTCTCTCCTCTTTTCTCACTCCACCCTAAAAACAAGGCAATGAAAGTTGACGTGAAGTGATCCCTTGAAGTACATCACCAGTGACTCAGTCCCTTCGATAGCGCCACTAATGGAGAACAGTAGTGGTGTTTGTGTGTGGTGTGTGTGTGTATGTGTTTGGGGGATGGGGTGAGTGGCAGGGTGGGCAGCTTTCAATTATCTGATGCATGAAGGAAGGAATTGGAGGGATACAGACAGGGGATAATGCCAGTGAGGCCTTTAAAGGCTGGGCCATGCTCTGCTGGCTTTCATCTGAGGTGATGGAGCCCAATACCAGAGAGAAAGAGTGAGGGGGGTAGGGGTGGGGGGTAAGAGTGAGAGAAGGAGAGTGAGAGAGCACCAATATGTGACTGAGTCCTTCAAAGACCAGCGTCTCTGCTGCATCCCACCCGTCTGTCCAATCTGCTTTTAAGATGCATTGTGTAAGGAGCATTGTGTGTCAGTGTGTCTATTGTGTGTCAGCAAGAGGCAGAGAGAGAGAGACAGAGGGAGAATTTGCGTGTGTGTGTGTGTGTGTGTGAAGGTGACGTTGGGCAACTTCCTTTCAAAAGAGGCAAGCAGATGAGGGATCATCAATGAAAGGTCCTCAGTATCACACACCCACATACACACAAACACACACACACACACACATACACACACAGAGATACTGGTGGCCTTATAGCATAAGGGCACATAAAACCCATCCACTTGAAACATTCTGTATAAGCAGGCATATCCTTACAACTCACCAAACTCAAATAAGGAGTCAAATGTTTAACACACCCCACTGAAATTCTGCAAGATTTCAATCATTTCAGATTTTTAAATGAATGCTCGTGCCAGGCCTCAGGGGGAAGAAAAAAACAAACTTACTTACTAGCGTATCCATTTTTCAGGGCTTTGCAATGGATGTCGGAAAAGCATAATGAATTTGGGAGCCAGGAAAGTAAGCATAATGAAACTGTGTGAGTGTATATGCATGTGTGCTTACATTCTTATTTCCATCTTTGTTCTCCAAAAATTCCAATCAATTTGCACACCGTGGTGATAGAGTGTTCAACAATTTGGCACACCGTGGTGATAGAGTGTTCAACAAGATAAATTATTAGAGCTGTTATTAGGCTATTACAATTTTGCCTCAAGGAAATTTACTAGTACCTAAGAAATGCAAACCATTTTCTCCTTATTTATTTGTTTTCTTTTGCGAGGACCACACCCAGAATTATCTGTTCCCTAAAATCCATCCATTCTTTATGTAATATGCAGAATACGCTAGTGTATATTTTGGCATGGCATGAGTCTTGGTGCATTTTCTGTGGCCCTGCTGATGCGAGCCATGCTGTTGCTGAGAAACCCCTATCACCCCCTGACTGCCTGGGATGAGCAAATTACAGACCCCTGAAAATAGCAACAGAAGAATGCGGCCTTTCGTGGAGAGGAGCGATAGGGAATGGCAGATGTGAACGCACCCGAAGAATGTGAAACAGGAGGTCAGTACAGCAGGTTATGTGACCTTGATGCAAGTAATGCCATCCCATAACACCACAGAGAAGTCTAATTAATTACAGCATCTGTCTAAAGTATGTAAAAAAGTTGTTTTCTGAGATATTTCTGTGAATGGGAGGTGTTGTGTCCAAGGTATGGGTTTAATTACCTCAGCAAGGAGGTTATGTTTTCACCGCCGTTTGTCTGTCTGTCTGTCTGTCTGCTAAGATAACTCGAAAAGTACTGCACGGATTTTGATGATTTTTTTGTGGGTATTAGGCCAAGGAATAATTCAATTTTGATGGTGATTCGGAACACCGTCTGGAATCTGTATTGGGTCTGTGACCCTCTATTGCCTAGGCAGAGGTTTCTGCTCTTCGAGTGCCTTTCTAGTTATGAATGTAATGTTTTTGGGGCATTCTCCAAGGCATTAAGAGGCATAAGAGAAACACACACTAACACACAGACACACACACTAACACACACACATCTTTAAAAGTCTTATCTATATATCTTTAAAAGTTCATCAATTTCCATTAACACTTGTCATATTAAAAACAAACAAACAAACAAACAAAAAACTCAAACTGAATAAAAAAAGAAAAAATAAATTTCATTAAATTTAAAATAAATACGTTTATTTCAGTGAATTGAAATGTTAGAAATGCAAAATGCATATTTTTCCAATGTCTACTGACACACAAAGGAACCCCCATCAAATACCTCCATGCGTCTGAAGCATATCCGTGTATTAGCACTGTATCTTGTGGCCATCCAGGACCATTAATCCCAGCCAGTGCCCCGTCAAAACACTGACTTGATCGATCACCATTAGAAGCAATCAGGGCTGGCTTGGCTGGTAAATGAGATTGCTCTGCATGCCTGAATAATGGAGAGAGAGACAGAGCTTCTCTGACGTCTGCTGACAGCACCAGCAAAACAAAAGTAGCACATCAGCAAGAGGCACTGTGCCATTTCACTTCTGGAGGAGAGGTTGAACAACTTTACATACATAAACATAAGCAGCTCTGGAATTCAGGATAATCCTTCAGTTAAGAATGAAGTCTGGATCTGTTTCACCCTTGCAATTGTGTAGCCCAGAACCAGCCTAAAAGGGCTTCAGAGGCTGGGAGGAAATCGAACCCATTCTCATCAAGGCCTGTCAATGTTATAGCATATGACAGGAACGGTATATCACTTAGTGGCTATGAGCGCATCTCTGGAAGTCATAAATCACCCAATATTACATCCGTTACTCTTCTCTCTGAAACGCAATCTTTCTCAAGCTTTCTTTTTGTTTTTCATTTCTCCCATCAGGCAGCTTTGCTTATCAGTAGTGGGGAGGCTGAGGAGAGAGGCAGGGTGGTCTGGGAGGAGATATTGAGCACAGAGAGCATCAAGTGCTAATATGTCTGAGGTGGAATAGTGGCAGGAAATCCCTCTGGTGGGACCTGCAGAGGGCAGAGTTCACAGCCTCTCAACAGGCCTCAACTCAAGGTGATGAAATGCAATCAAGTGTGCATATGGTCTCAGGACTAGGAGAGATTGCTATATGTATGTGTGTGTGTGTGTGTGTGTGTGTGTGTGTGTGTGGCTGTGTGGAGGAGGGGGGCAGGGTACTGGGCAGGCTGTGGGTATTTCAACCGCCAACCATAACAAACCGTATATATACTACAATGACACATACACTTTCTGTGCTTCAGAAGCTTTTATGATCAACTAGAAAAGTCTATGGCTAGTCTCTCAACTTTGACTTAATTCCTATTTACAGAGGCATAGATGTGTGCTAACACTCTGCTGCTGAACTGAAATGTACTGTAAGTATACACTGATGTCCCTTCCCTATCAGCATCCCTATTGGGTTGAGGCCAACATGTTTATTATTCGTGCCCTTGACTGGCTTAATGCCCTGGGCAAGCACAATGTGTACTCAACCTTTCTGAAGTACACTCAGTGGAGATGGGGGGGTGGTCTTTTGATGAAATGTCACATGCAGGGGTGGAGTGGAGTGGAGTGGGGCGGCGGTCTTAGAGATATGCATCAATCTACCACTCAATACAGGGCAATTGCCTAAGTCAGCTGTAACCGGTAGGCTGCGTTTCTGCATCTGCGGTATGTGGTTGCTGCTACCGCATCTGCATGGTTATTGCTACTGCTTCCTTCCTAATTGATCTTTTTGTTTTTACCAACTGATTGTGGTTCCTATCTGCTGTTACAGAGTTTTCATGCGATACTATTATCATAATGTTTTGATTCCATACAACCAACTTTCATGTTGACCTTATGACAATATGCTCAGTCCATTGGAGTGGATTGGAGGCTGATCTCCTTTCTAACGTAAATCTTTAAAATTATGGAAAATGTTGAGAAAAAGGAATGCCTTACTTTATGCTCTCACAGTGATGCATGTTTGGCAGGGATCATGGTTTTTAGCCATTCCCCTCTTTAAAATTTAACTCTGGAACTAAATTGTTGCTTTATCAAGCAGCAAGCAACCATTGTTGAGATAGATAACAAGGCAAGACAAGCGTACCTTTTCTCTCATATGTATGTAGATCCAATTTAATTCACTTTCATTCACTTACCTAACATTTGCATTTATCCAAAGCAACACAAGAGCAAAAGAAACCTGGCTGTTAATGGAATTGAATAATTTCCATTGAATGTTTGAACAACTGTTTGTGAGGCAGCAGTTATAACTAATAATAACAGATGCTGCACTGAAGAAAAAGGACCAATACATTGATTTCAATTTAGTAATGGATCAATAATTAGTTTCTCACTCAAGGCAATTGGTCAATTGGTCACAGTGGGCAACACCACATGCCTTTAAAGGACAGCGGGGGCCACAGTAGGATCACGTCATTAAAGGTACTGTCCATGCTTCTAATCCTACACACATAGGATATGAAGCAAATAGATCAAAACATATTTGATATGTTCAGTATACACAGTCTGACAGTGTTTGCTTCTTTAAGGGGGTTTGTCACAGGTGATAGCCATGATAAATGAGCTGGAAGAATTCTCTAAATGCTGTAAAGAGGTGTTTCAATGTCTCCAGTGTAAAAGAGTTTTTTTCAATGCTTAGCATAATGGATACTGCACCATCCATTAAGAAGGGAGCAGAGATGATACAGCTTCACAACACACTGCAGCAACAACATTTTAAAAATCTAGTATATGAATAACATTCACTAGCCCAGTGTGAATGCAGATGGATTCACAAAACGCCATGGTTGTGTTTTTTTCCATCTTTCTGAATGCCACATTATGCCACAGATACAAGGGAAAACACATGATAAGAAAGAAAAGACATGATTTATATTTGGACAATCCAAGAAAAACAAAATGTTTCTTCAAGAGAGTGGAAGAGAGAGGGGCCAATTTTGACTACCTGCAATCAAAGCAATCAAAACCATCTTGCCAAAACAGTGGCCTGATTTTTTGACGCCACTACATCAAGTGGCTCACCAAAACATCACTTTTCACAATTTCACCTTCTAACATATACACTGTACTCGCCATCCCGATTTTTCACCCCCCTTTTCACAGTCTCTTTTATCACAATATCTTTCTATCTCCACTATACACAATTCTTCACCAGTGATCAGCGGAGAAGGATGAGCAATTTTATTTATAGACATGAATGTCATTTCATAAATAGCTTAGACTGTAATATGCAAAGGGACGTGGAAGAGGGCTATGATTTCCATCAGCCCTTGAATTTGTCATGTTGATGAATGGGTTCTTGCTTTTTCATAGAATTGTCTCCTGCCCCCAGCCTTCAGAAGAGTGTGGGGATAAAAGCAACCCCGAAAGCCATCTCATTAACACCAGAGCAGGCAGGGAAAGAAGGGGGTCAATGTCAAATGCATGACCTCATCAGGATGGGGGTCAGACTTAGGGGGATGCACTGTTATGAACAGAAAACATTGCTGCAGAATCATGACTGAAGTCTGCAATGAAGGCACTACGTGTTGCGTCTACTCTGCGGCCAGATGAGGAGAGAACTTTTGTGTGTGTGTGTGTGTGTGTGTGTGTGTGTGCATGTGTGTGTGTGTGTGTGTGTGTGTGTGTGCACATGCTGGTATGTGTTCAAACTGTGGTGTTAAGTGTATGTGGGGGACAGCATTATACATGAACCACTGCCTTAAACATGAAGCTACTGACAACAAGCATTCCACATTAATCAAACTAAAAGTTCATCACAGTGAATGTCACCCAATTAAGTGGGAGATAAATCACTCTGATACCTAGTGTAAGTGTGTGTGTGTGTGTGTGTGTGTGTGTGTGTGTGTATACCCATTAGTGTACATGTGGGAATGTGCTTGCTGTTAACCACCCCTGTCACGTCTAACCCCTCTGTTATCTCCATAAAGTAATCAGTCATTAGATGACTAATGAGCATAAACAACACACACTCACACACACACACACACACACACACACACACATCCACATGAACAACAAGACATATAAACACAAACACACACACACACATACATTAACAACAACACATATAAACATAAACACACACGTGCGCGCGCGCACACACACACACACTCGCCAATAGAAAGTGTTGAACATACCTTGTCCCTAAAACAGATCACTCATTATGTCTCACTGCATGAAAGCCGGCCAATAAGCTTTAATGAGCAGACAACAAATCTATGATAGCGCGTGGCTAATGACTCTGAATGCATTTAGTGCGCCATTATAATGGGGCCATATACTGTGGCTTCTGACACAATGACACCCAGGCTGGGGAGGTGGGGGTGGGGGGGTGGGGGGTAGTAGTCAGTGGCACAACCTTCCCAAACCCAATACTGCAGCAATTACCTTCAAGTCAACAAGTCTCTGCTGGAGTGCAAAAGGGATAAATATTTAATGGCAAAATAATCAAATGCTTCAGAGTCCCAACAGTGGATGCCTGTTCTGTGTAATCACATGGAAGGTTACCAAGCTGAGAGTGAAGGCACTAACTCTGAAAAATAAACAGGATTACTGTTTAGTAAAATAAAATATGACAAACTGGAAAACACATTCAATACTGATGGGTTGGTTTTATCATGTGGCATGAGTCCGCTTCATCTTGTTTCCCTCTCTGCTTATAGAAGTCATATCAAGCAGCTTTCCCATCACGTTCCTCACTCTGTAGCTCTGTTGTTTGTCCACTCCTCCCTCTTTTAATAGCCTCTGCGGGTTTATCTGTGGGGGTCACGGGGTCACAGCTCTTTATAAAAAGCAGAGATTTGTCACTCACTTCCTGCCTCGGCAGCTGAGTCCCATCTGCTTTCACATACTGTTCCTGCCTACAGCCCCCGAGTGACTACACGCCACTCCACACTATCAGAAACATATACAAATCCAGTCCTTTTTGTGGCCACTATACATACCTATACCCATACATACCCATGAATATAAAAGCAGATGTCCTAAATGTCTATCTGAAAAATGATAAGCACCACAGAAGTGCCATCTCTCTGTCATGAATTATGATGGGTGAACATTATTTACTTGCAGAGAAGCATTTGTGTATTTGCTATAAATCATTATGTGTCTAAGAGGAATGGGTAAGTTTATGTTTATAAATGGGCGATTAGCCTACTATATTGTGTGTTATTGTGTTTTTAGACTGAGTCTTGCTGTATATATTCATCATTTGTAATATAATAATAATTAGCAATCCTATGCAGGTTAAGACCAGTACATTTTCATGGTGAATGGTTGGATTATTGGTCTTACGTGCTTGTTTTCTGGAGGTTAGCATACCCTAACATAGCATAGCATGACACTCTCATCAGTAAGCGAGCCCTATGATTCCCTGAGGAGCAGAAAGCCAGACCTGCTACCTGCAGGGCTTTAACCCTGATTGACAGCGTCATGCAGATTCAGTCACCACCCCTAAGTGGAGCTGTCCATCATTCCCACCCACACCATTTTTTCCCCCATAAATATCTCATATGCAGCTGGAACGGATTATGAGTAAGGGACTACAGAGGCACAGTCCTGAACCACAGACCAGGGGACGCACAGAGAGTGTGGCTATGTGTGCTCTCCTTTTCAGGAAAGCACACTTGTTACTGATAAAATATATCTCTCAGTTCCTTACAATGTGAGGAGCAGAAAAGGAAATTTTACGCTTTTCTTTTTTGCGCTTGTATCCTTTATCTCCCAGTTGTAGTTTCTTTTATTTCAGTGAGCCGTGCTGTTGTCTCCAGTCAACTGGAAAATTGCTCTCTCCTGCGTCACGTGCCACAGGAAACAGAGGCTTGCTCTTAACACCACCACCAGGGAGAGGAAGCCACCAGGACCTTTGTGACATCACAGAACCCATTGAGAGCACCGGCCAATCAGTAGGGGCCTCCTGATCAGAGGTAACGTGGGACCGATAACAAGCAAACCATTTCCTAATGAGAGGCAAAGGTCACATGAATCACCTGAAGCTCTCTCCCTCTCTCTCTCTGTCTAACGGTATCTATTTATGACTTTTGTCTCTATCAATCAATATCGGTCTCTGAATCATTTGTTCCCTTCCTCTCTTTACTCTATTTAACTCCCTCTCATAAGCTTATATTGCATGCTGATGGATGCTCTGGTAAATAACCCGTGTAGCCCGAGGACAGAGGAGAAAAAATACCACAGTGAGGTGGGCGAGACAGCGACAGGGGGGTCAGGTCCACCAAGCAGAGTGATACCCTCTTAGGGACAATGTCAAATCAGGAGGGCCCAAAGAGAAGTGTGGGGCGGGGGGGCGTAGGTCACGCTAAGGGAAAGAGGGAAAACAAGACGACTCAACTGCTCTTTGTAACCCCAGGATGTAAAACACGTTGCCTTGTGTGACACATGGGCAAGTTGGTGAGATGCTTTATGTCTATGTAGCACATGATGTGTTCATTTAGTCTCTCCATTCACTTATTCATTCATCAGTTTATTCATTCATAGGGACAATCCATAAATGCTGTGGAAATAACAAGTGCAGTTTCATGCAGTAGTGAATTGTTTAAATGCATTTTCCCTCTTCACCAGTCACCTGAACAAATCATGGACATGCCATTAACTTGAGCCTTACTCAGTGAGGAATATCATAATGGTAAGGACAGCTTTCATATATTCCCTGTAAAACTCAATGCCCCGTTAATGTAAAAGACCACAATTTACTGTAATTCAACGTGAAAATCCACATTCACTATTCTCAGAATATTTGGGGATTTTATATAGACTGGAGGGTGTCCAAAATTAAACAGAATAAAATTATGGAAGGACCTTGAGAAAGGACTGGGGAATCACACAGGGATTTCAACAACAGGTGTGGATGCAGAGACCAAACATGGTCGAGGGATGATGATGCAACCATTCATTACAACCATAGCGCCACCATTTAGGCCTTTTTTTCTCCTATGCAGACCAAAGCTGAATAGGCCTTGCTTCGTCCATTCAGTGCTGACAAACCACATGAGAGTGTCAGACAGCCCATCACTGCTGACAGCTCAGGTGTCCAGGTTTACAGCAGTCCCTAGGGTTAATGAAGGTCAGCTACTGGGCGGAGAACTTAACAACACTGCCAGGCCACAAATAACATCAATGCCACTTTTAACAGCCCATAACAAGGGACATCAATCAATCTAAGCACCTCCTTGAGCACTATATGCTTTAAGGCCATTTGTGTCTGTGTCTGTGTCTGTGTGTGTGTGTGTGTGTGTGTGTGTGTGTCTGTGTCTGTGTGTGTGTTTGTGTGTGTTTAATTGTGCGGAATGGGAGTACCTGTGAATTCAATACATAAGAAAATTGAGGATAACATCGATGAGAACATACAACAACAAACGATTGTTTGCAGATGTTGAAATATCTCTCTGTATCTTTAGTAGCATCTAGTTTTAGTATCAAAGCTATCAAATTTAAATTTGCTCTGCAGGTCCGTCTGGCCAAGAGGCCATTACAGCATTTATGAGTCACAAAAAACAGGAATCAATTACAACTGCTTATCTAGCTTAGGGGAGGCTTTACACAATTTACAGCCAATGAAGGCGTCTCCATTACTGTCCACTGGGTAAACAACTGCAATTAAAACCATCGCTTACAGGAAATATGTGTTTGCTGTACTTTGGGAAAGTTTCAGTGAGAGTTTAATGCTTCATTTGGAACTCATGCTGATAACGTCCCTGGAAATGGAAGGCCAGACCCAAACCCTGCCCCTATTTATGACGTTACATCTTGCCTGGTGACAAGCGAGGTGTCAAGTACATAGTGATACACGTGTGTGATACTGCTGCTGTGTGTGTGTGTGTGTGCGTGTGTGTGTGAGCATGTGTGTGACTGATAATGCTAATCAACCATAATACTGTACCATGGGATGTCCGTCCGTCAACCATGTGACAGAACAGCCAAATAACATAAAACAGCTGCTACCACAGTTCATTATGGTATGTATGTCAGAAAGCCATACGACAACCAGCAACTTGGGACAATCCTCCAAGGCAAAATAAACAATAACAGGGTCACGCACACGCATGCACACACACATACACACACACGCATACACACACAGTATGACAGGGCAGACACTAGCACTTGTAACTAAAACAGTTCAAAGGTGCACCTGATGGCTGTCTTCTCTGTGACATCCGGACCATCAGGGAGCTCAGCAGCCAAGATCTCCTCCAGTGTCTGTGGGTCATCGGGGACAACACTTGGACTGCTCCCCTTGTCCTTGAGTCCAATCCCTGCCGTGATGGCATTCCACAAAGCATTCTGGGACTTAGAGCCTAGATAGGATGGAGAGGGTATATGTTCATGTGTGCTCAACCTCAATGCCACAGCAGTCTACGCGGGAAGATTTTTTTTTCTTTTTTTTTTCACATTAGACGTTCACATAACAGACTCTTTTAACAGTCTTTTATGGCAACTGATAAAAGATTTCAGACTCAAGACGTGTGAAACATATTGTGTTACATGCTGCCATCTTGTGGTACAACCAAGTCATCAAGACACGTTACGCAAATTAAGTGCTTTTCCACCTAAATTACATTTAACACTGACCAAGTTTTAAATCTGTTATTCTAGAAGGTTAGTGCTACAGTCTGTGTCTGAGTTAACATTCCCTTTTTAAATTTATGCAGTTAAATTCTGCTTATCTGATAAAGCAGCAAGCAACAATACCTCAATCAGCAATGTACACTGTTTCAGTGGTCATGATATGTTCTCAAATATGCTAATTTATGATACCTTTCTGAAGGAGTTTTTTTTTTCAATAATTTCATTTATTCATTTTTTCCATTCAAGTCATTCATCAAGTCATTCATTTAAACAGAGATTCCATTTGTTCATTTTAAATTAAATACAGTTAATCGTTTAAATATGGCATTAACAAAAGCAATAAGCCTTTATGACCAATAAAGTTTATGGTTTGATAATGTTGAATAATTACAGGCATGATGTTTGTTCAACCATTTTGCAAATGTTGTTAATTAGTTTGAATTCATATTTGAATATTCCATAACTTCAACATTTTTATTAATGAATGTTTCTGAAAGCAAAAGTTAATTTGTTATTGATTTCAATTAATGCTGTGTTAAATGTTAATGAAATGCAATGCACTGCTTTGCATTACTCATTCATACAAGTCATGCTTTATTTTACACATCACATCAACATTAATATGCACAGATACCTTAAAAGAGACATAGAATGGAAAACCATTTGTGCATGGTTACAACCATGAACATAAGGCATGGTGGCATGCTCCTTCATATGTAAATCTTGAACTAGAAATAGCGCCAATATGGCAAAATTAGAACAAAGCCTACACGTCACTTATGACGAATCAATTGTAGTTTAATTGCAGTTGCCAAAAAAGGCGCCATTTAGTCAAAGCGGACCCTTTGAATACCGTGTCTAAATATAACCTTTAATTGGGCTTTTACATTTATACTTGAGCTTAAAGTTGAATACATTGTATTTCAATTTATTTACATTAAAGAACAAGGTACAATACTCAATTCTATGTCACCTTTAAACCACAAAGACAAACAGATTTTGTCATACATACTGATTTGTAATTTGTTTATGTCCCCTTTCTCATGACCATCTACTATTTCAAAGCCATATATGTTATCTAAACATGCAGCTCATGTAAAAACAATACCAGAGTTTTGTTTTGCAGACAGACAGATCGACAGACAGACCTAAAGTCGTACCCACAGACTCACACAAATCTGATTTAATCAAACCATTTGGTTCGCAACCAAAAATATTACACAAAGATTTGGTTCTTGTTACAGGCACAGAGCTTCATTCTACATAGATATATAGACAGGCAGGTGGACAAACAAGCAGCCTGACTGAGTTAACAAGAACAGATCTTGCTTGGATGCGGGCTGGCTGAAGCCCAGTTGCAGCAGGAGGATGTACTCACGGGCAAATCGGTCCAGTGGTCGGCTGTTGGCTTCGCTATCCTCATTAGCCACTGCAGAGGATAGACACCACACAGAGATGAGACGTACACGGGGGTGGACAGGCACCAAACGAGCATTGGGGGTAGTGTGTCAGTGTGAATGCATGTGTTTGTGTGTGTGTGTGTGTGTGTGTGTGTGTGTGTGTGTGTGTGTGTGTGTGTGTGTGTGTATGTATGTGCAACTGATGTTAAGTTTCCCTTACTTCTTTTTCATCTCTTTCAGTCTCTGCTTCCTGCCATTAAATTCAACTCACTTATCCTGTCCATGTCCCGAATCACTGTTCCTTTAACTGGATGTGATTCTGGACATTTTGCTTAAACTCAGCATCCTCTCAAACAAATTCAGCAAGGGATATAAAGCGCTTATCGTTCCTCATGTTTTTTGACATCTAGAATCACTTAAAATTGACTGCAATAAAACAATGTGGTAACACTTTCTATGAAGACCATATCTATAGCGCATTATGAGCGCATTCATAACAAACTATAATGCGCATCATAATTACTCAAAATGCATTATGACTACACTCATAATGCTTCATGATGCATTATATCAACAGTCTAGCTTATAATGCTTTATAAATCCAAGGGTGTTAAATGTGTTACACTTTACTTAACCCCAACAATGAAACATTATGATGAGGTGTGCTGCATTATAGATGCATCCATATGAACTTTACTTTACTTAAAGCACACACTGACAACCTATGATCCCACATGGAACATTATAGCAATTTATGAGCCCTTACAACAGTTGATCATCCAGGTGTGTGCATAGAGGGGTATTAGTAGTCATAATGTATTATAAGCCCCATCAGCCATCTTGTAGTTTATAACCAGTCATGAACACTCATAACACCTTTGGATTTATAAGGCATTATAAGCTAGATTTATAGGTATTTATAACTGTTGATATAATGCATCATGAAGCATTATGAGTGTAGTCATAATGCATTTTGAGTAATTATGATGCGTATTATAGTTTGTTATGAATGCGTTCATAATGCGCTATAGATATTGTCTTCATAGAAAGTGTTACCAACAATGTTGAATTATTATTATTTTGCCCCTAACTGTATTACAATCAGAAATGACAGAGAGGGATTCATATAGTTTATAGTTAATGAATTAACCATAAACTCTAAGGGATACCGGCAAGAGTTTATACAAAGAATATAGACTTATTTCAAAATGTGAGTTTTTTGTACTTTACACAGTGTTATATAATATACGTATGTAATAATAATATTATTATTAAATGGATTTCAATTGAATTACACTAAACAGAATTTTATGAAATAGCTACATGCCTATACAAATGACCACAAGGCAATGACCAAAACCTTTCACATGCAAAGGTGAATGACTTAAGCACTACACACCACTGGACGGCACCCAAATAACACCAAAACAGTCCTAGACTTCAGTGCTGCAGCTTCCAATGCTTTTGAGATTGCCCCTTCTCTTTTGAGGGTGATGGTGCTATTGCAATATATTTTATATTTTATGTATTATTTGCAATATGGCTCTAGAGCAGTCTAAATTGTTTTCTCTGCAAAACACTTTTACACATTTATATATGTATAAAATCCTAATTGTCAAACTGAAAGTCAGGAGCACAGTACATACAGCTGCAGGCTAGACTGATTCTGAACATGCCCCCCAAGTCCTAAGTTCTCTACCCTGAATCTTCCAAGACATTGCTGGCAAGAATGGCCTTCATGATTCTTTGATTCTAGTTAAGTATTTGAGAGTTCAGGGTTGATGGTTAGGAAGGACGCCCTACTGTCTATCAAAAACACCCTTGGTAAACTGAGTTGAAAAATAAGCTATTTTCTATGATTAAACTGTGTTGTGCTTCACCAGTGCTGCAAATAAAATGAGCTAAAACTCTCTCCTCACCAACTGAGCAAAGATGAGGCAGTCTATCTGTGGCATTCTCACACCCTCATCTGCTTACATAACACAGCTTACTTCACCTCCTCCCATGCCAGCCCCTCAACACAACAATCTTTTTTGTATTAAAAAAAAAGGTTTGCACATAAGTCTCTCTTTGGTGAGTGAACAAGCTATTAGATACCTGCAGGCCATCACTAAAGACCTGTGTGATCTGTCTCATGCCCATCCTCCCAGAGGAGACAGATCACCATCCCCTCCCCCAATCACATCCTTAAGAGTGACAGGCCTTGAGCATTTGATATGTTAATACATGGCATGTAAAATACATGCATGTCCTTTTAGCAGGGCTAGTTACACTGCTGCGACTGGGCAGGGTTAGCTAGACTACTTCGACTGTGCTGTATCATTCATATTGCTTATTAAAAGTGTTCCTACACAATAGATGAAGCAAGGTACACTGTTGCATGCTAAAATGGTAAGGCTAGCCACAGAAGGCGTGCATAACATTCAAAGAATGTAGCAAAGAAAGTATCACACTGTTAACACTTTTGATTCCCTATTATAATTTGTGTTTGTGTGTGTGTGTGTGTGTGTGTGTGTGTGTGTGTGTGTGTGTGTGTGTGTGTGTGCGTGTACGCGTGTGCACTAAGGAAGTGCTACACCATATAGTCTACTGATCTGAGTTATTTAATCCAAGTGTGCTAAAATCATGACTGCAAGAGGAGACCCTGATGACCTGCCTGTGTAAATGTCAGACTGCATGGCAACCGCTAGAGCAGCTTTCCAATATACAAATCAATGTGTAAACATGATTCACTGACACATTCAAGATGCATCCAACCACATATGACCCCCTCCAACCAACCTTTTTATACACTTGTTCAACTTAATCGCTTAACTAATCTATTTTATGGATTTATTTATAATTCTATGATATTTTTCAATTCATATACTAGCATAAGTACTCTTTGAATCGTACTAAAAATATACACCACAACACCACATGCTCACAAACACCAAAAGGAATACATAAAACAAATACTAACGCCATTGTCTTTGACTTTTGACTATTCACTGCCATGCTTTTAGCACTGGTCAATAGGGGCTGTTAGTGAAAGTGCTGACTTGGCCAGTGGATGTGCTGCTCTGAAGTGGACACATGATCAGGCCTAACCAGAAGTGCTCCACCAGGGCAAGGTTGATTGACAAACTGTCCCACAGAATGATGAGCTGCCCGCTGAGCCATCGATTGGTATGCTGCGTAACCATGACAACTAGAAGATGTTGTGGAGATGCCACGGTGATATGGGTAATAATGTGTTACAGGTGCGGGTTAGGGAAAAAGAAAAAAGTTTTAGAACTGTGACTGTATCTGGGTATGATGTGGATGCTGATCCTGAAAATAAAGAACAACAAAACAAAGGCACTTCATCTAGTGTCTTTGATAATGGCTGTTTACAATTTAGAGTATGGTTCATACAGTTTGGTAAGCTATGCAAAAGATGTATGTCAAGAAATCAAAAATCATGAACACGGATAAAAGTCAAGCTATCACTATGTACACTAGCAGCAGAAATAAACTAGAAATTAATGGGGACTTAGGGTAATTAGGCCTACTTTAAACCTTTAATTATTGGGATTGTAATGTTTTTTTTCCAAGTTGTTGACTTTCGCTTTGTACACAATACTGTTTGTAGCCTAATTTCAATTCTGTCTTTCTGCTTTCTTTTCCTACAACTTTCTTTTTTCTCTCTTTCTTTAGGCAAATAGTCACAGTGCACTGTGTTTCTTTCTTTTGTTCTTTCTGACGTGTGACTCTCTGTTTCCCTTCGCATCTCCCTCCTGCTCTGCTTTGCCTCTGGTGCTCGCGCGCAAAACGTGCGCAAAGGTGAGATGTGTCAATTAGAGCGAGCAAGTGTGACTGGATAGGTGATGGAGCGAAGCAGAGAGGAGTGCGCTGGTTTCTCTCAAACACAAACATCGCCGCCGCTTCCGTTAATGCTACCACTAGCTAGCGTCACCGCCACAACAATCTCCTCGCACGCATCATCCGCTAATACCCGCCGTTCCTGTTGCCATGGAGCTGCGGTCAACGCGAGAAGGTAAAGGTTGACAGGCAGCCTACAGCGGTACCTTTGTGCTAATTAGATAGGTAGATAGGCTATAACGAGCACAGCTGTGTGGATCTAATCTATGTGATTTATTCCATGGAAGATCAAACAATGGAGGCAGTTCTACAAGAAAATAATGAAAGGAGTCTGTTCAGCTTTAACAAAGAAGAAATTCTCATGCAATATGCTATCCTAAGCTATTGGTGTTCAAGGATAAATAGATATGTAAATACTGTGAGTTCTGAATTTTATATAGGCTACCTCATATTTTAGACATAAACTCTTTCTTAAAGACATACATGAACACACATAACCACACAAATAAGCACATGTACTGAAGCTCTCTCTCTCCATCATTATTATGACATTTTTAATTAACATTGTCTTTGTTAGTAACACATTTTTCAAATGCTTACTTAGTGTTACCCCAAACAATTTTTCCAACTCTCATACCCTCTCCTATTCCTCTTTTATCCCTCTCTCCTCCTCTCAATCACTTACCAATAGTGAAGCTGAAGCCATCAATGCTGAAAGTAGCACTCCGACCCTTCTTAAACTTAAGCTTCCTGGAGCTGGCCTCTGACATTGCCCAAAACACACACACACGTGTGTGTGCACGCCAGACAAGCGCTCCACGTCCTCCCTGCTATCAGAATGTTTGAGCGTGTGTCAGTGGGTGAGTGTGTGCTGTGCGTGTGGTTTGTGTGCGCGTGTGTAGTGAGTTGAACTCCCTCAGGCAGTATTCACTGTGTGGGTGTCCATCTCCTCTCTCTCTCTCTCTCTTTCTCGCTCTCTCAGAGCAAGATCTGGCATATAACTGTTGTCTGTGAGATTGCACGCCTGCATGTGTGTGTGTGTGTGCGTGCCAAGGGGAGGGAAGTTGTACATAGTGCTGTGAAGGTCTCCTACTCACACCATACTGTTTAGTAAATTTAGTGCATTTTTCATGACGTGCATAACTGCTGCAAGTATAATTGCACGTAAGAGTCTGAGAGTCACATCATCTTTTCTTGACACTTTTCTACCTGAGTGTGTTCTCAGTAGCAGGAACACAATATTCTCCTTTCTGCTTGACTGATTTACATGCTTGACTGCTGAACATGCTCCTCAGTGCTGACTGCTCTGTGCTCATCTGACTTCTTCTTTCTTATATAATCTATCCTTTGACCTCTTCTCCTTTACCTCCCTCCTCTCTCACTCTCTTCTCTTATTCTCCTCTCTTCTGTCCTCTCTCACCCTCTCTCTTCCTTCACGGACTGACCTGTGTCTCCTGCTTCTCTCTTCTCCTCAGCTTTCCTTTGTGTTCTCTTCTCTACTCTGAGTTCTACCTTCTTCCTCCTCTCCTCCCCCTCTTACACTCTTAATAAGTCACCACTACTGCAGGGACTCCCCCTGTATTAGTGTTAATGTTTGAAGAGACCAACACACACATCTCTGGCATTTCAGGCTCTTAAGCACCAATATCATGATGGGTCTTTCAGTCAGTTAGGGTTAAGAATTGTATGAAGAAAACTGGTTTGTGGTGCAGTCAGCTGTGTTTTGAAGCAATCAACATGTTCCTTTCGAAAGGTTATTTCTAGTAACAAAAGAGAGGGATGACTCACAAAATATAATGTCATCAGTACCGGGCAGAAGTAAAACAGAAAGAATGTGTTGAGAGACAAATTTATCCACCAAATAAAGTGAAATTTAGAGTCACACGGAGATGTCCCGAACATTTGAAATAGTCTTCAATGAAGCCATGTGTGATTACAAAATGTTCTAAGAACATGGTTCTCTAGCAAAAGTGAAGAGTAAAAAGGCATTCTTTGTCAGGCTATACTGCAGGCAACAGTTCCCAGCTCTCAAGGTCTGCCTTTGTGACTGGTCTGGAGTTGAAGACGTCAGCGTCACTAGGCAACTGCATGAGACTAATAATGCACCTTCCAGAGAGGACGAGAGAAGGAATTAGGACTTCCCGGAAAGACACTGAGCCTGGAACCACAACCCTGATCTGACCCTGATGAGGAACGGCCACACCAGATCCAGACCGCTCTAGGGTTACATCTGGGCCAGAAGCAGCTGCAAGTGCAGCTATGGAGGCTCAAGTCGGCCCTAGTGACGCTTAGGAGGGTAGCAGCAAGTATCTTCAGCATGGTTCTCATGGTTTCAGTATCTCTCCTGGGATGCTTTTGCAACAGATGGGGCTTTGTGGCCAAGAGTGACAGACAGTCTTTATGAAGCAGCCGCATGTGTGAATGACTGAAGAAATGGATTGGGGCCGCTCACACTGGAGACCACATGTAGTGGGTTTTACTAGACACTAAGCTGGTTTTACTAGACAGTCTATACGGTTCATCTTTGGCCACTGCTGAGAGAGATTGGAAGCTACCACTATGAACCATTTTCTCAAAACAATTTTCATGAAAAAATAGTACAGTCAACAATCTCATTTGTCATTTGTGGATGTACATTTAAAGCAGGGGTGTAGCGGGTGTTGGACGAAGGGGTACAGAGTCCCTCCACTTCTTGCAACAGAGGCTATTTCTCACTTAACATTTTATTGCGTCCCCTTGCTAACAAAATTCCCGCTACACCTTTGATTTTAAGCCACACACTGCCTATGCCTCAGCTGATAAAATCACTCACTTGTAAAATAAAAATAAATAAAATAAAGATAAAAAGATGAGATTTTACTATAATAATTATACTAATTAACTATAAAAAGTGATTTTTTTTAGTGCCGTCAACATGCTAATAGTCACTTAATTAAAAAAAAAAAACAAACAAAAGTGTGAAAGGCAATTAACACTAATTAATCAAGGGTGAGCGCTCAACTCTAAACCTAGAATAAAGGCCATGGGATCCAAATAAACTACTTTATAACACATCCACTAGTAACACTCTTGAAGAGGGATAAATATTTGTATTATCTCTTTCTCTCTCTTGCATGGGAGTGCTGTTTGTTTCTCCCTCTGACATACAGCAGTGTTGAGCTCCACTAAACAACTGAACTAAAAATCGCTTAGTAGCGACACCTGTGGGCTCCTGGCTGCATCCAACACATAAATTTCACTCAGTGTTATAGATGACAAACAGACAGTGATGTGATGTGCGTCTCTTGCACCTGCACTTCGCATAGAGCGCAAGATTCACCACAGGATAAACTCTCAACATTCAAACTGATAAAAGTAATATATTCTGGTAACACTGTTAAAGGGAAAATGTTATTAAACCTTATTGGCATATCTGTCATTGTCTATGTTCTCTCTCTCTATCTATCTCTCTATCTCTCTGTGTGTGTGTGCGTGTGTGTGTGTCTGTGTGTGTGTGTATGTGGTGTACCTTTGCCTCTGTGTCTCTGTTAATAAAAATGTTTGACATTCAAGCATTCTACCCCCACACTCTTTGCTTTGATTCTGTTCAGTTTTAGAATAGTCATTTTCTATTTCTTACTATTTCTCTCCTCTGTCTCTCACCCTCTCTCTATCCCCCTCCCTCCTGTACTCTCTCTATTCACACTACAGCCTCCTCAATTAACCCTTCCCTCATTACCACCTCAACCTATCACAACCTTTCTGTGCACCCCTAGCACTACACCTAATCGCACAACACTAGCACTTGACTTTATCGCACAACCCCACCACTATATCTTATTGCACAACCCGAGCACTAAACCTCCCCAGGTGGAGGACAGGCAGGAGAAGAGGAAGACGAAAAAAAAAGAGGGGAAAAACAGTCTCATCTCATGCAGGGGAAGTGGATTGCCACAGCAACAGCACACAGAGACACACACAGGCGTTATAATGACAGAGAGGCTGGGGGACAGGTCTATTCCCCACCTACAGCCTCATTAGTGGGACATTTAAGGTAATGTCAGCTTTCCATGTTGTCCTGTGGGAGAATGTTTTGACATTCAGGGAGAGCACAGATAGATACATAAACACACACACACACACAAACACACACACACACACTAAGAGAGAGGGAGAGAAAGACAGAGAGAGAGAGAGAGTTGATGTTGAGGAAGAGCATTACAGATTTGATGAGATTTGAGACCTCTTAGTGACGTACACGAGAGATGGTCTGCCTGGATGATGGTTTACTGTCAGGAAAATTAAAAATCTTTCCAGTCATTTAGGCTGCCAAAATGTAGAGCTTTCCTTTTTTGCACAGCTACATCACATCATTTTCTATCACTAAGAAGCATTTGTGAATTCTAGCCACTCTGAAGGAACAGTATGTTTCACCTATCTCAATGTTTATCTCAGCATCTGAATTAAGTGCACCTGTCTACGATAAGACACACATAACACAATCAAAATCCAATTTCACGTTTGAACCCCCTGCCCCCCAACACCCCCTCCACTCCTTTCCTCTTCTCTTTCCTTTCCCAGACACTGTGCAGACTCAATCAGATGCCCAGTCAAGTGTTCCTCCATTTACTACTCAAGTGTCAGTTCCCTGATCTATATGTAACTTACCCTCAGGGAGCAGTCATCATGTCATTCACCTGACTCACTTTCCTCCTGTCCACTAAAATATCCTCACCTCCCTCCTCTCTCTACTCTCCTTCCCTACCTTTCATCCTTTTCTCCTCTGTCTTCCCCATCTCATTTCCTCTCCACTCTCCCCCTCTTTCCTGCTTGGGCAGATATCCTCCCCCAGTGGTAATTAACCACGTTCTCCAGTAGGGTTATTACCACCTCTCCAGTGAGCAGTAGTTGCTCAGCAGCGAGGGAGAGAGAGCCCTCAACTCCTCTTCCTCCTCTCGCATCCTATCACAGCACGTCAGCGTACGTCGCTCTTGACCCTGGTACCATGTGCGTGGCACACATACACACACTGGCAGCTTTACAGTGCCCCCACAATATACTAAAATAAGAGGTGCCTGTGCTTCTGAACATCATTTACTTGACAACAACAACAAAAACGGTTTTTATCAACCAGTTGTTCACTTCTATATATATAAAAATTATCTTCAAGATTCATTCTAATAAAGACAATGAGGCTTGAATAAACTGTATAAAGCAGGGGTTCTCAAACTCTCTTTGGCCATGGACCCCTCCTGCAGCAACCTTTTTTTCAAGGACACTCATAATCGCAACAAAAATTTTACCATATAAGATTATAGCCATTTGTTCTTTCAGATTCAGATTTTGAACTCTTATTCAGAAAATATATTTTGCTAATACCACAACAGTTTTAATAGGCATGTTATTGCATTTGGCCAAACTTGATAGAGCAGGAGCAGTTTTAAAACGATTTTTTTGTCAAATCTAGGTCTACGCCTAGTTAAAAACTACTGTTTGTTTCACATAACTAATTATATATATGAATATAACTAATATTCATTTTGCTTGCAGTTAATATTCGTGTGTTGGATCGTGTTGGCTAATTTGTCACTGATGTCACGCCATGCAGTGGGAGTAATGAGCAAAATGCCCTTGGGTACTAGTGATGTATACTGATCACTAGTATTTTTCTAGCTTATACCTTGTAGCAAACTTTTTCACAGACCCCCTGGCAATGTGCTGCAGACTCCTGGGGGTCCCCTGACCCCAGTTTGAGAACCAACGGTATATAGGCGTAGTGTTGTTGTAGCATTGTCAAAACAAATCATGTAATGGTGATTTTTCAACTCTGTATCCATCTACACTGCAAAAGAAATGATTGTGAAGAAAGTAGAAGTGATTTAGGTTTAGATTTAGTCTTTTGGGGCTACCACAGACAGCAAATGCAATTCAAGAAATCCCCTCGATAAGTGATCCATTCTCCTGATCTATTCATTTCCGTGAGAGCCGACAAGCAAGTGACTTAACTCTATCCCATGTTCCATAGCTAAAAACCCTTTGAGGACACAAGTTCCTCTGGAAACAAATACCATGGTCCTGCAGGAACAAATTAAAACAACAGACAGTACAGTATATTTTGGCAACCCACTGGCCCTCTTTTTGTCACAGCACACAGCTAGGCCAGCGTCTCCCCACAGTCTGGGAATCATGGGAGTTCCCGGAGGCAAGGCGAGACCTGCCTCTGGCTACAAAGGAAAACACACCAGGAGGTGTCAGTGCCGCGTGGCTATGGCAACCAGCGAGCATGGGGTTTCGTAGAAGTATTTTAAGAGCCACCAAGGGACAAGCTCTTCCTTTAGTTGGAAGAGGTGGAGAAAGATGTGGTGAATGAAAGAAAAAGTGGTGCGTGGAAGAGAGAAATAAAAAAGAGAAAAAGAAAAAATAAACAAAACACAGGGAGAGTGCTGGTTTATTCATGCTAAATTATATATAAATTACTATTAGAAATTATTATGGAAAATAAGCTTGCCATTAAACATATCAGGTAGCTGTGAAAGTAAAAGAAATGAAATTTAATGCATATATTCCGACTACCTCCTTCACATTCTGTGCAGTTATGTTTACAACCTCATTTATTTTTCTTATATTACTGTAGCCCTATAACTACATGGGCAAAAGAAATATGTTTTCGTGAACCTTTTGGAGGTAGACAAAGACTGTTTTTACTTTGCAATACGTTGTGATTTCATGTTTGGACAATATATGTTCATGTATGCAGGGCAGAAACACCTAGCTTGTTTGAGGTACTAAATGCTTGCAAGTACATCTCTGCCTCAAGCATTACAGAAAACCTGTGTAACAGGGGTCAGGCTAGGGCACACAAACACTTGCCGCTTTGATACATGCATATGTTACACAGGCGCTCAAGCCTAGTCTAACCTCAATAGATGCTGCAATTCTAACATCAAAGAGTTTAGCTGAAAGTTGTGGAGCGCTTGCCGGGCACATTCGCCGCTGGTCTTCAAAGGATCGCTAGCCACTATTCATGTTTGAACAGATTGTAGCATTTTCTATTGTACCGGCTTCGCTATTCTCCTGTGAAGTGTTTTCCCCTGTATAATCTGCAACACTGACCCGGTAAATCACTGAGCTGTTCTATTTCTCTTCACAAAAATGGTTGTAACGCTTTTCATTAAGGCTTATTGACTGTATAATAATAATAATAATAATAATAATAATAATAATAATAATAATAATGTTTCTGCCAGTCATATTCTTTGGTTATGAAATGTGCCTCTAAATCCATGTTTCAAACGATGTAACTTCAAATGCCTTTGAAGGCTAAATGATGTCAGCAATACAAAACTAAGAGCTGTGGGTGACCTGTAGAACAAAGCCAAAATGAATGTAAACGTAACCTTCAAAACTCACCGTCTGAGAAAACGTCACTCTGGGTCTGAACACCTTTGGAAGTTTGTACTCTTGCACCGCTGTCCGGTGCATTCAGTACCTCGGACAGCGACTGTTTCGTGCTCTGTCGACTTCGATGGTTTGAGAACACATGGGAGCGTGGCGTTTTCTTTCGTCCATGATCCGACTCGGGTGCGGACTGGCTTCTCTCCGGTTCTTCCTGTGGTTCCGAGCCTACTTTGATGAGAGCGTTGCGCGTCCGTGTTAAGGCGGATGTAACCGAGCCCATTCCTCTGCCAGTGGAACTTCAAAACAACCCAATGGTTGCAATACCCTTAAAGTTCAAACTCTTCAAACTTAATAAGCTCGACTTAAACTTTTAAGCGGAGACATGTTGTTATCCGCCTACTTGTAAATGATGAGAAACAAAACAAACAAAAGTACAAAGTAACCAAATAAGATTCAAGTCAAGCCTCAGTTATCAGTAAGTCTGCGTTCACGGCAAAGGATTCCAGTTTTTATAAGTCCGACAACCAATGTGGATGGCTTGAAACTGCATCTGCTCCATCACTCTTTCCATGGCAGATGTCGTCACTCGAAAAAAGTTGCAGTTTAGAACACACTGCCACTCGGGAGCAACGGTAACGTAGGGTACGTGCCTCTTGGTCTGATGTTCACATGTATATATAGTGCTCGAAATATCTCTTCACTCAAACGATGATTTCCCTCGTCGAACACAACTCTTTGGAGCTCTTTTTTAGGAGCTTAGAAAAGTTCAAGTGCGCTCTTTCCGAACGTCCTCACTGTAGGTAGTTAGTGCACTGAAAAGCATGGTCGTAAAAAATGCGTTTGACATTGGCTTTGATTCCGAAAGCTGTCAAACTGTTCCACCGAAGCGTAACAGGCTATATTATTCTGTCAAAGGGAACGCATGGTGAAACCTTGTTTTAGGTCTGGGGAACAGCTAAGAGGAAGTCTTAGTGGTGGAAAGAATAGGCTGTGACGACTCGGTAAAGCACCCTCTATGGAGTTAGACTGGTACTTCAAGGGTCCTTTCTGGCAAAACGTTTGGCCAGACAATAACCATACGTCTTTATGTCAGACATCCTAGCAAAATAACGGTTCAGCATATAGGCCTAGTCGTGATTTCTGGAACAACGATGCCCGACAAGATGTATGCGTTGGTTTACAACTTTGATTTACCAACCGGTGGCCGTTAGATGGCAGTGGCAAGTTACAAAGTTAGTCCTCTGGTGCCAACAGGGTTTTTAGGGAAAGTATTGTATTTGCGGTGTGTATTGCCATTCATGCTTTAATAAATCGCGTTCAGATAGCCTATGCGTGCCTGCCTGAACGATAGGTCTAAGATGGAGGTCTATTACTCTTTTGCATACAAGTGAGCATACTTTAGTAGTTCAATCAACTATACTGTAGCTGAATGTGTTCATTCAATTGAACGTATATTCAGAAGTTTAATGTGTTCAGTTTAATGTATTAATATGTAGGGATTAGGATATTAACCATTTTCTAGCCATCTGATTTCTAGTAAGTAGGTTGGGTAAGTAGGTCAAAATAGGCCATTCCGTATTTGACTGGAAGAGAGGTTCTCAATAGAGGCAACAGTTTCGCAATGACAGAGACACAAAGTAAGAGGGAAATAGCCATTTATTTCCAGTGTTTGGAAACACAGAGAAGAGTCTTCTCTGTCTGCAAACTAAGACTGTCAAAGCATAAGCATTGTGTAAGTGTAACTGTGCTGGTCCCAATAGCATGAATTCTCTCTGTCTGTCTGTCTGTCTGCCTCTCTCTCTCTAAAGGGCAGTTCTACATGTTATACAGCACACTCTGGCTTTGCTTGCATCAATCCTCTCCATTAGTAGTAGAAAGGCACTTCTTTAAAGCAGGATGTCTGATTACTTGGGTTTGTGACTTGGTCACATTGCAGTGCACAGTGTTGGTTTTGTGTTTTGTGTGCATACAGGAAGCTTGGCTTCTACGGCTCAAAAAGGTAATCAATTTCTCTCTGTCTCTCTCTTTATTTTTCTCTCTTTGTCTCTCTCTCGGGCTAGCATATTTAATAGGGATGTTGTCTAGCTGGAAGCATTCAGTCCATGTCATCATGGTTCTGGGTTGACTCATTGATCACCTGTGTGCAAGTTAAAGAGGAGAACTCAAAACAATGTAGGCTATCATTCATCATCAGACAGTAAATTTATATTAACTGTACAAATGAATGTAAATGTGTCAACTTTACCTGTCCATCTCTTGTCTCTATGGTCTTGATGAGTACTTTTTTGGTTGTTGTGGTGGCGCTTTCCAGAGGTCTGGTCTCCAGCATGGTTTCTGATGACAGAATTGATTATAAGTCGCTGCTTTGCTCTAAGTTGCTGAGATCACATTACTGTAACATGTGAAACTGAAAACTGAGATTGGGCTGCAGGCATTCAGTCAACTGACCTTTCAGATTAAGGGAAGAGAAGTTCGGCATGGGAGTAGAAATTCTGTGAAGAATAAACAGAACAGTTCCATAAAAGTACAATTCATCAACAAATGCAACAGAGAGAAAGTGTATGTGTGTTTCTGTGTGAATGTTTTGTGTGTGTGTGTGTGTGTGTGTGTGTGTGTGTGAGTGCATGTGCGCACACGTAAATCTTTATGTATTCTACAGGAGCACCTGCTCTCCTCTCCCTCCAGCAGTTTCCTGTAGGTGGCGATCTCGATGTCCAGCGCCATCTTGACATTGAGCAGATCCTGGTACTCTCTCAGGTGGCGTGCCATCTCATCCTTCATGTTCCGGATGTCCTCCTCCATTCTGGCGATGGTGTCCTGGTTACCTGACACCTCCATAGAGAAGTTCTCCTCCATCTCTCTCATCTGTCGCTCCAGAGACTCATTCTGTGTCAGAGAGATGAGGGAGAAGCCAGCGAAGTAGATAACAATAAATACACTATTATGGACTTGTGTCTAATGACTGTGCATCTTTCATTTAAAATTTATGAAAATAATGTGCAAATTAAGTGAAATAGAAAAATTATTAAATGACCTCACTTAGGTTTTTCATTGAGGGAAGGAAAAGAATTAAATTGTTTACTAAGACTTGAGTACGGTCTGCAATAATGTGGCTTCAGGGTTTTCTCACAGTTACGATTGGAGATGGGTAAAACTTACAGAGCCTTTAAGGGAATCCACCTCACAGGTGAGGGCCTGCACCTGACGACGATAGTCATTAGCCTCCTGCTTGGCCAAACGCAGGGCCTCGCTATTCCTGGCCGCAGCCTCAGTCAGATCAGCAAACTGCTCAGGCCAGAGGGAAAAGAGAGAGAGAGACAGTGGGAGAGAGAGAGAGAGACAGAGATGCATGTAGAATGGTGGAGAACAACTAATTCTTAGTTGAAACTCTTGCTGGTACACGCTCTTCCTAGTATCATATTGATCAGTATTTTAATCTACCATTAGAGGCTGCAGTTTTCTTCCTTACTACCTACTCCCTAATGGAGTATGAGTTTTTAAGAATATTTTTTTAACAATTAAATTTGATCAAAAACACTCTTGATACACATGCACACACACTTTCAAAGAACCAAAAACGCACACACACACACAGGCACACAGTCAGAAAGGGATTAAGCTGAGACACTAGAAAGCAGATGGGGAGGCTTAGCGAGAAAGGACAGGACATGACTGAGGAAATGAGATGTGTGAGGCAACCAGAGATCCAATGTGTGTGTGTGTGTGTGCATGTGTGTGTTAAGGGGGGAGGTTCAGACAGACATCTGTGTGAGAGATTTGTTGAATCAGAGAAAATAACAAGATCAAAGACTTTGCTCAAAGTTTTACAGCGTGATCTGGCCTTCATTCACAGATCTGTGCCAGCATTTTCTACGACTACACAGCATATTTCTCTTTCCATTTGGCTTACTAATTCACACACTAGAGGACGGAGAAGGAGTTTTGTGTAAACAAAACCCTAACACTTCAGTGCAGACCTTTGACTTGTACCATTCCTCAGACTCCTGGATGTTCTTGGAGGCCAGGTTCTCGTACTGCAGACGCACATCTCGGAGCGCAGCTGTGAGATCAGGCTTGGCCACATCCATGTCCACCTGGACATTCTGCTCCTGAATCTGAACCTGCAGTTCCGCCATCTCCTGCAGGAACACACAGAAGGCGCACGTGTGTGTCAGTCTGTCTGGAACTATGATGATAGGCCAACATTGATTAGATTGACATCAAAGCCAGAGGGGCCAGTGGAGATTAAACTCTAGCCATGAGCTTTAACTGTCTGGCATTAGATAATACGAGAAAGTACAAGAGACAACACGATACCGTGGGTAAGGAAGGAGAACCTACCTCATCATGGAGCTTCTTCAGGAAGTTAATTTCCTCCTGCAGGGACTCAACCTTACGCTCCAGGTCCAACCGAGACAGAGCAGCGTTATCCACATCCTGGACCCAACAAAAACAACCGTTATTCTCATAAACATTACAGAAGTGTAAACACTGTACATATATACAAAAAAAACTTCTCTCTGTGAATAATATATATCAGTAACATGAGTTTTAGAATATTCCAGAAAAATAGTAGCCAGGCAAGCCCTGTGTGCTGGTCTGGGCCTGACGTGGGTCATGTTTGACACTTCCCCATTAAGCTAGCCAGGCATCTCTGAGGTAGATAAATGCACTGATATATGGGCCAATTTCAGGCAGCCCCAGGTTGGCAGGGCCCCTTTGCACAACAGCGTCACAGGGTCTTTCCCCTGAGCTGCAGCTCTTAGCCACAGACACAAGCACACACATTCAAGGGTGTGCAAACAGGGCATTGATGGTGTACTCACACACACATACACACACTTAGATACAAATGCTCACAAACAAACAGAGATAAACACACAGATATCGACACCAAACACACTCTTGGTTACACACACACACACACACGCACACACACAAAGGCATATTCACAACTCCTGGCAATGGCCTGTGCCACAAACAGTCTGCTTTGTCAGACCATGGCAAGAGGCCTCTGAGCAGTGAAGCTGCTTTGCCCAGCTCTAATACCCCAGACAAAGCCGGCCATTCAGCAGACACTGGCCCCACTACGTACAGCCTGACCCACAACCCATCCACATCCTGCTCCTGCTCACTAAACTATGAGAGGTCAAAGGCCACCCACACAAGCATATGCAAGAAGGTAACAAGACCTTTATCATTTCCTGCTTGTGTGTGTGTGTGTGCCCAGCAAGGATGGCCACCAAAACACACTAATACAGTAGCGTCCACAGTATTAGGATGGTGGCAGTGTTTGGCCACTTCAGGCCTTAGTTCTCATACACTGAGGTGCCAGCACAGCAAAGCAGCTCGTGCATAAATCCCTGCTTAGTGATATCAAGTCAGGAGAGGAGCAGCATAAAACAGCTGATGACAACAGTTCATGGGTGGGGTTGAGATAGTGATGGGTGAGTGTGTTGGGGGGGGGGGGGGGGGGGGGGCACTAATCTGCTAGAATGTTCCTGTTATTCTCATTTGTTAAAATTTTAATGCTATCATGCCAAACATCTGTCAGTGAATGCTACTGTCAGCACCAAGGCCTCTGACATCTGTTCCAGAATACAGTGTAGGACTGAGGTGTTCTGAGACAGACCAATGTCAGTCTGTTTTGTTTGCTGCTTTAGTTACTGCTGCAGAAGTTTTTAATGCATTTCTACCATTAGCATTTACTGACTTCTCTACCACTCACCACAGCAAAATAAGAGACCTAGACCACAGATTGAAATCAAAGCACATCAGCTCAATCCTGACACTGCCCCACTGCCACTGTTTCCACAGAGGCCAATGCGTTATTCTGACCGTTCATCTATGTCGCTGCCTCTGTGTCCAAAACACCTGCTGAAAAGTTGCCAAGCACCCTCTCACATAAGGGCCTATTAGCACACAGCTAAGAGTTTCCTATGCTGAGCCTAGCCAATGCAGCTGCTATTCGCTGGTATGACAAGGCACAAGACAATGGCACATTTCTTACAGGCTATTGAGCTCATCTATCACTTCTAATAAATAAAAGTTGACCTGTGAAATACATGAATAAGCCAAAAATAGAAAATGTTTGGGAGATGTGTAGTGCAGGAAAGTCTGAGTTGCATTACAACAGACAGATTTGGAACTGATACACATTGGAATTGATTAATGCAAGCTGTTGGAGGCCTAGTACCTGTCTGTAACTCTGCATATTATTCTCTGCCTCCTCACGCTGTAGAATCTCATCGTGGAGCCTGGAAAAGAGACGAACAGAATCAGCGCAACTGACACTCCCACCTCACTGGCATAGAGGAAAGAACACAGGAAGGGGGAAAATATCACATTCAAAAAGGTTAGGTACTTTTGCAATCTGACATCGCCAACCAGAACCCACATAACCAACCAGAATTTCTGCTTTTCTTATAACAGCAAAATTATTTGTTGCTGGAATTTTGTACCGACTTGTGTTTTGTGTGTTTGAGGAATTAAATGTTTATATTCATCAAGATGAAAAAAACAAAACATACTTTGCTTTGAGGCGTTCGATATCTTCTGCCATGTTGTCACGACTAACTTCCACTCGGGCTTTCTCAGTGGTCAGTTGGTCAACTTGCCGTCGCAGTTCGCGCATCTCCTCTTCATACAGGTCGCCTATGCGCGAGGTGCCTTTCCCCCGCAGTTGTTCCAATTCCCCATTAAGTATCTTGTTCTGTTGCTCAAGCAGGCGAACTTTCTCAATGTAATTAGCGAAGCGGTCGTTCAGGTGCTGCATTTGTGCTTTCTCATTGGTGCGGTTGGTTTTAAATTCGGTGTTGATGGCGTCGGACAGTGAAAAATCCAGATTTTCAGACGCAAGTCGGGGCATAGCAGCACTAGTGCGGACCCGTGAGGTCTTGGTCGCGTAGATGGTTGGGCCAGAGGAGACACCAAAAGACACCCGGGAGCGTGTCGGTACTGAGAACTGTCGACTTGAGTAGCTGGACCTGCCAATTGGTCTCTCCCCGCCGAACATTTTTCTGTAGGATGATTGGGAAGACATGCTGACTGTTACTCCCTACGCTTACTGTTACTCTCTCCCGTTTCTTTTCTCTGAATCTTTTTAGCTAGTGTCCTCTGATGTGGATGAAAAGCAGACCCTGTCCTTGCTCACACAAGCAATGCTCCCCTTGCAGATCGTCCCGACGAGGAGTGAGTAGGGTGAGGGAAGGCTATTTATACTCCACTTCTTATGCAAATGAAACAAGGGATCCCAGGATTGAGTGACATTGTTCAGGTCCTATCAAACTTCACCAGTGAGGCAAAGTAAGAAGATTTAACTTTATGGCCCTGTTATTGCAATTCAGAAGTTTGCAAAACTTTAGTCATAAACAGGCCTAAATTGAATATGGCTAGAATGATAACCATAGACCTTCAAATAAGCCCAGATATGGTTTCACAAGATAAAAACCCTATCAATCATCTAAACTAAAAACATTTTAATTTCAAGGCCCAAAATGAAGACTAATTTTCAAACTTAATGTCCATTTTGTCACATTTATTTTTCCTTTGCTCATTTATCACACATGCAGATTTTAAATACATAGAAAGATGTGCATTTATTCACACAGGCAGGACAGGAAGAGATGGAAGATGGTAGGCCGGTTTTATGATTGATTTTCTCAGAATTATTTTCCATGAGTAGGCCAAGTTATGAGCAACAATGCAGACAACAATTTATCTCTGACAGGCAGCTGATCCATAAACGTCTGTCATTTCATCATTACTGTCGTTGGAAATGTTCACTGTGGCAGCATGTGGTGAAGTACACAGACTGGGACAAAGGGGTAAAAGGTTTCGATTTTATTTATTTTTTAATAATGGTAATGCTCTAAACTACAGGCCTCGTTTCTCCTCTCTTCACACTTCCCTCTTGTCCATTCTGCGTGTGTGTGTGTGTGTGTGTCTGTCTGTGTGTGTGTGTGTGTTTGTGTGTGTGTGTGTGTATTCTGATACTAATAAAGTGGACTGAGTCACACACACCACAGTCAATTAATGAACTGCAGATGGGAAGTAGTTTGATTGGCTGTAGAAGTCGTTCATTTACAAAGCAGGATTACATTGACTAGGATCGTGACTGCAGCTTTTGCCTTCATTCCACAGCGTTAGCCTTCAGCTGCGAGAGCCAACCCTAACACTCTGTCCGAAGCAGGGGCATAGTGGGCGTCGGGTGAAGGGATACGGCATGCCCCACTTCTCAGAACCATTTATATAGGCAATTTCTCACTTTTTAAATATAAGACATTCATTTATAACATTATATCACATACCCCCACTAAAAATTCCCCACTAAACCTCTGGTCCTAACAGAGCTGCAAGTGCAAGTGCAACTGAACTGCTGAACTATCTGTAAGCTAAAGTCTCACTGAGATTGCCAATAACAAGCTTTTAACCCCCCTGACCTGTCTATCTATACCAGGGTTGTCCTGAAATACCACCTATGTCTTTCTGATAAAAAAATCCATGACTGGCAGTTTAGCACTCATTATTGGTTGGCAGACTGATGTAGGTTTTCCATTGAAATTCTGTTGCTTACTGACATTAAATGCCTGAATGCATGAAACACGCAGTGACCAGAGAGAGTGGGGGAGAGGCATATTAGAGAGACAGAGGGAGAAAGAGACGAGACTTCTAGAGGGTGTGATAGTCAGAGAGACAGACAGAGTGGGAGAAAGAGAGAGAGCGCTGAGACATTGCAATTCTACACCTCAATCCAAAAAGTGCAACAGTGAGTGGCCTGACATTGTGCTGCTGACCCTGTGCGCTTTAGTAACTTCTGCTTGTTGAGACCTCAGCAATCCCACCAGCCTTGTCTGGCAGAAGCAAACATTCCTTTCCAAAATCTTTGCTGTGTTATGCAAAACATTAGATCAGCCACTAAAGAATGTGCGTAATTTGAAGAAGTCAATACTATGAGGCAGTACAGTAGCAAGGATAGTTCGTTTTTATATAAAGCACACATTCATCTCCTTCACCATTTTCAAGTGGCTATATCTGTCTTGATCATACATTGCTTTGCTGTGCGACACAAATTGTGTATTTTATTGATGTTTCTATTGAAAGCAGTACTAAGCAACAGTTTGCCACTGTTTGTACCATTTAATCAGGCAATTATTTTTGGTATCGTCATAATTTTGATTATATATGGCCTTATGAACCAGATACGCATGTGTTCCCACCAACAATGGAGGATATAGTACACACTAATCAGTTCTGTGTGGTAAGTAGGAACACACTACCAAAATGACAGAAACCCTTTCACAGTACAACATCACTCACTATGTTGCAAAACACTAGTCAGCATGTTCTAGCAGGAAGGTTTTAAGTAGTTTTACTCCAAATTTCCTGGTAATTTTAATTTGTTTTTGAGTCTTCTAAATGCAAACATATTCTATATTTAAATTCCCAGCCAGGCATCAACTGTAAAATACTCTTTGGGTATTATGCAGAGAGTGCCAAAGAGTTAAAGAAGAAATTGTGATTCAATCCATAGCCCTATTGTTTGAGGTCACTGAGTGCTGTCTGTAGGAAAAACAACGAGAAAATTCCACCGAATAGCAAACCTAGCAAAGCTAACATTACCTGAATGGGCCACAGAAAAATGAAAGTGAGATTAAGTTTCTGTGACCTTGAACAAAAGGACTATGAATTGATTCACACCAAATTTCTCTTTTAAGTACTTGGACCTTTTTGAATGCACATTTCTTGACATAATGACAGTAGGGCATCATTTAACCAAGAGTAATTCTTTTCCGGTTGAATGATGTCAAAGGATCATTCCAATTGTCATTCAGAAACCTACAAGGTCCAGGATCCAATATGTGCATCTTCTATGCCCCCTGATGAGCCTTCCCTTTCTGATTTGTCTGCAACATCACGCACTCACACATGGATGAGCGCAGACCTGATGCAATAGCTGCAAACCACAAAAAGCTTTTTATTGGATTGTTTGCCTTCACTTCGACAGCCAAGAACAGGATCAGAGAGATCAGCTAAATGTCTCCCTGCATATAAACAATGGGTTGCCTCACCAGATAGTCCTGACTGACAGACTGGCCGCTATGCATGGTAATGTTGTGATTACACCAATGTGCTGTTTTGCTGACCACCTCAAAAGAAGTTTTTTAGTGTTTGCTGTAATTTGTGTTCATGTTTCTTGTAATTTTAAAGGACTCAGAGAAAACATTGACAAAGTGATGTGCCTGTGCAATCAGCCTTTGTTTTTGACTATGATGTTGTCATTATTTCTTCCATGGTTCTAGCATGATTTTTATGATTTTCACGGTTCTTTTACCATTAGCATCTCATGGTTCCTTTGCATTATTTATTATTAAACAGGACTTTGCATTATCTGTTACAACTCACTGTAACTTGGGATTGTAATGTTGCTCTCAGCTGATTCTACTGAGATGACATTTTACTGTCAGTTGCTGAGAAATAGTCAGTGAAGCAATGTCTAATGGATACACTGTTCTTACTCCCAGAGGACTGCTGCACTGGATATGTGCTTTTCCCTTTGCTAACAAGCCCTGTGCTGTTTGAGACATCACCTTTTCAACAGAGCGCCAGTATTTAATTTCGATAATGCTGTCCCATGCAGGCCTGAACAAATTCCAGCCTAATAGAAAGCAGACGCCTGTGGACCAACCTGTATTCTTATGAACAAATGAGTGAAGGAGCTGCATGCTCCTAAACAGTTGTAACCTTTAACCCCAAATTTTCTGAGCTGACATTTGTTGGTGTGTACTCTTTGCCATTTGGTGAGTTAACATTGGGAGGTGTGTACGCTATGACATTTGTCAAAGACAATTCAAATACATACAGTTGAGTGTGAGTATATTGGATATCAGGAAGCTGTGAGTTGAACCAATGCCAAAGCCATGATTTGCACAACCATCTGTGTTTTCTTTGAATAGATTTGTTGTTATTGTACATATCCCCAGCAGAACTTGCTGTGCTGATAAGCTTAATGAGATCCCCTGGCACCTCCATAATCTTAAGACCGTTACCTTTAAAACACTGTTTTTATTACTACTCTGTAGTGACTATGCTGGCAACTGCTTTACATTGAAATTGGAATAAAATTTGGAAATGGGGTGCAACAGGGAATGCTAGTTATCTCTTGGCAACTAAAACAAATACTTGGGTGTTAAAAACAGAGCACAGTGTTGGGTTGTGGTGACCCATACATGTCTTTAGCACTGGCTCATTATAAATCTTCATTCACAGCATACTCGGGACTAATTGCATTTACCAATCAAGGAGATGAGGGAACCTTGTGTCCATGCTTCACAAAGCGTTTTCTCAAAGTTATTTTAGACTCCCTCGCTGTGAGACCCACACCATAGCAGTGTGAGTCAGGCGAGGTTAATCTAATATGGGAGGTGGACACAGCTCGCTAAGAGAAATGAAAGCCGTCCTCAGGAGGTGAGGCTGATTTTCAGATGGGGACAGTAAGGCTCACTCTCACATAGATAGTAACTGGGCTAGCTCCTAGTGGTCTGGGCATAAATGCAACTTTTGAAAACATCTCAGTTCTATTACTAAACGAATGTGTATATTTCTTTCTGACATTTATGCAGTGATGGATGTGGGCCCGTGAGAATATGTACATTCTTTGTAATCCAGAGACATAGAACTGGTCTCTTCTAATGTGGATAACGCTAGTAGTCTGGAAATTGTGGGTTCGAATCTCGGCTGCCACCATTGTGCCCTTGAGCAAGGCACTTAACCCTAAGTTGCTCTAGGGGATACTGGCCCTGATATAATTGATACCTGACAAATGTACGTTGCTTTGGATAAAAGTGCATGAATGTAAATGTAGGTCCACCTTGCATCGCTATCATTGTGGTGCTATGTGCTGGTTTGTGGAAGGTTATCCTAATTTCATATGCACTGTGTCTACTGTCAAATTTGATTCATTGTGCTTTATTTTCACTTGAGAGTAGATAACTGACTCCTAACACACTTGGCCTGCTACTTCCAGATTTTTGCCAGATCCTGTCATCTGCCATGACTTAGGGGATGGCATTTTATGCCTGCATCATGGCTCCAGACCTGGGGCCTCAGCTGTGAGAAAAGGTCTTTTGTTTTTGCCTCTCGTGACTTTGAATCACCGGCCAGCTTGTTCAGTAACCACGGCGACCAGACCAAAATACTTCCCGGGCAGAGCAATCTGTGACAACACAGTTACCATTTGCTTGGAATTGAAGAGTCCCTCTCTCTCCCTAACTGATCTTAGCCACTGACCCAAATACATTCCTAGTTTACTGTCATAAATGTTATTTTAATAATCTTATCCATTGTTTCACAATGGATTGCCACTGAACCACTAGAATGCTTCAGGAATGTATGCAGACTACATGGCTCTACATGACTACATGCTGTGTTGGGGAGGCCTGGTGTGTGCCAAGGGCCTTTTTGCTTGTGCCGAATGTGCACTGGACACACTTGTAAGATGTAAGGACATAGTCAAAGACATAGGAGACTGTAAATCTGTAAAGCCTTTACAAAGGACCCCAGTGGGCAGCTGATGGAGAGGAAGACCACGCTTAGTTTCAGAGATCTTTACTAAACACCATGTGATTCTTGTGTCAGACCAGGGTTTGAATGTATACAGTTAAAAGGCTTTCATTAAACCATGCAAGTGGGTTAGACTGGGCACAGAGCACAGAGTGAACTTTTTATCTTTGCAGGCCACATTGACAAATCTACAATGTGAGCTGTCAAGGGCAAATTTAGAGCACCAGTTTTCAGTGATTTGCAATTGAAAGAGCGACTTTAAAAGACTTTAGACTTTAGAAAACTCTCATGCTGTCTAAAACATTCTATATGATGCTGTAGTGCTTAATGACACTATAGACAAACATGTCACATTAACTTGCATGTAGATGGGCATCTTTTTTGGTCAAATTATCTTTTCAATGGAAAACGGCTTGTCCATGCCAATGCAGTTCAAAATCACTGTGCCAGTGCCAAAAGTTTGATGTGCAATGCCTATATGATATTAGATTATAACCATGGGCCACATTGCATTTTATTTTTAGATTTAATAGCGGTCTGCTTGTAGGAGAGCAATGGGTTGCAATTGGTCCCCACGGCCAATATTCCTTCAAACAACATAATCTTTTTCTGTATATTTTGTGTTCTGTGGTGACTTGTTTCCCCTTAAGCTGTCATTGGCGCATAGATGAGGCCCAGACACAGTTGGACTGATAAATACCAGTCCATAAATACCAGCCTGGCACCTGTGTCTCACATGCAATTTGTATGCTGTTATGTTCAATGGGATTGATAGCAGTCCTTGTTAAGATCATGTTCTGCTTGGGCATGAACTGCGGCTTCATCATCTGGGCCAAGATCCTCAATGCATCTTTGGAAGCTAAGTAAAGGCGCTTTCATGCCACATTAGATTATTAACAAGAGAGGAGAGATGCATTTGTGTCTTCTTGTCAAAAAGTCCAATTTCATTTCATTAAAGCCCAAATACTCGCTGGCAAATTTGATTTTGCCCTTTGCAGCCCATTACCATATTCCCAAAAACTCAGGAACCAATCAAAATCAGTTATCTTGCACTGGAAAGGATTTGTATGATTACAGACAGAGCAGTACATTCAGCTAAACCAGTGACAGTGTTACCATTCAACCATATGGACATTTATTTTTCCTTCCCACTGCAGTGACTCTAGGCTGAATGAATGGATAATGAGATTGCAGTGATTGTCCATTTGAAAAGGTACGAAAAGGACACATTTGCACAGAGGCTAGGGTGTGTCCCGTGGACTACAGCTGACAGAGGCACTGGGGCAAGTTGGGCCTGTCTTTGGGGTGTGGGGTCTTGTTGGGAGAACAAGACCCCACCACCCCAGGGTTCTTTCTGGCAGGGTTCCTACCAGCATTCAACCCTAACACCCACTAAATAAGACTGGTGAGGTAGGGGCCATTGTTCGCATTGCCATGACAACCACAGAAGGTTATGGATGGAGTCCAACTGGGGCTTCTAGGGGGCTGGACAGTCTGCAAAAACTGCCAGAGGGTATTTTTGGAGGGTATTTTCATGAACGTCTATGGTGTGTGTGTGTGTGTGTGTGTCTAATAAAGAGGAGAGAGAAAATTTGATAGATAGACAAATACTTTTGACACGTCATACATACATTATACAAAAACAGACAATAAATCCTATTAAGTGTGCCTTTTAGGGTACTAATTTGTTTGGTGTTGAAGTAGTGTGAAATGTGTAGGAGGATGTTATGGTAACCCTAATGCAAGTATAAGTGTAAGTAGGCTACATATTATAAAATGCAGCAATATAAGAAAGCAGTGTAAAAGCTTGGTCCTGCCCTTGATATATAGAAAAGGGTAAAAACTGAAAAGATACTGTAATAGAATGGGGTGGTTGGGAAGGTCTGTGCAATGGGCTAATATATCCCAGCAAAAGTCCAGCAATTGTCCAGGCCAGAATTGGCCTGGGTAGAGCAATTAAAAAGGAAAGTAAAAAGTAGACCAGGTGAGGTCCAGGCATAGGACATGGGGTCACTGTGTGGTGTAGATTCATTCCTCATTAGAAAAATCAGTCATAGCAATTTGTCTATCAATTGTATATTTTTATTGCATTTCAATTTTGTATAGCAATCAAATAATATGAGGACATCTATCTATCTATATCTATCTATATCTATCTATCTATCTATCTATCTATCTATCTATCTATATATTTGTTTTCATATTATTTGTTTGTTTAGTTTTGCTGAGTGTTATTCTTCTGTCTAGAGCATTCTATTGTATATAGCATACGCTATTCACCTGGCTCTGCTTCTCAGCCATCAGAAGCAGGTGTCCTCCTGTCACATGGACACTTGTCTTTAAGTGACAGGTGCACCTGTCACACAATCACTTGGTCAAGCTTGGAGCTCAAGACTATAATGTTGTCCATTTAGGAAATCCTTTAGCATGTCCTCAGCTGAACCCTGATGTGAAACCATTTACCAGCACAGTTAATGTGACATTGGTCATGTCAAAGAATCGATAATCTATTTACTGCCAAATTAGGCACCACTAGAGTTACTGTTCCATTTACAATTCAATAGACAAGAAATTATCTGTTTTTTTCTGTCATGATATTGTGTTTTTTTCAAAGTTGGACACTGAAATATATCTATTTGATATGACTGATGCTCTTATTGCTCATATTAAAACACAAAATGCTGAGAATGACATCTGTCAGAGAATAAATGTTTCCTAAATGTTTCCTTCCCTCTTCCTCTGGCCTACTCCTGACAATAAGTTTCAAGGGCCTCTCCCTCTCTGATAAAGTGATCGCTATCTCCTCCTTGCTTCCAGGCTCAAACTTTGGCATGTGATCACATGCCTCATGACTTGACCCCTCAAGAACTTTGATCTTATAGATACAAACATTAGTTCTTGTGACATTTCAGTCATTACACTAGGCTGTCAAAGCCCATAAAACCGTGAACTAAATTTAGCTTCAGGACAGTGTAATTATAATGTTATTCTGTCAACATGTGTCATTACATGATATGAGAGTACTCGGTTGCATAACCACATTTTGGATGTCATGTAGGGACTTCAGAGAGACGACCCACAGCACCACAACATGGGGCTGCAATGCAGCCATATTGTTAGAATATAGGCCTAATCATCTTTCTTTTTTCTCAGTCATGTAAAAAGTCATATTTCAGTGTGATGGGTTCACAGTGTTTAGAAGCAGAGGCCCGAGTTTGGTTGTTAAAAATAATTCCCCAGACAGACTGGTGATATTTCACATTCATTAAAATCATCATCTGCATTCCTCTCGTTCAAGGGCAGCATTGTAGATTAGATAAGTTGCATACTGGAATCTGTGTGCAGAAACATTTTTGGTGCTTGACAGAACATTAGGCATGACCAAGAGGTCTACAATATGTAATCTAGTCTATGGTATTTTGCTGTTTCCGTGACTCTCTGTCTGTCTGTCTGCCTGTATGTATGTGTATCTATCTCTCTCTTTTTTGGACACCTCAATAACAAAACATATTTGATACATTCCAACCACTTCATGCAGTCTCTGTAACTCCAGTGGGCTGCAAAGACACATATTACTAGTCTGGCTCGATGTCTGCCCTCCTGAAATGCTGACTTCCTCTGAGCACATGAATGGAGTCAACCGCGCAGAAGTGAGCTGGAAATCACGGCTTAGCAGGCCGGCTTTGCAGCGGCACCAGCAGCAGCGGCCCTAGCCACAGGGACAGGGTCCAGAGTGAAGCCAGGCAGCCAGACACCCAGTCTGGCCCAGCCCTTCTCCCTGGCCCCTCCAGGGCTGACACATGGCATGTTTCGAGTTGACTTTACTCTTGAGTAAGTGCCAGCTACCAAGAGGGGCCTGTGAAAAAATATGGCTCCAGTGAGGACAAAAAGGATGCTTTTGAGAAATTATTATTTTGTTACCTTCATGAACCATGTTCTCTAACTGTCAGGGCTAATGTCACATTTGGAAATGCCATGATTGTCCTAAAGTGTTTCAAGGCATGTGTGACTGCGTATGACTTCACTAATTTAAGTAAATGCTCAAAACTACTTAACAGGATAAAAGAGGAAAGATTGATTTTTTTCCGAATAAAGTCCCAACTCCAGACACCAGAATACAGCACCCTCCACATTAATTGGCACCACCCCGGAAGTTGATGATAAACATGTTTAAAATGTGTCTTTTGGGAATTTATCTTCATATCAGAATGAGACCATTGAGGTAAACTACAAAACCACCTCACAAAAGACATTGCAAAAATCTCAGATTTGGAGTCTGATTGACAGATTTCCACTGGTTTCATGTCCGTTGGCTGTTTAACCTTTTTCGAAGATCTGGCCAAGATCCACCATTCTAGCAAAGACCACTGAAAACTGACTCCACTCTTGCCCTCTCTGATTCTAGTTTCAGCAACGTCCCGGAGTTAGTTTGGAGGACTAGATTACGTTCGCTTCCCGACATAATGTCTCCATCTACAGGCCACGTGCAAAATTAAGTTTTCAGACACATGGTTGTGTATTTACAACACAGTAATGCAAATATATCCACAACATGTATTTCTAAAAGATATCAAATTTGACTTTATTTATAGGATACATGTCGTTTATGAACAAAGAACGTGTAGGTTACTTCCTAGGTAAAAAATATTTTATTGTTGCAAGCCATTTTTTCCGGCTAGTTTGTGCTAACAAGCGCGACGATTCAATTCCTCACGTACAACATGCCCGCTACCAAACGCCAGGTGACAATAATATGACAACAATATGATAAGGAATGACTCCCTATGTCCGACATAGACAAGGATGCCCAACAATGTGTAGAGTAGACTGTCTTGTAGAGATTTTATATTTTTAAACTTTCCGAGCAAATTAATATTTTTCTCTTCTTGTTTATGTTTTGCACGTCTCTCTGTCTTTGGCGTGGATGCGCTCTTGTGTGATTATAAGGCTGTATGCCTTGGCTATGAGATGCATTTATTTGTATTACATGTAACTCGCAATACAGCCAAAGCGTATGTTTCATTTTGACATAAACAGTAATAGTGTATGAAAACAGGCAACATGAAACCTGCGCGCAACCTGCATCAGGCTATTGGGGGAAAAGGAGACAATGGAAATGGTTCGTGGTTATTCTGAAGCCTGTATAGCACATAGGCTACGCCAAACGCCTTACTTGGTTGAATCCACCTTAAACCACTTAAGAACCCCTCCTCGTTTTCTTTTCTTTGACTCGTGTACCCCATGTGTGTTTGGTGGGCCATACCAATTCCTCCACAAACGGGGGACATCGGGACGTTAACTTCAACACCTGGACAGCGACCCTTTTAGAGGCCTTGTTTCAAATAGGATATATGCACTCCAACAATGCAAACAGAGGAAATACACCAGTATTTTTTGGCACAATGCAATGTGAATACGTGGACTGAAAAACAGTGCGACGCTCTGTGTCAAGGACCTTGTGTTGTTGCTGGGTGATAGAAGGAAAGTGGCTGAATTGCGCACCAGCTCGAAGAACATTTGCTTGATAGCAGCCACTGTACCGCTGCTCATATAACCGTAACTGTGCTACCGCCTTGTGGGTTCCCTCCGCGAAGGGAGGGGTGCGATAGTCTACCAGGCTCACAGTGGAGGAGGAAATATCCACAATCTCTTTTGTTGACGGCGCTTTGAAAGAGAAGATGCAGCGGTTCCCCAAATCTGGGGTAACGTTATTGCTGTGGGTGCTTGGAATCTTCGGCAGCTTGAGTACAGCGCGCTCAGCATCCCGTAAGTAGCCTACACGCTGTCGCGGAGAGGAAATGAGTGCTGGTGCTTTGTAGCCCCTTACGGTGACAGGGCATTGCGGGATGTTGTTGTGCGCTAACGTATATCAAACCGTTATGTGTGTCTCGTTCGCTCTCATTCTCTTTCACCACAGATTTCACAATTCTGTCTGACGCGATTGGAAATGTATTGATTTCTGTAATAGATACGGCAGTCTGTTTACACATCAGTTTTTATTGTCTTATCTAAATTGTTTAATCGTTTCACCTGTGAATGAAAATGACAAAAATGTCACGTGGAATTCATTGTTCTTTTCCGGGATCTTTTGGTGGGCTACGATATTGTTTGTGTTTGCAATGTAATCACTTACTGTGTGAGTTTATAGTCGAAGTGTTATGATAGGCAATTCTATGGACTGGACTGGACCACACGGGTCTTTATAACAAAATGGATTTAACCCAGTTATTATAACAAATATCTAGGTAGTTTAATAGAGTACCCCTCTGGCCAGCTTAACTGCAAAGGAAAGGTTTAAAACTATGGATGTTAGTGTGCCATGTGGAGCCGAATATATGGGCAATTATGCTGTCTCTCAATAAACAGTTGTGTCTGTTTAGCAAAATACATCAGTCATTTACCTCTAAACATCATGGGAATCAAGGCTAGGCTTCTATTGTAAAGTTTTGTTTTAAGGGCAAATACGTCTTCCATTATGTCATTCTCGTGACCCCAGCTGTAGCTGAATTTGGAAATTAATTCCTGGCTCATAATTGAATCAGTGTCTGTGATTCACAGAGCTTTTATGCCGCTGCACCGGTTTCACTTGTCTCACGGAGTCACCTTCATAGGGAAGCTGAGTGCGCACTTTCTAACCACTCTTTATTGCACTAACTTTAATTTTGAGTATACAGAGCAAACCCTCAGACACACTCACACTTTCTCACTGTATTTGCGTGAATGTGTGAGATTTGTTTGAGATGCCAGCTTCAGCATTGATTTGATCCTTTTGCATTAGATCATTATAATTCCATTATCTTCTACTAATGTTCATCTCATCACATTGTTCTTACTGTAAAACAAACCACTCGCTGCAGACAGACACGGCAGTGATTGGAGCTGGAGTTTACTTGAATGTGGCCTGGATCTGGTACACACAGGTGTGATCAGCTTGGAAGTCAGCTGGGAATTATTTGGAGTGTGTATACATGAAACAAAAGCATCAAAAACAAAATACTGTACCTATGTAACCACTGTGAAGAATTTGCGCAATGTCTGTTAATCTTTCATGTGTAGGCCCACTGACCTTACTGCTAGGTAAACTCAGAGTGATGTTTAGGTAGGTAGGTGAACATTGACAGTAGAGGTCCAGTGACTCGACTGTCTTATGAATTATAAACACATTTGGTTTGGATTTATGAGTGTGATTTGTGAGTGCGTTTTGTTCTCTTTGACAGAAGACAATTATTTGACTTTTTATAACAACCTCATGCTTTCCAATTAACTGTGCACACTTGACAAATGAGAGAAGATATCCAGAGAGTTTAATAACCCAATTCCGGCTCTGCAGTTGCAGCATCCAAAAAAATCCACTTCATTAATTCAATTGATGTGCTTCCACACAACTCCCATACAAAGGCTCTTTGGGGAAATATGATCAGGAACCCCAAATAAAGGTTTTAATTTTCAGGAGTAAACACAAACCGAAACCACTCTTCTAACTATGTTGAGCAGGATGCGGAATTACCTCTGAGAGTCCAATCCTCTCTCTCTCTCTCTCTCTCTCTCTCTTTTTTCTTTCTTTTTTTCTCTTGTTCCCTCTGTCTCCTTCTCCCTCTCTCAAAATTAGCAGCTCACACTCCTAATTCCAAGCCATGCTCATTATAAGAGATTAAGTTGCCAAACTGATTTCTTTGAGCTTGCTGCATAGCCTCTTCACATTTTTTTTTTCCGTTCCACTTCCAGCATGCTCCCTGGATGTGCAGCAGTGTTACGTAATGCCCTCATATGTTACTGTAATCCCAGCCTCCCACTCTGATTAGGTATAGATGGAAGCCCAAGTCTCACCAGCTCCCTGACAGACCCAGTCCAGCTCACTCTGCCCTACCCTTGGAGCTCTGCTGTATTTTCTCTTGTTCTTCCTCTTCTTCTTTTTTTGTTATGTTAATGAACCCTGCAGCTCATTGGGATTCTGGGCACCTGCCAGTGAACGTTTGTCAACCGATATGATGCCGGGGGTTGTTGTAAGACCCCTTCCCCCCCAGGCAAGCAAGTCTACCTCCCCCTCACACACACACACACACACACACAGTTCTCGTCCCCTCCCTTTGTCTGTCTGCTGCTGATGGGCACCACTGAACAAAGACCACTGAGGGGCCGCACGCAGAGCTGAGGAGGGCCCTATTACGGATTACCTTAGCAAGCTTTAGAAGTGATGTTCAAGCCATATCACCTTACTTCAGTGTTAGGGATCCCTCAATTGAGACCCTTAATCTCATAAAGTAGAACTAAAGTCGTAGCAGTTATTGGTGAAGTTCTTACATCTCTACACTGATTTTAAATGACCAGATATGGATTATGTCTCACTAAAATAACGAGATGTAGGCTAGCAGTTCAGACTTTTCTCAGTCTTCAAAGTACCCATTTAGTGCTGAGAGGGAGACCTAAAATGGAAAAAGGGCATGGTCCTCCCCATACTAACATCACCCTTTTTAGGCAAACATCAGCAATGTCAAGTACACAGTTCTCCGTATTGTAAGGTTTTATTGCCATCAAAGTGAACTGAATGGGCTGAATGAAATGATTTCAAAATACAAAAAGTTCCATTGTGTCGCTTTAAAGAAATGAAAGGGAAAAGAGAAAGGAGAAAAGAATAAAATGTTAAGTGTATAATAAAATCAGAAATAAAAGAAGAAACCTGCTGTGAGAGTTTCATCTGGAACAATAAGAAATGCTATATTTTTGGCAGTGGCCTCAGACTGACTAAAACAACCAACATCAGGCACTCAATTACTCTCCCTCTCAGCTCTGAACAGACACTCATCATCACTGATTCAGCAGGCACTCTTGCACTCACACACAACATAAGAAATGGGCCCCCTACCAGACTGCATTATATTTACCTAGTCCCTCTTGTTCTCTCTCTCTCTCCCTCTCTCTCTCTTCTGTTTTTCTGTGTGTCTCTATCTATCATTTTGCCCCTCATTTCACTCCCAATCTCCCCTCCTATCATTTGTTCCTCTGTCTTGCTTTCTCTTTCCATATGTTTAGTCTTCCTTCGTCCTCTTTCACTCCCTCTCTCCATTTCCCTACACTTAACTGGCGCTCCCCACTGGCTTTGATTGACCATGTCATATGTAAATCACTGTTCATTCATGGAAGGCACACTTCATAGACACACACACACACACACGCGCGCCACTTGCCACTGAGTCAGTTGTCGACCTCATTCTCTTTTTTTTCTGTGCCGTGAACAAAAGAACAGGAGAAGAGGGGGGAAGGGTGGGGGGCACCCGTAGAGAGGTGCTGGTCACAGACTCCTGTCCGCTCATTAACACAAGATGAGGACCGTGCTGGTTCCAAGCCTATAATTGACAGCTTACACAACAAAGGTAATCACCCATGCCAACAGGCAACAGCTGCTGAGACAGGGCAGCCTGGATGAAGCCATAAAGCTCCCATTAGAAGTTTTATTGCCTCTTTACACCTACATTATTATGTTAGGCTTGAGAGTGACAGACAAGCCACTACATAACTTACTCATTGTAGAAGCTTCCTCAGGTAGATTCCTGGCACTCACATAGACATATGCACTAACTGTTGAACCCCTAGTGATACTGGCAACTGAGATACACACAGCTCTTGTAGGTCTGCAGTAGCACACACAAACATGCATATGATATTTTCCTGTCTGTGCCCAGGGATGTGTGCTGTGCTGATGTGCTTTTGCTGTCTCTAGAACTATCAGACATTTAATAGTGATGGAGCTGCAACCCCTAACAGTGCTATGTGATGATTGGTTTGTTGGCCCTTGGCTCTGTTTCTTGTGATGGGTGCATTTGTTGTAATGGTTGTTGATTGCGTTTGTTGTGATGGTTGTGGTGTGTGTGTGTGTGAGAAGGCACTCAAGAGTTGACACTACAGTGATTGCTTTTTTGAGGACAGTAAAATAAAAATGCATTTCAACTCAATTCAGTTTAAGTCAGTATATACAACATACAATACAATATACACTTTTAGTTGAACACAAATGTACGAATGTCAGAAATGATTCTTCATCGAATTCATTATTAGCATATGCATAGAGCATGTCAGAGACCTAAGAGATACTATAGTCAAATTCAAGTTCAACTAGTTCCAAGGGGGAAATGCTTCACCTTCTTCCTGCCTTTGTCTACATAAGATGTTTATAGCAGATCAGTTAAAGGAAAGGTCCGGCATAAATCAACCCATAGCCCTGTGGCTTGATCTCACTGAGTGCTGTTGGTAGAAAGTTGAATGAGAAAATGTAGTACAAGATAGAAACAAACTGGCAGCTAACATTACAAACTGGCAGCTAACATTAGCTGAAAGGGGCACAGAATACTGAAACGGAGTATCCTTGCCCTCGTTAGTTAGCGTTTCTCATTCCTCTTCCTGTCGACAGCACTCAAACTACAGGGATGACGCCTGAGCTTTCTTTAAGCAGCTGGTTTAGACATTGCAGCACATATCTCTACTCACACTCTCTAACCTTTGTTTAACTTAGAATTAGATAGCCTCAGATGATCCGACTTTAAGACAGATCCATATATTTGTATAAAGGAGCCAACTATTGAAAGCATCACCTGAGTGTAGTAAATCTTCTGTGCTATTGATTTGGGCAGGCCAACACAGATGTGTTGAATCATGTAAGTATCGCTAATGAGATTTCAGCATTGCATTCGCCGAGAGAGGCCAAATGTGTGTTCTCAGTGTCTTCAAAGAGGCTCATCTGAGGCAGAGAGAAAGTCAAGCGCACTCTTGATCAATGAGCAGTTATCTGAGATGGGTTGTAGTGTAGACTGATGTGCAACGGCAAATGAGATTTGCAAATTGGGGCTTGAGAGGTGCGTGGGAGTCAGGAAGTGAGAATGTTAAGTTCACTGATCAATTAGCCTCATAGGTTAGGTTACCATGGCAGGTTACCATGGCCACCCACTGGCCTCATGGTGATCTATCATCCAGGTAGCAGCTGATTTGAAATCAGGTCCAATTCTCATCCAAAGAAAGCATTGAGAATGAAAGGCTCTTTAAAAATTAAGTATTCAGTCTCACAAGGGGTTGTTGATATTTACATACTATAAGATGAAGAGAGTCAACTGATGCCACTCCCATCTATGGTCCTGAAACACCATTTTACGGTAATAAGCTGTCAGTGATTTTGGCCCATCTAATTTGTGTCACAGGACTACAGAGTAAAACATCAGATTTTAGTCAAAATGTTCTGAGTACAAGTACTGAGTAGGCAGCTAGAGGATTGAGAGAAACAATTCACTACATTTGAAATAAGAGAATGGGATTGCAATTGTATACATTCAGCTGTTGGCTCTTGCCCAAGTATTTACAGAAATGCAGCCCGATCCTGTTTCCTGATACACTTCTCAAGTTAATCTGTGGTACCTCATTGTTACTGTGATACCTCAGTGATAGTAGTTGTTAGTAGTAGTAGTTAACACCTGTGTGTGTGTGTTTGTATTTGTTTGTGTGTGTGTGTGTGTGTGTGTTTGTTTGTTGGTATGGGAGAGAGAGAGTACACTAGTAAGTGTGTAACTGCATCATCTATGTTTAAAAACCAAGTGTGTGGCTCTGTCTCTGTTTGTGACGCGACACTCTCACATTTATTTCCCTGCCACGGCCTGACCTTAATACTGCTTTTAGTGTAACCACTGTAGACAACCATGCCCCGATGGCGGGGACAGGCTGGAGGTCCCAAGGGGTGCCGTTGTGACACAGATACCCAGGCCTATAGCACAAGTGCTGAGAAGTATCCCAGGAACGCCTAAGCAGTCTCTGAGAAGTGAAACAGCTGGAGCAGTCCTGCACCAGGCTGTGTTAGGAAACGCAGATGATAGATGGGCTCCTTTGTTATAGACTATATTTGTCCCATCTACCTTCTCCCCATAGGAGCCTAATTAGCTGTGTGCTGCATGCTTGTTAGCGTAGCGTGTTCTAAACATGATTGAGAGCTGCAGGGTTTCACATGAAACATTTAAGACCTTTTCTTCCCATCCCCTTAAAACCTATACATTCCCAGTAGGTCATTCTCACTCTCCTGAGTCTTTGGGAATTACTCCCCAGCTCGACTGGCTCTAGCTGCAAGCATAACCAAGCTGAAAAAAAAGCTATCTGAGGCTGTCTTGCGGCTGAAGTTGAAAACATCACATTATATCCTCTGATGATGTTTTTGAAGTTACAGTTAAAATTGATATTGCTAATAGCTAGAGATGGCTTTAATTTGCCCCATTTCTCGTCTCTCTCCAGACCAGATTGAGATGACTGGTTTTACAGTGTTATTGATTCCTCCCCTTTGCAGCATAGACTCTGTGCTTCAATGCCAGTAATGTGTCATGTGGAGCTACCTTGGATCGTGGGGGAGTTGTGTCTCATAGTTCACCGTCTGGAACTAGACTTTGAGTGATTCCACATGATGCAGACGGTAAATACATTTATTTAATAAATAGATAAATAAACTAGATGTACTGCATAGCGGTACATAACATGGCAACCGCACATTGCTGCATGTGCCATCCACAGAAAATTAATGTCCATTTATACTCTTGACACATCATTTGAATCGCAAGACTTAGAGGTTTGCCTCTTTGCTATGAGTTATACATAATGTCACCACACATACATACCGTTCACAGTCTGACTATTTCTGAATTCAATAGCTGACGAATATTTTGTTACAAAGATAACTCCAAAAATGTCCATTTCCACAGAGTTTTCCATGTTTTGTCTGTCAGTAGGTGGCGTGGGTGTGTGAGGGCTCATTTGATGTGAGACCTACGTACCACACAAATTTTATTGGCTCAGGTGGTAAGGTTCTCAAGTTTTTTCCCAGACACTATGTTGGATCACCCCTTGTTCTTGGGGCGCCACAGTTAGGGACGAGCAACCCCCAGGACCAAAAGCTACTACGCATTAAAACATTCCCAGTGAGTTTTGGTTTCCCGGGACAAACGGGGACAAAAATCATTGGAGAAAAAAAAACTGGTAGAAAGAGAACGTTAGCAACACCTATATGCCTGCTGTGCTAGCTATGCTAGCTGTGGTCATGATAAATAGCTAGCGATAAAGCAGCCCTGGCTACTGGTCTCTTGCATTCAGGGAAACCACATCCGGTAGCTCAGCAGAGCCATCTGTTCCAGAAATGTTACCAGGCACACTAGACATTTACTGTACAAACACAGCCTTAACATCATGAAATACTGAGTGTAAAATATTCAGAGCAACTGTATACAAACAGAAATAGCTTTGGCTAAAGAAGCTGGGCTAAATTTTCAAAGGATTTTTTGATAAAAAATAGAAGAAAAAGACTGGTCCTACCAGTCACTCTCTCTCTGTCTCTCTCTCTCTCTCTCTCTCTCTCTCTAAAATGTTTCATCTGTGGAGATCAAGACCAAAGAAAAATTCTAAATGCTGTCAACACTTGTTTACTTCCTGGTACCTCCTTATCAAGACTATATCCCCATGTTTTTTGTGTGTGTGTGTGCGTGTGTGTGTGAGAGAGAGAGAGTCTGTGTGTGTGTGTGTGTGTGTGTGTGTGTGTGTGTGTGTGTGTGCGCGCGCTCCTGCATAGAACTGCTAGGCATCAAGTGTAAAAAGGTACTATCGAGTAGACACACTGGCCATCCATGGCAGTGTTAACCCTCCCCATCTTAATCTGACTGATGTATGATTGCAAACGGTTTCCCTTTCATGCTATTACACTGATTAATAACACTTTTTCAACAGAGTTAGTACAGTAGAGACTCAAATCCACTGAAAAGCTGTTCATTTTTCAAATGAAAACAGAGGGGAATTTTGAGGCAGAGATAAAAAGATTTCAGCATCTTCTGAATCATGTTGTTTCAATTTTATTACATTTCAGTATGTGACTTTACATTTAGTGCCTTATCAAAGTCCTCATTAAGGAAAAAGGAGAGAAATAGCCTTAATTACAAGAGGCCCAGAGTATACCATTAGTAATTCATGAGTGTGACAATTAGGAAGAAGAGTGTGTACTCTGTGTGAACCACAATGCCTCTTCAAATTTCCCTTTGCAGTAAGGTCTTCATTGTCCTCTTGCCAAACCTTGCATGTTCACATGACGGTGCTTTCACTGAATGGGGTCATTTTAAGGTCAGCATCAGTGTGTTTGTTTCCTGACTGTTGAGATTTATTTTCTCCTTTTCTCTGCTCGGGAGCATCCCAATAGTCTCAGTAAATTGGACAGGCAGTCAAGCTGCAGACATCCCTCCACTCACACACGGCACATCAATCATTCATCCTGCCCACCATGCTTGGCTCAGCTCACCGGAGGTGAGGAGAAGCTCACTCTTTCTCTCACTGATGGTGCAGTAATGGCTGGCTCTGTTCTGCCTCCCTCAGCTCCTCAACTGGCATTGGTAGTCAGGAAACTACAGTCAGGTTCAGTCCGCACTGCTCACTGCTTACTGCTCCACTCATTTCCATCTATTCGTCCCTCCCTGCAGATCTTTGTAGCACCGCACTGCACTGCACTCACTCTAGTGGCATATCGTTGTGTTTTTTTTTTTTTTTTTTTCTAAAAATAATCTTAAAGGATCTAGTTTTGAAGACCACAGTAGAGCCATAGTGGATCTGTCTCCCATGGATTTTCCCTCAGATAAAGCTCAACATTGGCACCACTCTGCTCTGAAGCCCATTATCTCCAGTTTCTTGTTCCGTGCAGCAATAGTTTGTTGCAGCATTGCACACAGCACAGTAGAGTGCTATACGGTGCAGTCACAAGTCATTGTGAGGTTTTGACCAAGGCGTGCCATGCTAGACACTAATTTCCACCGAAACCGAGAGATCAGTGCAGCACAAATAGCCTTGCACAGTGAAAGGGTCTTTGCACTTCGGCAGAGTTGGCCATCTGACAGCAGAGTTTGGTGTGGAGACAGACACTGCTTTAATTTGATACTTTGTGTCTTGCAACTGATCTCCAAGGGATTTGGACTTCAGTGCCTCTTCCTCCGCTTTTCTGCCCACTTAGACATACTGATGGACAGAGGCAGAGATGTGTCAGAGAGGGAGACTGTCAGAGATAAGTGAGACAGTGGTAGAATAGGAATGGATGGGGATGAATGTCTGCTAGTGTGATTTAGACTGCAATATGCATTTTGACTGAGGCTCATACTGTATATGGCTTGGGGGGGGGGGGGGGGGGCTAAAAGAATACCTTTTTTGTAGTAGTGTCTGTGAGGTTAACTCAACAAGGTCATTTCAGAACAGCAAGATGTAAAAAAAAATAAGTTATGTCCAGCACTTCAGGAGATTTATGTTTGAGTTTGTGGCTTGTGTGCATGTGGTGCTTTGTATGGAGCTAGAATACTAAAGTCTGATCCTCTCTCCCCTCCTCATCAATGTCTTTCGCTCTCTTGCCCTTACTCACACACACATACACACACACACACACACACACAAACACACACCAAATCCCTTCTCTCTCTTCATTTAAAAGTTGCCTATTTAATTCAGTCATACATTAAAACCTAAGCTTAAGCTGTCATTCAACTGTGATAAGTTCTAGGCTGCACAGTGAAGTTGAAAGCAGTGAGGTTTCTTCCTTACCAAATATCTATGAATATTTTAGAGAAGAAGTTTGTTCTCATTTGAGTATGGGCTAAGCATTTTAATTAGACAAAGTCTTCTCCGTTATACTGCTAAAAATGAGAGGGGGTAGAGAGCAGGAGGGAATGTAGCCAAACTGTATTTGTGCTTTTTAACACGTAGCCCATGGCTGTTTTTGTGGTGCAGGAACAGGCCCATTTTCTTTGATGGCCTCTGACACATGAAAAAATACAAACTCATTAAGCATGCAACCATACGAGCAGGAAACATGTGCTGAAACCGTGGACCAAATCTTTAATTTAAATTCCTCACTGTTCTCACCCCCTGACACTGCACAGCAAACCACAAAGCTGGAAAAATTAATGAGCGAATACACTTGTTCCCATGTTAGGAGTGTTGTTTTGTTTTGTTGTTTTTTGAGAGAAACCTGTATCTGACTCCTGGATGCAGGTTGGAACAGAGGCCCATACAGCTTAAGCACGTTTGCATATTGATCGCTACTTTGCAAATGAGAAGCCCTGGCTGAATAATTCTCAGTCCTTGGAGTGCAGACAGATTTATGAGCCTGACCTTTGCAGACTGAACGGCAGACACGTTCAGTGTAATCTACTTAGAGCAAATGAAAAAGTTCATGATGGGAAAAGACAGATAATCACACACACACACATTGCTGTGCCGGGAGTTGGGTGTTTGCACAGAATTTGTTTGTCATCACCCCAAATACTTATTCAGACACTGATGAAGGAGATTGAAAGCTGATTGAGAACACCCTCATGGTTTGTGCAGACAGCCCTGAGCTGTTATCTCTGTAACTGTCCTTTTTTGCACATTCTATACAGCTCCCTGCTCTTTAATCACCTGGCAATGGGGCAAAGAGATCCCTGCAAGTAGGTGAGCCAGGCCTGTCTTGGTTTGGAGGGACTATGTACTAAATCAGAACCAGATCATGCTGCAAGGGCCATTCAGACCAGAAATGCAAACTATAAAAACTCAGTTACGTATAACAATATTATTGTTCACACAGACCAAAAATAATGAAAGTCTTTCAGCATGCCCATGAATTTAATATGTAAAAGTCGCTGGTTTCTGATTGGCTGTCAACTTTTTGATCACTCTCAAAATTGGTCTGAAAGTGATTCCAACGATATCTCTACACATCATTGTTGTTAGTAGATCTTTAACTGTGACACCTTTACGTCTATATATTCAGAATAGTCTAATGCATTTGGTCTAAAACTGAAGCTAATAGTCTTTACAAAGGCCAGTTCATTACAAGTCATGCTCAGTTTTTGTCTAGACTGTAACCCCATAGTTCCTTGTCTTCTTTTTTTAACACATAGACCTTTTCAAAAGGGTAAGTTTTCAAACTGCGTTGTACATACAGCACAGTTTACAAGCCCTGATTGGTGACTTTTTTCCTGTGCCACAGCAGCACCTTCAAAACACTCAAACTAAACATACCCTCACATGCCCTTCTCAGAGCTGCGGACAGTCTAAGTCTTCTTTGCAAAGAAACTTGTAGTACCCATTTGTAGTCATATACCATCTCAGAGCCATACAGAAAGCTTTCTCATAAGGCATTTTGCAGTCATATGCCACCTCAGAGACATACGGAAAGTCTTGTCTGATAGGTCATGCTAGCGCATTTCACTGCAGTCTCCACCCAAGTTGTTCACAGTGAGGCATACAGCTGACCTCCAAGCTCTTTTTCTTTATTCATTCTTCACAACCCTTCCGCTAAGTGATTTTTGTGTATGTTGCAAGTTATGTCATCATGGTCGTGGCTAGAAAGACCAAGGTCAAACATACCCTCCTTATGGTACCCAACCAGACTTACTCTTCCTATGGTGCTCAAGGTCCCATTTCTATTCAACTCACTACCACTACTGAGTTGAAAGTCTGTTGAAATATTATTAGAATAGCTCAGTGCAGCCTAACTAATTCCTTGATTCTCAGCTGGTGTCTGACTTCTTGTCTGCTACCCAACTGCAGTAGACAAACATCACCTTATCCAACCACTTCTCCTAGAGGCTATCTGTGTCCTGCAGGGGTTCACTCAGAGAGGCTTTCAGGTTCTTCATAGAAACGGAGCACCAAGCTTTAGCCGACAAACAGGAAAAAGCCCAGCAAGATGAAGACTGATATGCTGACACACAAAACCTGTCTGATAGGATATCAGAGTTGCTGTGTGTGTGTGTGTGTGTGTGAGTGTGTGTTTGTCTTCATCTAAACGGTTCTGTGGGTTGGCATTTGAGTTTGGACAAAATAAAATGGAAAGACTGTGTGGTTGATTCGGTTATGTGATTCTGAGTCTCAGTACACTTTAGTGAATGAAAGACAGGCCCTGTGGAATCTGGGAGAAAAAAAGAACAATCTGGCACCACTTTCTGAGCCCGAGTTTCCTTCCTTTCCACTCTGCCAGTGCATTATCTCTGGCAGACAGGCTTGCGCAGCTGACACACAAAGACGGTTCCTGTGTGCCCCATTCCAGCTTTGTCACCAAACTTGAAAACTTTTGGAACAGTATTTGATTGACCTGCTTTAATCCTCTTTACCACTTGTTTGTTCCCAACCATTATTGTTTATTGTAGCCAAATGTCAGGAAAGAGGATATATAAGAATATATATAGGTGGAAATATAAAAAAATATATATATATAAGAGGATATAGAGTCAGTTGGGTTTCATCAGGCTTCTTGAGATAACTGAGCACCAATAAAATGTCTTGACATTTTAAGTTATCAGATTAATGTTTTGTTGGTGTTAATGTTTTGTTGGTGTTAATGTATGTTGTTGTTGGAGTTGTTGTAATAATAGTAGACTGTTCAAGACAAACTATAGCAATATATCTAAATGAATGTTAACAACCGCAATGGCCGATCCTGTTGTCATTGTGAGGCCATTGTTTGCTTTCATGATTAATTGATTCATATTAGTTAAGTCTTTATAGGCTCAGGGTTTATGGTTAGGATTAGAGAGCAGATTAGATTAGGGTTAGCGTTGTATCATTCTTGTATACAAAATTATGATACTAGAGTGTCATGAAATAGCCGTTGAAACAGTGATCTGTTTAGAAAAGAATAAGTTTCTTTCACACTTTCTCACAAGGTACTAAAAAAGAAACAGTTTACTGACTGTGTGCACTGTTGCTGTGTATTCACTCTGTTATACTCTTTACACCTACACACCCAACCACGGAGACATATTGAAATCTAAAAGCAACTACCTTTTTCAGCTGCTATTTAATCATTACAATGGTCACTCAGAATAATTAATCTAGCCTGTAGCCTGTCAGGGCTATTGATCTTGATATTGAAAATTGATCTCATTTGTCAATGTATCCACCAAGATTTTCTGTTTACTGTAAACCAGGGCTGAGAAGTATTTTATTTAGTGCACATCCCTGTCGCAACATTGCAGCCTGCAGTGTTTCAATGCAGATTCTGTTCATAAATAGGTGCTTGTCATTTCAAATTTTGTGGCTTATTGCATCTTATCTTTTGGTGTCTTTATTCGCAGAAAAATGTGATGAGGTGTTGGCCACGCCACTACCATACAGTGCGTTCTTGGGCTCCTCAGTGCTGTCTGTTGACTTTGGGGCTGGCTATGCCAAACTCAACAGGAGAGGAGGTAAGATCTTTTAGGATTTGTGTGTGTGTGTGTGTGTGTAAGTTTGTACTCATCCTTAATCATCATTTATTGCCACGTCACTATGTGAAAACTTACAAAATGGTTCTTAGGAATTACTGTTTCATATATTTTTCAATATGACATCTGAGTACGGTGGAGTTGAAAACTGGAGCATTTTTCAGTTTGTATACAAAGATACAGGTTACATTGGTTTAATTAGAACCTAAAGTAAATATGTTGGTTTTTTTCAGTACTCATGCATCTTTGTAAGTACAGTGCCTGCAGTATAGTGTACATTAAGTACATTAGGTATTAAGTAATGAGAAAAACACAGAGTTTGTATTTTTTTATTTGTAAAAAAAAATGACAAAAACACTTCACATCACATTGTGGCCCTATTACCACCCCAACATGCACTAATTTCTGATATACAAATGCTGGGTTGTTCATCAGAATTACACAAAGAATTTGGCTTTGGTAGATGTTAACTCTTAAAACATATAACATATAAACATTTAGTAACATTCATAGATTGAACAGATAGATAATAATTTGTAGGCACATACCAGCACTAGAGACAACAATATACAATATACAATATACATATAAGTACATATCAGCATAATACACAAATAAGAAATAATAAGCAAGACAAGATACACGTGGAGTGGGATGTAAAGAGCAAAAAGTAACATATTATGTCCTTTCCCCCTTTGTCTGTGTCAGGAGCCGGAGGCTGGTCGCCCCTGGACTCAGACCGCAACCAGTGGCTCCAGGTGGACCTCCGGGGCAGGAAGCAGATCACCGCTATAGCAACGCAGGGCCGATACAGCAGCTCAGATTGGACGAAGCAGTACAGGTTCTTGTATAGTGACACAGGCAGCAACTGGAGGGCGTACCGGCAGGACGGCACCATATGGGTGAGAGCAGCTTGTCACCGTGCCCACTGTGAGGGACTGATGAGAGTCATGAGGGTGGAGGGAGAGAGGTGGGGCTTTAGGGGTGGGGGTGGTGATTCCTGTCTCTGATTGCTGATGAATCTGGCACAGATCTGATTCTGAGCTGACGCAACATTGGCCTCAAACTGGCACACATCTGATCCTAGACCTGGTACCCATCCGTGCTGAGCCTACTCCATAATTATGTGCTGTTTGGCCAGCAAAACAGACTGTATCACAATACAATTACATGGAGAGTAGACAAAAGAGTAGAATGGTGATTCCTCTGCCCAGACATGGGTAAGTTATTGACCAAACTAAGAAGAGGAGTGAATGAGTTGCAATTAATCTATGGGGTATTGATGGAAGGTTGTTTGATATCTGATTATTCCGTATACCTTGAATAAGTTAATGTGGTAAGATACCATTGCATGCCATTACTACTCATAATATAACAAGCTGTCCTTGGCAAAGTAAACCATTTTGAACTGAAATCAACAAAGCTAGTGTTTGATATGCTATCTGCTAATTATGTATAGCACCAGCCCAGACTGGAGCTTAGTCTGGAGACAGAGTCTCCAGTATGACGGTCTTAGCACGACACAGACACTAGTGCTGAGGTTTGCACTATACAGCTTCCCTCCTTTTATGTCTGTCAAAGTGCAGCCATAGATATGCACTGCTTCCACGTCTAGCCTTTAAACACTATTGATTTTTTCACATTAAATATCAGGCACATCTGAAATTGTTAATGGATTCTTGGCAAAAAAAAACATCTGCTCATCTCTTATCTGAGAGATTGAATTCCATTTCCTCATGACAGAATGGAGCCCTTTTATTTTCCTCTTACTATGCAGGCTATATTTCCCACAGGAAAATATTGCGTCTAAACAACAGTCTTATTTTTTGTCTCTCTGAAACAGCTCTGATTGAGCTTAAATTGAGCTCAACTTTGAATTTTTCTTTGAAGCAAGCTTTCAGAAAAAAAACATGTCAGAATTTAGGAAGATCTGGTCAATGTCTCAATGTGTCATATATTCAACTGAAGATCTTAAAGTAGTTTTCTGCAATTTTTTGGCTCCCTAGGGGAGGGCGGTTAGGAGAAACAGATTAAAATTCAGTAAGTTCTTCTTCATTTTTGAGAGGCAAAGGCAAAACTGTTTTAACAAGTGATTTATTTTTCCCTTCTGGGCTGTGCTAAAATATAAATGTGATTTATTATTGTTATCAAAATGTCACCTACTCTTTGTAGTTTTATGTTATACTGCAAGGTGTATTCAATTACTGTCTCTGTACAGAAATACAGAGATAACACACAGCTTTTATCCACTCAAGTAATTGTTTCATGATAGGCTAATAAATGAATCATGTCAGCTTGTCGATTAAATAAATTAAGATGTGATAAACATGATGAAGTCATTAACTGCTCTCATTGTGTATTCTGTTGGAAATGAGAAAGCCATGACAGTGCTGGACAGACCTTAAGAAAGAGCTATGTATTAAAAGGATGAATAAAGTCAATCTAACTAGCTTTCTTTTTTTGCCCCAGATAATATAAAATAGTACATTTTAGTGCTAAGTGATATTACACTATATACTTTGGATTATTTTTATTTAATCAAGGTTACATAATTCTAGATTATTATTTGCTTTGTTTTCAGAAAGCCCACTGCCCTTTTATATTCTCAGTCACTGTGTAGATGTGTCTAATAGGTTGTGAATGCTGGAATGTTGGACAGACAACACCAATGAGAGGTACTGTGTGGACATGTCACAGAGGTTTTGAATGACAGTACCAATGAGAGGTGCTGTGTAGTCATCATGTCTGAGGTTATCTGAGTGACTGATCTGGTTTTTCTGGGCTCTACAGACATTCTCCGGCAACTGGAACTCAGAGAAGGTGGTGAGGCACCACCTCCAGTACTCCATTGTGGCGCGATACCTTCGCTTTATCCCCCTGGAGTGGAGTGAGGAGGGCCGGATAGGACTGCGTGTGGAGGTCTATGGCTGTGCCTACTGTAAGTCATGAATTAGCAGAGGAAGTCATGTCTGAAAGTGGAGGGTTGAAAGTTATTTCATCATGGAATCTCATGACCATTATGAGTGAGAACCCCTAAGTGTCTAGTACAAGTGTCTGTCCTTTCAGTCAACTTGAAATTTTTTTGAAATGTGCTGAATTGTAGAGAACTCTGTTTTGTGATACTGCATTGTTGTCCAGTGGCACAGAAACATTTCTGAAGGGCCAGTCCTTCATAACACGGTTTGCGATTGTCAAAATCATCTGCGTTAACCGTTATAGTAATGGACTCATTACTGATTGTGCAGTTTCATCTACCTACATTCAGCCTATCCACTACTGCATTTCCAAACAAGGACTACCCAAACCACTATGCAGAAAATCCTCTATCTCTCCCTCTACAGGGTCTGATGTGATCAGCTTCGATGGCCAGGGAGTGATGTCATACCGCTTCCGTGCAAAGAAGATGCGCATCCTGAAGGACCTGATCTCACTGAAGTTTAAGACCACCCAAGGGGACGGGGTGCTCCTGCATGGAGAAGGACAGCAAGGGGACTACATCACCCTTGAACTCAAGAGGGCCAAGCTGTGGCTCCAGATCAACCTAGGTAACCTGGGGTTTTCTCACAACCTCACAGTCTTCTGCCCTACTCAGCTGTGTAGATTACATATGTTTATGTGTTTCAAGTATGCATGAAAAGCACGGTATAAGTACAGGATGTATCACAAGCTGCAAATATATTACATAAAATATATATAATATATTACATATTTCTGTTAGCATTTGTTTTCTAAGCTTGCTCCACTCACCTCTTTGGTAATGTGATTGATGTGATATTCATTTGATTGTGTCACTGCTGGTACCTCACATTTTATTTGTCTTTTCTGTTCAAAGCCAATTGCAAAAAAATTAAATTTAACAAACCTAAATGAATATTAACTTTTAATTCTGCAAAGAGACGGACCATCCTTAACCTCTCTCGCCTGTGTATTTTAACTTCAGGGAGTAATCAATATGGCTCCATCCAGGGCCACACAGCAGTGTCCAGCGGCAGTCTCCTTGATGACGACCACTGGCACAGTGTAGTGGTTGAGCGCTATCGTCGGAATGTCAACTTCACTCTGGACCAACACACACACAGCTTTCGAACCAATGGAGAGTTTGATCATCTCGACCTGGATTACGAAGTGAGTGACGGATATGAATCTGTCAAGGCACAATGCAATGATCACTTAATTTGTTTCTCATGAGACGTGAGATATGAAATTTCAATTATATCTGGATTATCAGCCATTTACAATAATCATTCCTCACCAGCTGCTGTGACTGCCTTGGTTACCTAGTAGCCTTCTGTCAGTTCAATGCGTGAGTGAAACAATGATCTGCCCTATGACCTGGTTGTCAGACTGTGCATACCTAATGGAGTTGATGTTCATTAGAAGGAAGTGCGTTGGGAGAGACTTTAAATGAGTCTCAAGCCACCAACTCTTCTGCTCTCCTCCATTTTCTTTAGAGTCAGTTCTTGAGGAATGCAGAAATGCATAAAAATACTCCTTATAATATATTCTTTTAAAAAAAAAGTGTCTTTAAATATACACATATACACAAATATATTTATATATCTGGCAATTACATATCACCCTCATATTTCTTTCTTATTTCACTCTCTCACTCCTTGTTTTTTCTCTTTCCTTTTAATTCTTTTCACTCTGTATCTTTATTGCCTTTCTTTCTTGCTTCTGTGAAATCTCTCTCCCTCTCTCTCACTCTTTCTCTCTCTCCATATATCCTCTACCTTCTCAAACAGATCAGCTTTGGAGGCATGGCCGTTTCCAGTAAGCCAAGTTCTGGAGGCAGAGAAAACTTTATGGGCTGCATGGAAAGCATCGTTTACAATGGAGACAACATCACTAATCTAGTCCGCAGGAAGAAACTGGATACGTCAAGCTTTGTATGCATCTCTATTTAATCAGCTGTAACAATAAAATGGTGTTTGTCTTTCCCTTTCTGAACTACAGTTCTATACTGCAGTGCACTTGTTTCTATGTATTGAATGATTACATAAAGCTAGATTGTGAAATTGAACACTGCAGTGTATGTGTAGCAGCATGTGGATGTATTGAATGTGTGGAAGGATTCCCTAAACCCTTTGAAATGAATGAGCACAGCCTTACAGAGGATTTAAACAATACAGTCCAGAGTGTTAGATCTAGGCAACACTTTTTAAAATTTATTTAAATAGGCAACACATTTGAAATTTTGTTCTTTTGTTTACTCGTAGCGCAATCTGACGTTCTCTTGTGCGGAGTCGCGCATGTTCCCCGTGTTCTTCAACTCCACCAGTTACCTGCTACTGCCGGGGCGGAGTGATGCAGACACAATGTCAGTGAGCCTGATGTTCCGCACATGGAATCCCAGTGGTCTGCTGCTGTTCTCGCCGCTGGTCTATGGAGGCGTGGAGATCAGCCTGGTCGATGGGAAGGTCACTGTGCACATCTATGTCTCTCAGAAACAAAGCACACGTGTGGATATATCATCAGGTAAGGGGGCAAAAAACGGACATAGTTACACACATACATACAGCTACACACACACACACACACACACACACACACACAGACAAAATTTCAATGTGCCTCTCTGAAACAGAGCATTCATGTGTGCATATCATCAGAGAGCACTTGCACGCTTACAGAAATGCCAGTCTTTGAATCCTTGAATCCTTGAAAGTTTGTGAATTTTAGAAAAAGTAATCAAGGTCTTGTAAGCGCACAAAATACATAAAACGATTTGAGACATTGAAAGTACTTGAGAGCATACTGTATTTTGTGTTAGAAATGTCTAGACAATCAAGCCTCTCTCATTCCTCTCTCAATCACTGATAAAGTCTGCTCATTTTCTTTTTTCATTCTCATTATTATAACAGTAATAATGGTCTCAAATGATTGGTCTCAAAACTCAAAACAAAAAGTCTGAAATGGATCTGAAGTCAAATTCAAGGCCTTGAATTAGAAGCATGATAAAGTAAGGGAGCCCTGAAATACACCTGCAAACACACACACACACACACACACACACACATATTTCAAGGCAAGATGCTATTATACTCTAATAATCAGAGACAACCTAGAGACATACCTTTAGGCACTGGACCAGACTACCTGATATCTCTGCCAAAATCAATAATGAAATGAGGCTTGTGATGCAAATTTCATATCGTTTCTCAACCCAATTCCCCAGCAGGCAGTGCTCAGGAAACTTATACTGCTGCACAATACTGCTGATTTTTTTCTCAGTAGCAGAGGCCCAGAGGTAGGAGTTGCAGACAAACAGGATTATCATAGATGACAGTATTAGTTGTGCAGTCAGTGTGCATCTAAGACTGTGGAGGTAATGACAGTGTATTTCATTTTACAGACCTATTGCTTCTCATATATTTAGTAAGCTGGACCACATACTGTATGTTACTAACTGAAACAGTGTCCTTGAACTTGATGTTTGTCACAGAAACTCTTTGTCTGGACAGGGTCTGGCCTCAATGACGGTCAGTGGCACAGTGTTCAGTTCCTGGCCCTGGAGAGCTTTGCGATGCTGACCATCAACGGTGATGAGATGTCCTCAGTAAGGGCCGCCCTCCCCATCATGATCAGGACAGGAGGCTCCTACTACTTTGGAGGTGATTTCAAGCACATATATTGCGATAGTTAAAATGGATCTTTAGGATACTAAAGCTATTTTAAGGATTCTCACCATGACAACAATGCCAAGTCTTATAGTCATCAAAAACATACATAGTCTATATAGGCTGTCTAGATATTGTAATGGCAAACCATACAAAATAACTATACTCTGTAACTAACGACTACATTGTATGTTATGTAACTAACAAAAACAACCAATTTCAAATACATAAAAGGCTACTTTTCCCATGCTGTATTTATCATATAATAATTGTGGACTATTAAAAAAGAAATGTTACTGGTTAGCTCATGTGGTATTTTAGTCATGTTGACAACATGGCATAATTCCAACTAGCTTCACTGTGAGGCGCTTTTTGTTTTGCTAACATTGCTGGTCTCTTTGGTTTTATGATGCAACTTTGTTGTAACACTTCATGTACTTAAAGATTAATTAAGATTTGTAAAGCCACTGCCATTAGCAAATGGAAGTGATAGTAAGCTACAGGAGTACAGTGCATCAGCACACTCAGTTTAGCAGTCTTTTATGAGACTAATGTGTCAGTCTATTTAATTCACATGCACACATTGCTATTCCATCTCTGGATTGAGTACTTTCAGCTTCTTTGTCTTACCAGCTGCTGAGCCCTCCAGGCATGTGGCACTGGATATGCACACACACGCACATCATACCTTGTCAATAAATAGTGCAGGATAGTCAGTGTGTCACTTACACACTGTCTACATTGTTCTTCTTTTGTTCTCTTTTCCAGTCTGACCACCCCCCTTCTTGTTCATTATGACTTGTCACAATGTGGAGGGTTTAATCCACCTGGGTATCCTGTTTGTGTGTGTCTGCCATCTGCAGGTTACTTCCCCAGGACCAACCTGTCCCCCACGCAGAGGTCCTTCCAGGGCTGCATGCAGCTGATCCATGTCGACGAGCAGCTGGTGGACCTGCAGGCGGTGGAGAAGGGCTCGCTGGGGACTTTCGAGAATGTCAGTCTCGACATGTGTGCCATCATAGACCGGTAGGTCACTGAGACCCGCGTGCTTCGTCAGCACAGCACTGGTGCACTCTGGGTAACCCCTGTGGCAGATGTCATGTGTCACATGCAGGGCTTGCCACCTGCAGGGTATCACTAAAGGTTGGGACTGAAGTGTGTCTGTGCTAGACCTATATACACACCCCTGCAAGCAGCTAGACACAATACACACACACACACATACCCCCACACACACACACACAAATAATGAGAAATATATGATGACAATAATGTGAGAACAGATCCTACTGAAGCAGAAATGGCAAACCTTCTGGCTGTCTCAGCTTTCATGTCCTATTTTGCACCGTCTTTATTGTTTTTCATTTCTGTCTCACACGCGCACACACACACACACACACACACGCACACACACACATATATGCACACTGGTGCATTTTCCATCAGCCCACTGTGAGGGGCCCTGTTGTGTCTCTGGAGATATGGAGATGTGGCTCGGGCGGCGGCGCTTTAGCGGATTCAGCAGAGATTGCGGCAAGTTTACATTTCCTTTGCAATGAAGTCGTTAATCCCACCTCTCAGTGTGAGACAAAGCCCTGAAACACACGGAATCGCAAAAATAAGACAAGCAGGGGAAAGCCATGTTTTCTTCCTATGTGGTTTACAGAAATCCAGAATGAGAAATACAAGGTGTCATTGTGTATACAGTGTTACACGATCCATGTAAAGAATTGCATCTTGGCAAGAGAGCTAAGAGGGACCAGAGAGGGGCCAACTCTAAAAATGAAAAAGCCTTGATAAGCCCCCTTTTTCCCCCCCATCATAATCTCACACTGAGGGAACAGAGCTTCAGAGAGAAGGGCTCACATAACCTTGTTTGATCCGGAGGGCAGCTTCGGCTCCAGAAATCCCACAGGCCTCTGACCTTTGACAACAGAGAAAAAAAAATGAAGAAATTCAAAATCCATCATGCGCCTTCACTGTGCTCTTGCTGTGCCAAAAGTCATTTTTGACCCCAAGTGGGGAAGAGTGATTGCACAGTAATGTTTGTACTGGTTTTCGTTCTGTCGTGCTCTATGGTCACCACCAGTGAGATAAAGCACACATTGCTCTTGGTTACATGCTGTCCACCCAACCACATACACATACACTCACATAGTGTATATATTAACACACACACACACACACATCATCATACACACAGTTCACAAACACACACACACATTGTAAATAATTCATGCTTTGTGGAATTTCTCTCTCTCTCTCTGTCTCTCTTTCTGTCTCTCTACCTCTGTCTCTTGACAGGTGTATTCCCAACCACTGTGAGCATGGTGGTCGCTGCTCTCAGACGTGGAACTCCTTCAGCTGTGCATGTGAGGGAACGGGCTACACTGGGGCCACCTGCCACACCTGTGAGTCTCCACTCCCATCCAGTGCACTAGGAACTGACACACTACAACTAGGACTGCAATGGGGGTGTGATCCCAAAGTGTCCAGATGTGGTTTACTTTTTTTTTCTTGGACGATTGAATAAGTGATTCACCTACTTCTACTTATTATTACTATTTACATTTCCATAGCGCTTTTCACTGCATTCAAAGCGCTGCTCAGCGGAGAGAGGACCTCACTAACCTCCTCCAATGTGTAACACCCACCTGGGTGATGCACGGCAGCCATTATGCACCAGAATGCTCACCACACACCAACTTGAGTCAATATCAGACACAGGAAATTAAAAAAGTAGATTTATTTCATACTCCAATGTAGCTCTTTACTGAAGACACAGATTATTGTTTTCCTTAACTAATTAATATTAATAAATGGCTAGATTCTTCATGTTCAATGAAAAAGAATGTGAAATAATCTTAAATTTCGAAAATTCTCAAAGATTTCTACTTCTACTTATAAGATTTTGATTTATACTTTTCATGTACTGCACATCTATAAACTTGCAAACTCTCCCTTCATGACTTCCTTTTCATCTGTGTTATTTCATCTGTGATACTACACTTTGAATGATCAATGTGTATGAATTGCGCTAAACAAATGTGTCTGAACGATTAGCCTTTCCTCATGATGCTTCCCTCCACAGCTGTGTATGAACAGTCTTGTGAGGAGTACAAGCACCTTGGGAAGACATCTGACACATACTGGATCGACCCAGATGGCAGTGGGCCTCTGGAGCCATTTAAAATCAACTGTGTAATGACAGGTGAGCGACACTCTCAACAGCATCAGAGCACTGTGACGACTCACAGTGGATAGGCATCATCAGGTTGATGCTTAACTACACTGGCATTTACACAATAACAGTAGACCAGAGTCATGTTGCATTGTGACTGGTCTAACAGGCTGTTGTGTGTACATTTTGTAGGAGTTGAATTGTCTTGATTGTAACCACATAGACTGGTATTGTTTTAATACAGTGTCACAAAGGTGTTTTGATATTATATCAAAAATGAATTTGTCTTCACATTCTGTTGATATTTCTAGGTATTTTTTCACTATGTGTTTCACTATGTGTTTCACTATGAGTTTCACTATGAGTTTCACTATGTAGAGAATGCCACAAACTAGCATTGTCATTCAGATAAGGAGTATAGTGTATATGTGTGTGTGTGTATGTCCCTTAGAGGATAAAGTATGGACGGTGGTGGCCAATGACCTGCCTTCCCAGAGTCCCGTGAGTGCAGAGCTTGAAACAGCCACTGTGCTGGATCTCAACTACAGCATGTCTACTGAACAGGTGGGCTCTTCCTAAAGTCAGGATGAATTTGGGTTTCAAACCAAAGCGTGGAAATTAGGATAGAATTACTTTTTTAGATGTTTACCTTTAATGAGATGTCTGAGATGTTACTTTTAATGTCTAATCATAGTCTTCTGTGATAAACATTTGAAGAGTTTTGTTCCAAAATGTTACAAATCCATTATTGAAAATATTCAAGTCATATTTTTTAATTGTGTATTTCAGTAACTATTGATCAAACTTAAATTATGTTGATTTCATCATGAAAAAATTAATCTAGCAAAAGCAAATCAAATGTAGATCCAATTGTATATCTGTAAAAACAAAATAAAAATAAATACTTCTGAAAATGAATTGAAATAGTGGATATAGCGCTTTGGAACCCTTGGAACCCAACTTTTCATTGTTGCCAGTACTTAGGTGCCTTGAACGCTTGACTACCATTTCCACAAAGCGTGTTATCAAAAAACAAAAACAGGATGCCAATCTACCTAGCGCATGTTCCGAGCTCGAGATCAAACATTTAGAGTCAGACATTCAGTATAGAAATTTATAAATTTATAGATTTTTACAGAATTGAATTAAGTGTAACTGCTGTATTTTTGAAACGCATCAAATGTATTAATGCGTAAGTTTAATTTTAATTAGACGCGAGTTTGACTGTGTATACAGCAGACACTGCAGTGTGATCCTGCTGACTGAAAGCATGGTTAGCAAAATCTTCTGGCATATAACAGATGTGATGAATTGTTTTGTCTTTTCCATGCAGATCAATGCCATCACCAGCAGTGCAGAACACTGTGAGCAGTATGTGGCCTATGCCTGCCGCATGTCACGTCTACTCAGCACACCAGGTAGGCCTACATTACTTTCTCTTTCTCTCTCTCTCTATGTCTCTCCTGTGTATAACTTTCTGTGTGTGCATTTGTGTGCGTGTGTTTAGCTATTTCTGTTTCAGCCTCAACAGTTAATGCATAGTCATTTATGTAGGAATATATCTATGTAGATGTGTGCATACATGTCAGTTATTTACTATGGCATATACTCCTCATTACCTGTTAATGCTGTTTATGGCTGGCATTATCGGAACAGTCTATCTTTAGTGCTTTTGTGTCTTTGTGTGTGTGAAGAGAAAGGTTGCCAGAGGCCAACAGATTTGGCACCTCACATAATGTTTCACAACATAGCCTCTACTCTAGCCACTGTCTCTGTTTGTTTTATCCTCGGAAAGAGAAGGACAGAGAGAAAAAGAACTGCGTAGCCTCTGGGGCCAACGACCAGCTGTACACAAAAGCACAGAACAGATCTAGCCAGAACACAACGGGTGTTTTTCAATCAGGCTGACAATTTGACAGTGCAAGAGAACCCATTTAAGTACACACCCCAGATTTGTCTATCAAAGGCAAGTAGTTGGACATTGGACTGTTCCAGCAGTCGCCTAGGTATCCATCATGCTAATCCAGTCTAGACTGCAACTGATTCTAAGAAGTTTCTCAGGGAGCTGGCAGTTCTGGCTCTGTGATTAATCCCTGATTGACCATGTTTTCAAAAGTTTGTCATGGTTCTCAAGAGCCCGTGGGAGCCTTGAAAATTTGTGAATGTAGGGGAGAATACATCAAGGCCTTTTGAATATAGATGTAGACATGTGCTCCCATTCTAAACACTGTCTGTGCTCTAACAGCAATTAACTTTGTCTCAAACTGTGTAGGGTCCTTGAGCTCTAAGGCCATGTGGCTGAAAAGCATAATTTCATTTGATGCTTAAGAAAGTGTGGGAGTCCAGGAGAATTTATTAAATACAGAAAGAAAATAAATTTATATAATCAATTGAGTAGGCAAATGTGTCTTTGTTATGGCTTTGTCCAGTTCTGAACTGTAAAACATATTTTGTGTGTGTTGACCTGGCAGAAGGACCTCCATTCACCTGGTGGGTAGGCAGAGGCAATGAAAAGCACACCTACTGGGGCGGCTCAGGGCCGGGCGTCCAGAAATGTGCCTGTGGGATTGAGCGCAACTGCACTGAACCTAGCCACTACTGCAACTGTGATGCAGACCAGAGGCAATGGTAACCTTCCTGTTTTTAATCTCTTTCAGCACCGACGCACGCCTAGAACACCTGAATTTGCACATGTAACTTTTCATCCTTTCTCCATGAATTGCTTACTTCTTAATGATTTTTCTATTAGGTTATACATTAGGATTCAGTTAGATATCAATAGATTTTGTCTTGATAGAATACACAGTGAGTGCTCATCAACAAATCTACCAGGGCAAGGGCTATATTCTATCAATAGAATCAAGGGAATTCATTTAACCCTATTATGACATGGCTTGTCTGGATTTGCTGTAAACACGATTGATTGTCACTGAATGTTTTTAGCATGAATATTGTGTTTATTTTTGTCTGTTCATCAGGAGAGAAGATTCTGGAATCCTAATGTACAAGGATCACCTGCCTGTCAGTCAGGTGGTGGTCGGAGATGTGCGCCGGTCCGGCTCTGAGGCCCGGCTCACTGTGGGTCCTTTACGTTGTCAGGGAGACCGTAAGTGTACTAATCAGGTGTACTAATCAGGGTTCCATACTTCTTCTTCCAGACAGTATAAAATTAATTGACATTTATTCCTCTAAACTGATTTGAACAATATACAATTTACCACAATATACTTCTCAATATACTTATACATTCACTCTGTCCCTCCAGATTGTGATCATACATTTATTTGTGTGTGATAAAGATGGAATACTTTTTTAAAATGTTTTTGAAAGTATAGCTGTATATGCGCTGCTATAACATTATCAAGTGATTTTAAATTCATATGGAAATATAAACACCCTACACAAACAGGTTTTGATAAAAAAAAAAACGTCTTTTCATTTTTATAGACATGAGGTGTAACTTCATATAGCTTTCATGAAGAGAAAGCAATTGACGTGCAAGTTGAGGTAAAAATCTGTCAAAAGAACAGAGTTAGTAAGAAGTGGTTTTTAATTCCCCTGTCAGGAAACTACTGGAACGCTGCCTCCTTCAACACGCCAGCGTCCTACCTGCACTTCCCCACCTTCTCTGGGGAGACCAGCGCAGACATCTCCTTCTATTTTAAGACCTCATCCAGTTACGGCGTCTTCCTGGAGAACCTGGGCAACACTGACTTCATCCGCCTGGAGCTCAGATGTAATTGTTCTTACTAATAGTGCTGGCTTTTCTGGCAGCTGGATATTGTTATAATCTTTAAGCAGGAGCTTTTAACTGAGTGCTGAAAAATAATGACATCATCAGCTGGAGATCGAATGAAAGTAAATCTGCCATTGCTCTTAAGAGGTTAGCAACTCAATCACCTTGACAGATCAATTCAATCTCTAATTTCCATATTGATCTGTGATTGGATTGACTATCACATTGCAGTTCACTGTGGGGCGAATTCTGTGCACACCATATTAACATAGGCCTATCTGCAACATGCCCATACATTAACATATATTTGCATACCTGAAGAGGACTACAACATATCCATCTGGAGACAACCATATATGTGGCTTAAATAAGCATGTGAACGAATAGGGTAAAGTACCTGCATTGAATATTTTTTAAACATCTGAATGGCAAAAAATCTGACTGGCAGGTAACAAACATACAGTTAGGCGTGGGCCACAGGGAAAAGGCCTTCACTGGCAGCCATTTTGGTGTCACTTCTCACAATTGCACTTTCATTGAGGTTTGTGGAGTCTGCCACATTTTTACAATCACATCTGACACTGCAAGACTTTAGCTGGACTGTACAGGAAGTCATTCAGTCTGAACTCCCCTCTCATCTCTTCCTTTCCGCTCAGCCACAACAACGGTTTCGTTCTCCTTCGACGTGGGCAACGGGCCCGTGGAGCTGATTGTGCACTCAGCCACGCCCCTCAATGACGACCAGTGGCACAGAGTAGAGGCAGAGCGGAACGTAAAGGAGGCGGTGCTACAGCTTGATGGAGGGCACAAGGAGGTGCGTCTGGCTCCACCCCAAGGACACACCCGTCTCCAGCTCTTCAGCCAGCTCTACGTGGGTAAGTGCTATGGGTGGCTTCATTATGGTTACATACACTATGTGCTCTGAGCAATCTGGTTTTGATTCTAACCACAGGGTTGTGCAAAATTCTGAAATTAATTGTGAATGTAATCTGAAAGTGTAACAGAATGAAGATTTGCAATTCAGATTAGCTAACTCTAATCTTTTGAATTTTGCCTGTCTAACCAATCTGGTTCCTTCGTGATGCAGTCATTGCTGTTTTGAAATACCATTCTACATACAACTTGTATTTAATTGGAATGGAAAAAAACTGCTTTCCAGTCAAGATCAGTATGCATGAATTATGTAGTATGCAGGTAGTATGGCATTTCAGAAGCAGCCATAGTAAGACCTGGACCCATGAATGTTCTCTCTTATGGTTATCTTATAGACCTGGACTCATGAATGTTTTCTCTCATAGTTTTCATCTACAACTATTCAGCAAACAGTATTGTTCTGTTGATCAGTATTCTGAATTAGGCTGTTGACACGCCTCCAGTTTATTTATTCATGGAAAAAGTCAGAAAATTATTGAATGTTTTTAATGCTTGGATGTTTTCATGAAAATAGTAGATGTATTTGTGTTTTTGTGATATAGTGTTTGACGCTGCTGCTATTGTAACATCACAGGTGCATCAGGGGGTCAGAGAGGCTTCCTAGGATGTATTCGTTCCCTGAAGATGAACGGTGTGACCCTTGACCTTGAGGAGAGGGCCATGGTCACACCGGGGGTGAAGCCTGGCTGTTCAGGTCACTGCAGCAGTTACGGCATGCACTGCCAGAATGGGGGAAAGTGTCTGGAGAAGTACAACGGCTACTCCTGTGATTGCTCCCTCACTGCATTTGATGGCCCCTTCTGCACTGAAGGTAGCCTGAACCCCTACCCTAGTTTGCACTGATTGCATTGCTTTAGTGCTATAGACATACAGTAGGCTACTGAAATACACCTGGTGGAATATTCAAATTATGTTCTAGTGGTATCCAGTTGACTCTTGCTAAAGCTCCTGATAACTGATCTAATTTTTTGAAAATAAAACTGACATAAATATAATAGCATATAAAACATACCTCAATTTGTTAGTTTTCATTTCAAGAACACCTTGGAATTCTGTACAAAGTATAGACACCTATACTTTGACTAAACTCTACATCTCTACACTCTTCTCCACTGCTAGATGTTGGTGGGTATTTCGAAACAGGTACTGTGGTGCGATATGACCTGATGTCTGACTCTGGCTCCTCGTCTCTGAGGGAGGGCAGGAGTGGCCTGTCTCCACTAACCACCGAGGCCAACCTGACCCAGGAGGAGCTTACCTTCAGCTTCAGCACCTCCAACAGCCCAAGCGTGCTCATCTATGTCAGCTCCAGGACACAGGACTACCTGGCTGTGGTGCTCCGCCACAACGGTGAGATCGTCAGCGAGTCTGAAAAAAAGTTATCAGGAACCAAAGTGACTGATGCACATGATATACATACAATCTCCTGTCAGTATATTGTAATTCTAGGTGTTAACGTGGGATCATGTAGCGTCTAACAAAGTGTCTTCTTATCTCACAGGTACCCTTCAGATCCGTTACAACCTCGGGGGACTCAGGGAGCCTTTCACTATCAGTCTGGACCAAAGGAACATGGCCAACGGACAACCACACAGTGTCAACATCTCCAGACAGGACAGGGTCATCCACTTACAGGTAGAAGCTGCTCACAATCCCAATCATGCATATACATTGCATTGTGTCCCAAGAAGAGTCTTGTTAAACTGGTTTAACATAGCCCTTGTTTTTCATAAATATTTGAATTGTGTTGCTTAGAGCACTACTACCGCTACATAGGCTCTGCTAATCCCTGTCTAAATAATGAAATCACCAAAAAGGCAGAAGAGGATGATAAAGCTCTTTCATGCTACTGGTGATTCATTATGAAATGGGGCAGTGTGTGTAATGTAGAGACAGAGTGGTTTCTCTTTAGGACACCACTAGATGGTGGTAAACAACTAGGAACACTACTGTTGGTTCTATGCTATGCAGTAGGTCAGCAGGAAGACTAACTGGAATTAAACCATTTGGATCAGTCACCATATAAGGACTGACTTCCCATATTTATTTCACTTCTCTTCCAGTTGGATCATTATCCAACTGTGAGTTACATGTTACCTGAAGCTTCAGACACTGAGTTCAACCTCGTCAAGACCATATTCCTTGGAAAGGTTTTCGGTAAGTGGTTATTGTGGAATATGTTTTTCTAAATCATTGTGTACAGTTTTTTTTAAGGTGTTTGTCTCCATATTTGAACAGATTTAGTTATATTTGGGAAATGGGAATGGTAAATCACAGTGCACAGTGGCTCTATAAAAGTGTGAAATTCTGTAAACGGGTCAATAGAGTCCAGCTGTGTAGATTGCAGTGTTGTATTTCAGTTTAAGTTGATACTCTACTAGCTATCTAAAAACCCTGGCATCCTTCTCATGAAGTGCATGGGCTCCCGATCCAGCTCCAGTGTCCAGGTTTTCCTGTAGCTGCGGCAGAGCTGTGAGGAGCAGGATGCCGTTACGCCCACAGCAGCAGAAAGAACTGAAACATAACAGAGTATCCCATACACACACTGACACAGACAGACAGACAGAGGGTCACAAGAGGCTTGAGTGATACACACAGGCATAGCTAAAGACAGAGGCGGCTGGCAAGCGGCTGGCATCTCAAAGAGGGGTGGAAGTAAAAGTGAGGGGGACAGTGGGCACAGAGAGTTCGCAACATAGGCATTTCTGCAGGCACACACACACACACACACACACACACACACACACATACACACACACACAAACAGGCAGTGGGATAGACAGAATCGGTGCAAGGCACAAAGTGCCACAGGACCAAGCAGAGGAAATACACTACTGCATACAGGACGACAGCTTTCAGTTTCCTTCAGCCTCACCAACCTGCAGGTATCACTGCATTCCATATCTGTTACTAGGCACCAGTTTGCACCTATTGTTGATGTGTCTGAAATGAATGAGATTTTTACTGACGGATGTTAGGTATAAAATGCACTGATGCATTTGCATCCGCATCCTATCTGTATGCAGTTTGTACTTTGTACAATGCTCTTACTTGCTGACAGTAAATATCAGTAGAATGCTATGATGCAGACTTGATGGAGATGGATTACATCACTTCACAATGTTTCAGTCCTCTATTTTTGTTGGATTTATCTAGCATTTTTACATTTTTGTAGCTTTGTTGTACTTAAATAGACTTTAGAAGCATCAGAGGCATCTACTATTACTGCATACTGATTAGGTGCTTTTGTCAGGTCTAATGACAGATGCTGTGATTGTTCTGCAAGTGGTGCCTGAAAAACATTTAATCTCGCTCCATCTGTGGATCTTTGCCTACTTAGGAAGGATTTGTTTTGCTCTCAGAGAAATTGAGGTTTAACTATTAAGCGCAATTGTTTTTTTTGTTTTTTTTTTTGCGTGAAATAGTCCAGGACAGATAGTGTGACAGTTCTCCAATCTGAGATCCAGCACCTCTGAAACTTTTGCTGTGTGATTATTTTTTGATAGCTGTCATTCTGAACACTTTTCTTCTTTATAATTATGCAAAATAATATGGTAATTCTCCTCCACCATACTCCTTCTTTGTGCATACATTTTCTGTGGAAGCACACATCCAAAACCTTTTGGTCCACAAAATAAAATCTCTTCCCTGTAGAGAAGTTAGAGGATTATATGGTTGTTGCGCTTGGCTGATATTTGCTCATATTGATTCTCGCTCCCTCACTTTGTTCTGTTCTTTGTCAGAATGTAAATTGCTCCCCCTAAAGCCATCTTTCTGTGTATTTCACAGAAACGGGTCAGATCGACCCTGTGATCATCGAGAAGTACAACACCCCAGGCTTCGTGGGCTGTCTCTCCAGAGTGCAGTTCAACCGCATTGCCCCTCTGAAGGCTGCCCTGCGATCAGGCATTTCCTCGACCGCCTCAGTACAGGGGGTCCTCGTGGAGTCTAACTGCGGAGCATCTCCTCTAACGATTTCACCCATGTCTGCTGCCTTCGACCCATGGCACCCAGATTCAGGTGAGTAAATTGATTATGATGATCTTAATCAAAGATTCTAGAGCAGAGCGCCGTAGAATCTTTGATCATGATGATGTTGGAATTGACAATCACAAGAGCCATGATGATGATGACAGTGGTGGTGATCATGATGAGGAGTGCAGAGAGATGGGGAATCATTAACTGACTGCTTGTCCAGCTGCAGTCAGTATTCTTGTGGCCTAGTGCTGCCTGTAAATCCAGTTTAGATGACAGTCTAGCAGTCATGTTTGGCAGACAGTGTCATCAGACAATTTATCCTAACTTCTTTATAGTAAAGTCAAACAGAAAATGAATCAGGTCTCTTCTATCCTTTTGTGTAATCTGTGAGTCCTGTGTGTGTGTGTGTGTGTGTGTGTGTGTGTGTGTGGTTGTGTGTGTGGTTATTTTATTGTAAGCATTCCATATTGTTTCAAACTTTAATGGTAACCTCCAAGCCCAGCTTCATTGTCACAGCCCTCCAAAGATTTGTATTCACATACACTTGCAGGGAAGCCAAAATAAATGTGCATTTGCTGGATCCCTAGGAAGAAACAGCTGCTATCTGGCAAACCCCCTGGGCTCAACTCGTAATTTCACCCAGGGGGATTTGATTGTTGTATGGGCATTGACAAGGTCAGGGTATTGATCAAAGCCCTATTTACACAGTACACCTACAAAGACTCTGGCAGGAAGGACACTATAATCTATAGCTTTCATTCTGGCCTCCACTGCCTGGCAAATTGTATACGTATGTGTACTCTCTAAGCTTCCTGAAGGCTGTTCCTTTGGGGGTTGTTATGCCTGCAAGGACCTCACTGGGTACAAGCAGGGCTTTACAAAGGGTCCACACATTTTTATGGCACTCATGTGCCAGAAAACAGTAAGATTGGGCTTTGCCATGGAAAATCTGGTTAGCTTCTTGGAGAGAGGGGTAAGTACTTTTAGAAAGAGAATTGTTTTCCCCGGTTCTGCTCTCCAAAAGCGGCAGATTTGGTGATGGTTGTTCTCAGTGAAAGACATCTGTGGTCACAGTCATTGGCCTGCAGAGTGGATTAGTTCAGGGGCTGGCAAAGGCATCATGTCCTGGGCATTGTGTGTGTGTGTGTGTGTGTCCGTCCGTGTGCGTGTGCGTGTGTCTTTTCATTCATTCGCGAAAAGGAGTTTGGGACAGCAGAGACAATAAAACTGTCTGTTTTTTACTGTGTGTTTGTGTGTGTGGGATGAACATGCATGTGTGTGTGTGGTTTCCCAAACATCTTGTTGCATGTACAGTAGAGAGCCCATGGAGCTGGCATCTGAGGAGAGCAGACGGGCTCACTCAACCCTCCTCTCTCACCTTCCTGTACCCACTGAGCTCTACAGTGACCTCCTGTGGTCAGAGATACACACAGTCTCTATTTATATACAAGGCCCTCTTTGATAGAGCTGAAACTAGAAGGGTTTATTGAGCCAGGGAAAAGGCTAAAGGATACACTGACATTTCATGATTTATTTCAGGAATATTATTGTATGGTATGAATATGGCCGTCTTAATCCATGATCCAGTACTTACAGCATATTGCTTTTACTATATTTGGGAGACTGATTTTTTTTTAGAGGAACATAATAACAAAAAAAAAAAAAAAAAAAAATATATATATATATATATGTTTTTTTTGTTTCTTTCTTTCTTTTCAGCTGGTGCCCAGTTCCCTTTTAATGAGGAGATGGTGGGCCGGGATGGGCTGAATCGTGACTCTGCAATTATCGGCGGTAAGAATCCTACTGCAACAGCTATTTGTATCTCTGCCTTGTGTTTGCCTGTGATGTAACTGTGCCAGTTTGCCATGCAGGGATCATCGCTGTAGTGATCTTCACCATCCTATGTACCCTGGTGTTCCTGGTCCGCCACATGTTCCGCCACAAGGGCTCCTACCACACCAACGAGGCCAAGGGGGCAGAGTCGGCAGACTGTGCCGACGCCGCCATCATAGTCAATGACCCCGCCTTTACAGAGACTATTGAGGAGAGCAAGAAAGAATGGTTCATCTAGGCTCAAGTTTCTGGAGTTTCTTAGCAGAGGAAGACTGCCCACAAGGGCAGGCCTAAGATAAAAGTCTCAGTGAATGATAAGAGGATCTGTACAGTCGGCTTGGAGGACTTGGTCTGGGTACAGGCTGGCATGTTTATAATGTAATTTTGTTGTGTGCAAGTACAAGGAGTTCAATCTACTCAACTAAACATTACATGCACATAGGAGGGCATATGCTCATTTTGTTTTGTTTAGTTTTTTCCTAAAACCACAGACTTACTGTACATCCAAATACATTGTGCATTTATTTTATTTGATTGTGGAACTATCTATGTTTAAAATCGTCAAAACACTTTTGATAGAGCATTGCTTTACAGGATTAAATGCACCTCATTGCCTGTGTGAGAATTAGCATAATGCAATTCTGTTTATTTATGTTACAGACAATGACATTTGATTGTATTTATAATGTGCCCTGTAGTTTAATATCAGGAAGATCGAATGTCATGGTAAAAATCTATTAGTATTTCATTTGTCATACCTTTGAAGATACTCCCTTCTCAAGTTACCAAAATCCAGTGTTCTCTAGTCCATTGTTGTATATGTTTTGCTTTACTCTCATGCTGTATATGGTGGTGACTGTACTGATATCACCACGTAGACAACATTCAGTTTCATTAAAAATAACTTTTCAACAAAGCTATAACCAATCTTCAGGTAGGTGAGACACAGTGTTAGATGTTGGTGCCTATGTAAATAGGCTGGAGCAAGGTCATCACTGATAACATATGGCTGTCTCCTCATAACATGATTTATTATTATTATTATTATTATTATTATTCGTCTTCATTCATATTACCACCTTAGCCAAATCATCGTGCTTTAACCAAATTGATATACACATTTAAGTATGACTAAGCATACCAACATGACTAAGCACACAATACTGGAGACACAAATTAGCATGCCAGCTCCACTGCCCTTTTCTGATACTATTGTGTGCTCAAAAGGACATCGAAAGAGTGCCATTTACTGGTTAGCAATTTTCATAAAAGGATTATAATGTGACATCAATTTAACATCAATGAATTCATTTCAGACCTATATATTTAAACCTATATTTACACATTTTCTTACATTTACAAACGTTTTGTTTTAAGGAGTGAGGTTTACAGCTCATTCATACTTGACATTTCCATAGTAGAATTTAGGTCTCAATCAGAATATGGTCTATGCGATACAACTGATCTTTTGAGCACCCCAGTCTTCTTTAACTGAGAAGAAAAGCACAATTTTAAGCTATGTGGTTTGTTGCTGACATCTTCTAAGCATGACAGACTCTATATAGGCCTAATCAAGTTCAAAGTGGTCACTTGAGTTATTATCTAGAGTAGCAGAAGCTTAGCAAATAAGTTTTTTATGCAGTTATGTAAAATATTTGGCAAACATTCAGGGAAACTGCAATAAAGTGTAGATGACTCTTGGGAGATCAGGCATAATGATCCAGTTATTTACTCACTAGCACTTCGAGTTCTTAAAACAATAGAACTGTCAACAACTGATTTGTGGTCGTAAATCAGAAGCACATTAACAACTAAGCTGTCATGTAGGCTTATTCAATATTTTGCTTGGTAAATTCTAGATATTTGGTTTCTCTTATTAAAACCCTGATCAAATGAAATTTAAAAAATCACTTAACTGCCATCACTAAATGTAGACACCAACATCGAACACTTGGATTAGTTGCATAACCCATGGTCAAAAACTCAAAACAAAATATATTGTCTGACTAAATCCTTTTAAAGTGCCTCTGGGATTTAGTATATGACCGAAAAGCTGACATGTTTTGTAACAGATTCTCTGGTTGCAATCCAGAATAGTAGTTAGTAGGGGGAGTTTCTAGCCTGTCCAGGTTTCCACGTTAAATAATTTAAAAGGAGAACTTTTGGGAGTTATCAGCTTAATTTTCATTGTGTTTCATTTGAATGTACTGCTAGTTGAAAGTCACTTAATTAATTAAAATGGCTTCTGTTTATTAACAGGTAAATTTCACAATGCCTTTATCTTTGTGCTGTTGTTGTGACTAATTATTTTGGAACATTTGTTGTCTTTGATGCTCCATGGCCCCTTCATTTGCCTGTTTAGTTGTGCACAATTTAGTTGTGCGTTTTTAATTTTGTTCAGCAACACCAACAGATTGAATGGCAAATTAATTCAAGAATTTCTCGTATTTATTCAGAGAATATCCAACAAGAGTTGTAAAAGTTCCAGTATTACTTTGGAGTCACAATTGTTTTGCAGACGCTCACTGAAATGGCAGTCACTGATAACAGAGGATGGATCGAGATCCACCGTGAGAGTATTGATGCTGTTTGTTTCTTTTTCATTTCTTTTGTTGTATGAATGTGAATAAGTCACTATAATGAGATCATAACACATATCAATAAATATCAGAACGTTTTCTGTTTTGATAAAAACTGCAGGCTACATGTGATAATTGCACAAGTGTCTCATTCCCCACAGACAGACACATAAACATACATATACATGCATAGCCTACATACATACATAGGACTACATAGCCTATATACTGTACATACATATACTACATAAAATACATGCATACAACCATGTCAAGTCTTAAGTCTTTGGTCACAAGTCTCAAGTCTCTGCCTGTTTACATTGGACCTGTTGTGGGTTGTATGCAATGTAAAACAGGTATTGGTAGTCTTTGATGCTGTATGCCATTCAGACTAAAATTTCAGCATAATTCAAAACATAAACTCTTTTATAAGTATTGATTAAGCCTGGTTACATTAGTTATGTGTCTTTAGAGCTATGGCTCATGAGAAACAGTTTTGTTTTACATTAGCAAGAATATTTGTCATTAAAATGTGATTGCTTACATGCAATTTACAAGGATTGTTTAACTTTGCAGACAGGCGAAAAAGACATAGATATCAATAGATCAAGCATACATTTTCCAATGACCGGCAGACAATACATTATCTCTTACATATAGACTGCTCATGAGTCCCAAATCTCAAATCCAAGTCAGCTCCAGGTCTTTAGAACTTTAGAAGTCTCAAGTCAAGTCTCAAGTCTCTCGATGAGTGAATTAACTGTGACTTGAGCCCAAGTCCTAGACTTGAGAGCATATCTCTGACATACATCTACTCACATACCCATGCATAGCCTACATACACACATATATACAAACATACAAAAACTCCATTTATTAGTTGAAATTACCCTCAATTTCAGCAGAACCTAATAACTTAAAATTAGAGTACTCACATCTGCAATATCAAGTTGTGTCCACTGAGAAAGATTTTTTGAGATCAATGGTTATTATGCTCCTCTAATCCTGATTGATCTGCATTTTATAATACGCTACAGCAGGCCTAGATGCGTGTCTTTACATGCCTTTGTAACCGGAACCACATCAGTGTATTGATATGTACTAGGGGAGATCTTTGTCGGAGCACAACCTGGCGGAGACAAATGTTATTTTTCCATTTACTGCAGCAGTGTTGTTAGCTATCTAGCTAACGCAACTGCTCTGTTGGTTTTTTCTGTACATGGTGACGGTTCGTCTCGAACTAAAGAACCCTCCGATGTATATCCAGGATTAATTACATGGTCATTTTTCAAGTTTGTGGAACATACGAATGATCTGGAGTTTGAGACGAACATTGCTGGACAATGGTAAGATCGCTAACGGAGCTAACGTTACACTGATCAGACATCCCCAAAAATTAGCTTAGACCACTAGCAATAACCAAGACAGCCTCTTGCAACCAGCCTTCCAGCTAACGGAACGATGCTAGCATTGTTAGCAAGCTGTTAACGCGTCTCTTAACGAGACAACATCGTTAATGTTAGATATTTTCAAATATCTACTGTTAGGCTTGATGGCGCGTTTAATCAGTGTGCACTTGGATAAAGTCATTATCAAATTATCCATTTAGAGTTAGGAATACAGTGTGTATGTAATTTTGGAAACAATCCTCATAGCACGGCTAGGTGAGCTGGGCCTCGTATAGCATTATGCCAATTTTGGCTGTGTGCTCTGGTAGCTAGCACGCAGATCACCGGTAACGTTTAAAGTTATTTGTTAGCTAGCTCGCTAGCCGTGACGGCTAGCTCTATCACCCTGTGTGCCAACGTTGCTTTTTCTCGACGAACCCAGCTACATTTGCATTGTTAAATTCAGCGTGTTTTGTTGGTTCTAATGTTGGCAATGTGACATGGTGCCCATATTTTTAGAAGATGTTTGAGTAACGCTAATTGTTGGCTAGTTGCGAGGGATGATCTCTCCTTGCCTGACTCAGCTAACATTAATGGGCTTGAACAGATACTAGGATTCCTTGAATTCGATCTTTAAACTGAAACTCGTGTTTACTACAAATTTTATACTGGTTGTGGGCACAACTAATCGTTAACTATCTAGTCGTGTCGTAGTCTACTCGAGCATTTCATTGGAGAACCTGCTGGCCTTAACTACGTAGCTTGGTAGCATTTGGCTAGGCGGCTAGCCAAATTCGTTTACAGATCACTTCCTACAGTAACGTTAACGCAACATTCACACACTGTTGTCAAGAGAGCCTCGGTGCTGGCTTTAAAACATTCAAGTATTTTGGTTGAAAACCTTGTCATAGTTGTCATTATATTCAGATAAATGTCCTAAATTTGTCCAGTAGCCTAATGCCAGGAACAGGCTTTTGCTTCTTGTGTCTTTTTATGAGACCAGTTGACATTGATGACAGTTGATTACTCACCTGTCGCATTGTCTGAGCACACATCAACATCAGTCATAATGAATAGTGAATTAATATAAATGAACTTAAAGATTTAGTTTGGCAGCAGTGTTGTTGGTGCGTCTTCACATGGGTTCGAATGTGGCATACTACAGTGCAAGTAGCCTGGGGTTTGTAAAGAAACTGTCATTCTCCCACTGTAATTCCTACATGTGCACTGTCCCGTCAGTGCATACACCAGTATTATGATGATGCTGTTTCCTTGTGGATTGCACGGTGGTGTTCCGTCCTCTTTGTGGTGTGCACTAGCCTTAGCTTGGATTCAGTTCAGTTTGTGACCCTTAGACCAGTGATCTGGCAAGTGGTCTGAAGCCAGACTGATAGAAGTGTGCCCACAGAACTGATCTTGCCACCCCACTGGCTTGTGATTTTTGTAAGCTTCTTGCCTAGATGTAATCAAAAGCATGTACACAAAGAACTTTCAGTGAGGTAGTAGTACATGACTGACTATGCTGGTGTTTAAATATCAAGCCCAGTTTGTGATTCCAAAAAGAAAGCAGAAGAAAAAAACTAATTGCCATATGTTTAAGATGATGATCAGAGTGTTCTGAAAGGCATAGTATATAGCATCCTTTTAGGAAGGTTGTGATTTTTCTTTTTCCCTTGTCTCTGTATCCTGTCATTTTGTCTGCATCCCGGAGGTCCATTCTATTACTCTGAGCATCTGATAGCTCATGATTGGTACATTGGTACAAGACAGTGGCTTGCTAAAATGTAGACACCGCAGTCTGTCTTTAACACTGTCGTCATTGACCCAGCTTGAGCTGTCCTTCCAAATGCAAATGTGAGCATATTTCAGGCAAACTCCTACCCAAAAGCAGGTAAAGGTCATGACCTGTGGCTTCTAATTGACCACAAATAATATGTGCACCAGCCTAGCAACAGCTCACTCCCCTCACAGTTGGTCGGCCTACCTATGTCAAGTTTCATGCCTGTGCTCTGAATCTGTTGCCATGGTTACACGGAGGGAACCCCAGGACATAATGAATGAATTGGAGGGCTTCCGTAGCAGGAGTGATTGTCCTGGGAATAGCCTACCTAAGCAATGAGGCTGGGAAAAGAGAGCAACAGTTTCTCCATTATGCTCTGCTCTGTGGTCAACATCCATGCACTAAATGTTGCACTGATCTTAATTAGGCTTGTCAGTTATTGTTGAAGAATCGTTTCTGTCCCCTGATTAGATGCTATGCTTTTTCGCCATTGTATTGTGACATTGTTTTTCTTAGAAAAAGCTGTAATTATTCAGGTATTTGCTAACAGTGCACAGAGGCTGGTTTTTCAGCGTTGGAAAATGAAGTCCTGGAGGCCAGCCATTTTCAATCCTTATTCTCTGCTTACAATACCTGAGGTTATAAAATGAAAGGAAGGATGGGAAACTGAATGGAAGAATGGAATTGAATGGAAATTTTATGATGGCCTGTGTGAAGACTTAAGTATGAAGGTTTAGATGACAGTGTTTATTACTAAGATATATGTTTTGCACCATTTTGCTTTTTTTTAGACGAATATTGAATGTACAAGCCAAGCAGATTTCCTTTCTGTTGATGTTTTTTGTCTGTGTGTGTCTGTTCTTTACTCAGGTCTCTTGGCGAGTTGCCCTAGTAAGTGCCACCTGAGAGGGTCTACAGAGCTTGCCCCCTTCTTAGAGGACCCGTTCTCGGCACCTGTGTGTGTGTTCCTGTTTCTGAGCAATCCAGCACGTGTGTTTTCTGTTCGACCCCACGCTCTCTCTTCTCTGCACCCTATGGAGGAGTGACGACCTTGTACGCCTCCCCTGTGGACACAGCCAGAGACAAACGCCGAACGTGAGGGAGAGGACTAAAAAAAAAAAGAGAGAAAAGACATAAAATAAGCAGAGCGAGAGAGAGCGTCATGTCGTCCAACCGCGGTCAGAACCCTCATGGCCTGAAACAGATTGGCCTGGACCAGATATGGGACGACCTGCGCTCTGGCATCCAGCAGGTGTATACCAGACAGAGCATGGCCAAATCTCGATACATGGAGCTCTACACGTATCCTGCCATGCACCAGTGCAGTTACTGCTGCTACAGCTGATCCTTTGCAGCGCTATTACATAGTTAAGAGTTAAACAGTTGACTTGATTTTTTTTTTTTTTTTAAATAATGTATCTTAATTTTTCTTTCATTATCGATACCTTTGAATGTTTGATTCTCTCCTCTGTTGTGTGTGTTTGTGTGGCCTTAACCCTTCTGTCCCTCAGACATGTGTATAATTACTGCACCAGTGTGCACCAGTCCAACCAGGCCCGTGGGGCAGGCGGGCCCCCCACCAAGCCTTCCAAGAAGGCCCCAACCCCAGGTGGAGCACAGTTTGTGGGCCTGGAGCTATACAAGAGGCTCAAAGAGTTCCTCAAAAACTACCTGACTAACCTGTTGAAGGTAATCTGTGCCCCCTGCACCTACATCTGTAATCTGGAGAACTATGCTAGCAATGGCTAGCTTGTTTGCGGCTTGGATGGGTTGTAGGGTTATAGAGTTGACTGCCACTATAATGACTTTGTTGACAATATTGAGCTCCAATTTTACCAATCAATTAATATGGAGCCTTACATCATAATGATTGCTGAGTAATGATATATCAATATATCAAGAGATTATGGAATTTGCCATAGTTGTGGTGAACTCGCTCAAATACACAAAAATGCAAATACAGATGTGTGTCCCCTTATTCTTGGTGTTTGTCAGGATGGAGAGGACCTGATGGATGAGAGTGTGCTGACGTTCTACACCCAGCAGTGGGAGGACTACCGGTTCTCCAGTAAGGTTCTGAACGGAATCTGTGCCTACCTCAACCGCCACTGGGTCCGTCGTGAGTGTGACGAGGGCAGAAAAGGCATCTATGAAATCTACTCGGTAAGGCTCCCTTTGGTCTTTTTAGTACAGTCTTCACAAACTGGTCTGGGCCATTCTTATGGGAGATTGCTGAAATCTTTCCTGTCTCTCTATTTACAGCTTGCACTTGTAACATGGAGAGATTGCTTATTCAGGCCTTTAAACAAACAGGTAAGGGTCTTTTATCTGACTAAGTTGATTTGAACATAACATTGTACACTAGCAGACATATTTTGGTATGAAACCCATGAAACCCACCAAACCCACCGTCTTGTTGATCTACCCACTATGCCCCAGCCACACAAGCTTGAGCAGATAGAAAGTGGTCTGAATTCATGACGGAATGCTGCTGTGGTGGGTTTACTAATGTTTGGCCCTCCTCAGGTGACTAACGCAGTGCTGAAACTGATTGAGAAAGAGCGGAATGGGGAGCCGATCAACACCAGACTTATCAGTGGAGTGGTCCAGTCCTACGGTGGGTCCTTGATTAACTGATTAACTGTTGTTGTTGTTGTTAATTTGTTTGTTTGTTTGTGTTTGTGATATCATATCCCTGCATTCTCTGTGTAGCAATGCATACAGTGTCTCTTCTACACTCTAAAATGTTGAGTGCTATTCTGTGAGTGTTGAAGAGCTAAGGCAAATCTATGGGGTTTAAGACATTTCATATGTAAAGATTAATGTTGACAGAAGTATAAAAATCCGGTTTGATGATGCATAGATGAGACATTATGGGCTGAAAATCCTTCTAGATGAAAATCTATCTATGAAATCTACTGTATCTGAAGATGTGAAGGGGTTTCAAGAAATGGAAAGAACTACAGCGCATAAGTATTGTTGGCAATATTTTCATTTCACATTTGTATTTGATTTATCCATCTTTTTTCTTCATTGCACAACAGATCAATATCTGCCTGGTATAGATATTTCTTCATGTGAAACTGACCTCCGTAGGCCATTAACTTGCATGTCATGTCATAGAGACAGGCATGTGTAAGCCATATTGGCATGCAATTTGACCTGCTAGGATGGTGTTAAATGGAAGGTTTGTATTCTTTCAGTTGAGCTGGGTCTGAACGAGGATGACGCCTTTGCAAAGGGTCCCACTCTGTCTGTCTACAAAGAGTACTTTGAGACGCAGTTCCTCGCCGACACAGAGCGTTTCTACACCAGGGAAAGCACAGAGTTCCTGCAACAGAATCCGGTTACAGAGTACATGAAAAAGGTAGGTTGGAGATACACATAGTCAGATGACACACCTGGAGTGCTTGTGTAATGCAACTATGCAGATTGTAGATACCGGTCTTCTGTTTGAAATGTCTGTGTGCTATATTGAATGACCTACTCTTGGTGTATCAAGTTCAAGTTTATTGTAGCGATTACAACAGCACTGGAACTTGTCTTGGTGTGCTCACATGTCATGACATAAAGACATGAAGTATTCAACAACACAAAACAGTACATGATACAAAAAACAGTGTTACTGTAGGGTTTAGTGTTTGTGAGCATACATGAATTTCTGTGTGTGTGTCCAGGCGGAAACTCGTCTGCTGGAGGAGAAGAGAAGGGTGCAGGTCTACCTTCACGAGAGCACGCAGGATGAGCTCGCCCGGAAGTGTGAGCAGGTTCTCATTGAGAAGCACCTGGAGATCTTCCACACAGAGTTCCAGAACCTTCTGGATGCTGACAAGAATGAAGGTATGGAAGCCTGCTTGACGAGTATGTATGTTGTGTGCTTTTTCTAGTGCACCGTTTCAGGAATGAAGGCAAAAGCAGTTCCTAGGTTTTGTTTTTCTTTTGCTTTTGTTGTGATGTCCTATACAATGTATCTCTCGCCTCTATTGAGACTATAGCAGAGACCTAAATACCTTTAACCTTTCCCTCTCTATAGACAGGTTAGGTTAGTTTATGTTTGCTTTTAACTGTTGAATAAAAAACAAAAGTTGCATTTTCCGAAATGGCACACTGCCGTACTACATACTGGGAGTCCTTTTGTGTCAAGAGAATGTGTGCTCATTTGACTAAATTGTGCACTCACTGTAAATCGTTTCCTGAAATGAAAGTTCTGTTTTGTAAATTAGCACAGTATTTAGAAAAACGAACACTTATTCTCTCAGTATACAACCAAAACAAATGATCTGGCAGTGGCGCATTCCAGGTCATATGCAGCATGTAGTACAGAAGCATGCCATTTCAGAAACAGCAAGCGACTTAAGGTAACTAGATTAGCTGCAGAAGAATATCGTCTTTCTTTTCCTCTCATCATGTACTATTTGCTCTTTCCTCTTGTCTCTCAGATCTGGGCCGGATGTACAACCTGGTCTCTCGAATCACAGACGGTTTGGGAGAGCTCAAGAAGCTGCTGGAGACACACATCTACAACCAGGGCCTGGCTGCCATTGAGAAGTGTGGAGAGGCTGCCCTCAACGTGAGTCATGCCTTAGCGCTGGTCTGCCATGCCCTGCCCGGCCCAGCCCAGCCCAACCTGCACAGTGCTAAAGATAGATACAAGCTCAGATGCCAGCCCTGTTAAGGGACCGATATGGTCATCTCGGGTAAAGGGGGAGAGATTTGAACCTTGTGGCGTGTTTGACCTATATTTTTCCAGCCTATTTAGGCGAGATGCATACACACACGCACATCTCCTATGACCTTGGAAAAATACTACCCACACGAATGGCACTTTTTATATAATGCGTGGGTGGATTCTCAGAACATTCAAATATCTGGTGCTTCTTTCATTGTTTTAGTTCTTGAGTACTTACACCAATTTTAATTTTAATTTTTTTATTGCCAGGATCCCAAAATGTATGTACAGACCATCTTGGACGTTCATAAGAATACAACGCTTTAGTAATGTCTGCCTTCAACAACGATGCTGGATTCGTGGCAGCGCTGGATAAGGTGTGTAACTCCTCCTCAGACGCATGATGGTCAGAATGCCCCCTTTTTGGGATTTAAGAGACTCACAGCAGAGCTCGGTCAGGATCTGAGACAGGCTGCTGTCTTAGTTGGTTTCATTTAGATGAATATGTTGCCATCTCTCAGTGCTGCACGCACGCACACACACACACACACACACACCACACACACACTCACTCACTCCTCTCTCTCTCTACCTCTCTACCTCTACCTCTCCCTCACCCTCACTTTCACTCTTAAGCTCTCCGTCTCTCAGTTTTATTGGTATGGCTGTAAAAATGGTTTCCAAAGCTTTGAATACAATATCTGCTCAAAGTAACAACAAAATTATACCCCCCCCAATCTCTGATTGTGTGTAGGCCTGTGGACGCTTCATCAACAATAATGCAGTAACTAAGATGGTGCAGTCTTCCAGCAAGTCACCAGAGCTGCTGGCCAGATACTGTGACTCTCTTCTCAAGAAGAGGTGAGGGGTTTATCTGTGGGCTCCTCAGTCTGCTGATGAGGGAGTATGGGTAGCATGTCTTCAAGGGTGTGTGTGTGTGTGTGTGTGTGTGTGAGAGAGAGAGAGACCGACTGTATGTGAGCGTGTGCATGCCTGCCATGTACGTTTTCAGGCATAGTATGGGGTTAGGTGTTCCTCACCTTAGTTCTATCTCTTCTCCCTCCACCCCTCCAGCTCAAAGAACCCTGAGGAGGCAGAGCTGGAAGACACCCTCAACCAAGTGGTCAGTTCACATCTTGTGCACATTACACAAACACACTTGCAAAATACACAAATACTAATGCACACACATCTACATAGAGATGCATCGATATCACACCTTGCCCATGGTTATTAGTGTTTAGCCCCTGTACGACTATGTAGAAACAGATTTCAGATATAGAACAATTTCAGATGTAGCTGATATATTAATTAGCTTCCAGCCCTTGTTTTTAGAATTTAGATGTGTTGTTTTTCTTCCAGATGGTGGTTTTCAAGTACATTGAGGACAAAGATGTGTTTCAGAAGTTTTACGCAAAGATGCTGGCCAAGAGGCTGGTTCATCAGAACAGTGCCAGTGATGACGCTGAAGCCAGTATGATCTCCAAACTCAAGGTAGTATATGTGTACTGACAAGAGTGTTCACAGTACAGATAGTCAACCAGTATAAGCCAAAATCTGTAAACACACACAAAAAAAACTTGCATCAATATTGCTTATCAATATTATACAACCATACTGTTCTTCTCCTACAGCAAGCGTGTGGCTTTGAGTACACCTCCAAGCTGCAGCGCATGTTCCAGGACATTGGCGTCAGCAAAGACTTAAATGAGCAGTTCAAGAAGCACCTCAGCAACTCCGAACCTCTGGACTGTAAGTATACTATGATACATCTGTACTATGGGGCCCAGTCAGCCCCAGCCACATTTTCTTCACCGTAAGCCCAATAGTTCAGTATCAGGCAGTTGCGGAGTTCAGTAAGTGGTCATCCTTTGTCCACATGGACACTGAAATGCTGACTTGAAGCTATTATCTCATGGATTTATTAGATCTTGTTTTGAATTACTGCATGATAATTTGGTAATTTGTTTTATACTTTGGCCCCCAGTGTTATGTGGTCTATAAATATATTTTCCCTTGCTTATCGATGAGATCAAGAGCTGAGTTTAGTTTTCTCTTGGTACATTCAGGCAGCAAGTTAAAAACAACAAGGCTTAATGTTCTGTAGTTACGCCTTAAAGACAGGCCAGATGTTGCTGTGTCAGAAACACTCTCCAGGAAATTGCTGTTCCAAAGAAATATCTTCTGCTATTTTTGGAATGGTGTGCCTTTGAAAGTCTATTTAGGAAACATTCATATGAGTTTTTTTTGTTGCTTTTTTATGTGTGTGGGGGTGAACTTAAACATTAGACTGTTCTGTGCCTCACATTGTCACTTTTTTTCCGTTCCCTTTCTTCCCCCCCCCCACAGTGGACTTCAGTATCCAGGTGCTGAGTTCAGGATCCTGGCCCTTCCAGCAGTCCTGCACGTTCGCCCTGCCCTCTGAGGTGAGCCCCCATAGACCCCAACTGGCCCATTTATTATTCTGTGCAGTTTATATTTCTCTGCTGTGAGAAGTGCATCAATCCTGAATAGTCGTGATATTTATATATGTTCGCATTTATTTGTTTACATATTTATTTCACTCTGCAGTTTATCCAATGAAGTGTTTTCATTTTGATCAAGCTTTGATCTCCACAAACAGATGTTGATATTTGAGCCATCCCTGAACTGGACAGTTGATTTATGCTAATGAGTCCACATTAGCCCTCACTTGGTAACGTTTCACTGGTGTATCAGTGAAGTAGCTTTTTAGAAGACACTGATTGAACTGACATATGGGAGTGGCATCACTTTATGTTACCAATGAGTTTGAATTATTGTGCTTATACAAAACATACTGGACTCAAGAAATGCCATGGCGTCTTCTTGGTGAGATAATGGTCAGACATGTTTTGATTTTTGTACACGGTTTTCTCTTTGTGCTGCAGCTGGAGAGAAGCTACCAAAGGTTCACAGCCTTCTACGCCAGCAGACACAGTGGCCGCAAGCTCACCTGGCTCTACCACCTGTCTAAAGGAGAGCTGGTCACCAACTGCTTCAAAAACAGATACACCTTACAGGTAAGTAGATGAAGTTTCATCACCACTTGCCTTTTTGTTGTACACCCACTGTCACAGCTTCATTAAGGCCTTCTTACAAGCACTATTGATGCCTGCCACCCTCACGTGTTGACAGATACCATCACAGTTTATTTATCTGCCTAGGAGAATTGCTTTGCCAAATAGTTGAACTACTTGCATTTATTGCAAAGCGCTTGATGGTGTGACTTGTTATCCCCCCCAACCCCAGGCCTCCACCTTTCAGATGGCCATTCTGCTGCAGTACAACACAGAGGATGTCTATACGGTCCAGCAACTGACAGACAGCACACAGATCAAAATAGTGAGTGAACAGAAAAACTAACCAGCTTTTCTCCCTGCTAGCTGTCTTGTTTTTATCATGCGCTTACCTATAGCTGAACACTCATTACAGGAGATTGTATTATCTTGCTATTTTTTTTATCTGTTTGAGCCTCCTCAGAAAGATATTTTTAAAAACGGCCTCCAAAGCAGAGATTATTCAAAACTGTGTGTTTTTCTGAATTTTTCTGAACTAGATAGGTGTAATTTAAAAAATAAATGGTAAAAAAAAATATCCGTTTATAAGAATATCTAGATGTGTGTAAACAGGACCTGAGTGACAAATATGTAAAAAAGTGCTAATATACCACTCAGTAGCATGCAAGATGTGATGTTAATGTTGTCGCTAATGTTGAGAGATATATTTTTTTATTTTTTTATTTTACTGATTTGTGTACCTTATCTTCCCTTTAGGACATACTGGTACAGGTTCTACAAATCCTGTTAAAATCCAAATTGCTGGTAGGTGTTTTTGTTTTTAAATGAGACAGTTTATTACAATTGGCTACTTGTCCCACATCTAACTTGTATGCAACATCACTGTCAGGTCCTTGAAGATGAAAACGCCAATGTGGATGAAGTTGAGTTCAAACCAGACACCTTGATAAAGCTGTTTCTTGGCTACAAGAAGTAAGTGGAGTTTGCACCCTTGGTTGTTACCGTCTGACCAACCAGCCTTGTTTTTGACAGGCTGTTCGCTTGACACTAATGTAGGCCATTACAGCTTTTTATATTTATTTTTTATATATTTGTTTGACATCCCAACAGTAAGAAGCTCCGCGTCAACATCAATGTGCCCATGAAGACCGAACAGAAACAGGAACAGGAAACGACCCACAAGAACATCGAGGAGGACAGGAAACTACTGATACAAGTACGTCACACCTTTCCTCACACCCTCATTTAACAATGTCTTATCCTGTGTGCATTATTACAAAAACAGCTCAGATTCAGATGAGTTTCTTGGATTAAAACTGCCATGACAGTTATTGGTAGTTTAATAAACCCAGATGTAAGCTTACTGTAGGAATGAATCTGATATTGATGTAGTTTAACACCAATTCTACCTACCCACTCTTTTTCAGTTTACTGAGTAACTCAGACCTCTCCATCAGTGTAAATCTTGTAATCACAATTAACGTAATTTGTCCTCTGTCCTTCACACACTGTCAAGTTTTTCATAAACCACTATGATGCTTTCATTATGATGGTCATTTTGTCGCCGCCCTATTGCTGTCCCCAGCCTCCACTGTAATGACTGTACTGGTCTTTGTCTCTTCCAACTCAGGCGGCCATCGTGAGAATCATGAAGATGCGGAAAGTCTTGAAGCACCAGCAGCTCCTGGCAGAGGTCCTAAACCAGCTTTCCTCCAGGTTCAAGCCCAGAGTCCCAGTCATCAAGGTGAGCTTGCTCGCTCTCTCTCACTCACTCATTGTTGCATTCCTTCAAGTCCAACTTGCATATTTTTACTGGTTGGGGGGAGGGACATATTCACAGGAGACTTACATTTTGTCAACTATCAGTTGTTCAGGACCATTCTCCCCCAGAGCAACTTAGGGATAAGTGCCTTACTCAAGGGCACAATGATGTCAGCTATACTACTAGGGAATCTTGTGTGAAATGGCATGTTAAATATGCATATGCCAATGCATACGTTTTTGTTTTAAATGGTCAAAATATTCATTAAGGATTTGAATGGAAGCCCTGATGTTGTTATTGACTGATATAAGACAGTTCCTGGAAATTAAGTCTCCACCTTAGCTGATGTGGTGTCTCTGCTGTTTGTCCTCCTGTCTCTGCAGAAATGCATCGATATTCTCATAGAGAAGGAGTATCTGGAAAGGGTGGACGGGGAGAAGGACACCTACAGCTACTTGGCCTAAACATTATCATTTTTATTTTCCTCTCTCGTTTTTTGTTTTTTTAAGAAGTCTCTTGCTTAATAAACATCATTCCTTTTGACATCTGGCCTATGTTGTTGGGAATGTGAACACAAAAGGAGAAAGAAAGGAGGGGAAAAAGAAAACTGGAAGAGGAAGATGTATACACCAAAAGAGGCAGTTGGCCACCAAGCTGGACTTCGCAACTCCAAGACTGAAGCGGAGCAGTCAGCCAATGGGAGATCACACGCGATGGACTGCTCCATTTTGATTTGTAAATACTGGACAGAGACCTTCAACCCCTGACCTTGAGAAGTAAAATAAATAAATAAAAAAAACTTACAAGAGAGAAATGAAAACAATCAAACACCTTTCACACTGAGGGTTGCATGCTACTGCCTATATACATTTAAGCAAGAAATAAAAATTCAAAAAGTGAATAAAGTCAGATATTAGATGAGGGTTTTAAACATCATTGTGGTTGAGCTCAGCAGTGATGGTTTACAAAAGTCAAGTCTCAAGAGGAGAAGGATAATGAAACAGAAATATATGGATGCAAATTGAGCTGCACTTTTGGAGCGGTAGCGTGTGGCCAGGTCATTAGAAGTGTATTCTGCATTGTTATCTGCTATCGGAAGATCATTTGTATAGTGTGTTTCACTTTTTTAAATGTGTGGTAAATAAAAAATTAAAGGTTTCTGTATGCCTTTTGTGAGTGTGGGTTACTGAGACAGACATAGCCTATTTTAGGGGAGTACACCAAGTACATTTTGTTCAAAATGGGACATAAAATAGATGATTTGTGTTGTCAAATCAGGACGCCAGACCTTTCTTCTGCACATGTATTCCATAAATTATGTTGTAAAGACCCAAGAAACCACAAACCAGTAGTTATACATACTTTTACACTTTGGGATATTTATTTAAAAAGAAGTACAAACATAGCCACGTCACTACATACGCGGTGTGTCCCCAGGTGCTATGAACTAGTTAACAGGAGACTATTTAGTCTACGTCACAGGCCACCTGTGGCTGGTGCGCACGAGTTGCAATCTCCACGGTTCACGGTTTGGACGCATCTGCAAGCAGGTCGTTGACACTCTGAAATGGATCCTACAGCTGAAACTACTGCTGCTGGTGTGCAAGTAAAGGATGATCTTGCTGAAAAATGTCAGAAATTATTTCTCGAGTTCTTGGAGGAGTAAGTTTGGTTTGTCAGCATTAATTAGGATGCCCCTAATCTCTGTCCTTACGCGTTTAAATACACTTAATAATTATCAGGTTTCAGGATAAAAGTGGAGAGATTTTATACCTGCCAGACGCCCAAGAGCTGATTCGACCTGAGAGAAATACTCTTACTGTCAGCTTTACAAACATTGAACATTTCAATCAGCAATTAGCCACCACCATACAAGAAGAGTACTACAGGTAAATCCTTTTAAATAATATATCTAATGTACAATGTGATCACAGGGAAGCACTACCACGTCCTCGCAAAGTACATTTTTATTAAGTTATTTTTGTCTTTATGTTCTTTTAGGGTATATCCATTTCTCTGCAGAGCCGTGCGCCATTTTGCCCGTGACCATGGGAACATACCACCATCTAAAGAGTTTTACGTGGCCTTCTCAGATTTTCCATCTCGACTGAAGTTAATACCAAGCCTTAATAATCAACAAACTGTCTGTGTTTAAATTCACTTATCTGATTCCTGCCGTTTGGTGCCCGATTTGTTCATCATTTGAAGTTAACTTTAGGATGGTTTTGTTCGTCATAAAACTTTACCTGCCTTGTTGTGTCATTTTCTGTTCTTCAGGATCCGAGAGCTCACCACTGCCCGCATTGGCACCTTGCTGCGCATCAGCGGACAGGTCGTGCGCACCCATCCTGTGCACCCGGAGTTGGTAAGTGGCACGTTCCTGTGTCTGGACTGCCAGTCTGTCATCAAGGACGTGGAACAACAGTTCAAGTACACCCAGCCTTCCATCTGCAAGAATCCAGTCTGTGCCAACCGCAAGAGGTTCATGCTGGACACAAACAAGTCAAGATTTGTTGACTTCCAAAAGGTACATCAGAACTAATGGAATTGAATGCCTTGGGCATAGTTTTTTTCTTCTAGTATGGAGCTCTGCCTATGTGAAATGCTGAAAAGTCATAACCGTTAACACTGATGCTGTGATCTCACAATATGACATGAGAGAAAGTTCTCACTTCTCCCAACAGGTGCGTATCCAGGAGACACAGGCGGAGCTGCCGCGAGGCTCCATTCCCCGCAGTGTGGAAGTGGTGCTAAGAGCCGAGGCGGTGGAGACGGCTCAGGCTGGCGACCGCTGTGACTTCACCGGCACCCTCATTGTTGTGCCGGACGTGTCTGCGATGGCCTTGTCAGGTGAGGCCGAGATTTGAGACAGATTCATCTGCTCTTCACCCAGTTGTTATGAAGTACAATTTCCATCCTCATCTAAAAATACTGTTGATTGCATCCTGGAGTGCAGTACCATGTCCCATTCCCCAGCCCTCATAGTTGTGCGTATGTGTCAGTGCTGGCCATATGAATTTCGTTCTTGTATCATTTAAGGAGATGCATAGTTTCATCTTCACTTTGTAGTTCTGTTTGGCGTTGCCCAAAATTTAATGCACTTTCCCAAAATAAACTGTGTGCATCATTACACACAAGTTTACTGATGAAGACCATTTTCAGGCTTACAGATAGTGTAACACCATCCTCCATACACCAGAAAGGAAGTAACATCCTCTCAGGTTTGCACACTGTATGAATTTTTTTAAATCAGGACAGCAACACACCACACTAAAAATTCCACAGCTACTGGATGGGTCCTATCCCCTCTTACCTCTGTGCTTCCGGTGTCTCCAGGTACCAGGGCTGAGACCAGCAGTAGGGTGACTGGGAAAGAGGGCTTCGATGCAGACGGGATCCAGGGGCTAAAGGCCCTGGGTGTGAGGGAGCTGTCGTACAGGCTGGCCTTCTTGTCCTGCTACGTTGCCCCGACTAACCCCAGGGTGAGGTGTACACACACACACTTGGACTGAAACACTGTGGAAATATTGCTACTTTCTTGTTTGTGTAAAGTCTTTTTAGATGTATTTCTTTTTTGCTTCAGTGATTGTGCAGCTGAGTGATTGATACAGAGGTGCTGATTTACCTGAATTATCTGTTTAGTTTCCTTGTTGTTCATTTTGGAATATATTTGTGGAATATCTGGCATTTCAAAGATGTCTGTCTGATTTTGTTTTTCATTTTTGTTGTGTACTGTTTGTTTTTTCTAAGTCCCTCTCATTTGTTTTGACATGTCTAGTTTGGTGGTAAAGAACTTCGCCAGGAAGACCAGACTGCAGAAAGTGTGAAGAACCAGATGACAGTTCAGGAGTGGGAGAAAGTCTTTGAGATGAGCCAGGACAAAAACCTCTACCACAACCTCTGCACTAGCCTCTTCCCCACTATCCATGGTATCCATGGTCTTTTGCACTCGGTGACTTGGTGACTAAGAGCTCTATTAGTCTGCCTGAATTCAGGTGTAGGCCTGGATGCTTGAAAATGAATCGATTTAATAGTTTCTAAGAACCTGAAGCAGATTTTCTTTTCTGTGCTTTACCAGGAAATGATGAAATCAAGAGAGGAATCCTGCTGATGCTCTTTGGCGGCGTTGCTAAGACAACTATGGAGGGCACTTCGCTGAGGGGGGACATTAATGTGTGCATTGTTGGAGACCCCAGTACATCCAAGAGCCAGTTTCTCAAGTAAACTATAACGTTAACATTAACAAGTAATATTAGAAATTAATGGAACTTGATGACCTGTCTCAGATTGTGGTTGGGTAGACTATTTTATGGGGACAATGTAAACTAGATATATTGTAATTAGTGAATTTGCAAATTGCACTGTGGTTAAAATGCAATTGAGCGAAGTCTCTGGTTTGTGCTTCATTTATTTATGCATCTCTTTCCCTCAGGCATGTTGAGGACTTTGCTCCCCGAGCTGTCTACACGAGTGGGAAGGCAAGTAGTGCCGCTGGTCTGACCGCTGCTGTGGTGAAAGATGAGGAGTCACACGAGTTTGTCATCGAGGCTGGAGCTCTCATGCTGGCGGACAATGTACACACACACACACACACACACACACACACACACACACACACACACGCACGCACTTCAAAAATGAACTACGAACCACTTCCACAGTAACACCATCATTGATTATGTGGACATGTTGGACTTAACCATGATCTGCTCAGATGTATGCCTGTGTGTTCTCTTTTGGTGATGACCGAACATAATCTTAACTCTGACTGTACTTAAAAAGCCTAAAAATAAGAATTTTTGTGTGACTAACATATGGTGTAATATCAAATAGATTGTTGGCTTTTCTGGGGTGTCTAGGGTGTCTGCTGCATTGACGAGTTTGACAAAATGGACCTAAAGGATCAAGTGGCCATCCACGAAGCCATGGAGCAACAGACCATTTCAATCACCAAGGCTGGAGTGAAGGTGCTGTACTCCTTATGTGCAATAATAAATAATAATATGTAACAATAATTTGTAGGGAATTTATGAACTTGTATGGAATGATTTGCATTCAGTTGCAAATAGTATAGTATACCTATTTCTGAAGATCAGGGTTTTGTTAAGGTGGTGGTGTTATTTACTGACTCCTAAGCTTAAAAAGTAAGTGACATGAATTAATAACTTTAATAATGTTCTGGCTGTAGGCCACCCTGAATGCCCGCACGTCTATCTTGGCTGCAGCGAATCCCATTGATGGCCGATACAACCGCTCCAAATCACTGAAGCAGAATGTCAACATGTCTGCTCCCATTATGTCCAGATTTGACCTGTTCTTCATCCTAGTTGATGAGTGCAATGAGGTTGGAGAGGAAAAAAACATTGACTTGTACCATTATCTCCAAAATGGTGGGTTTTGTCCAGACCCATAACTTTGATTGGTCTTAAAATCTTTAGGTCACAGACTATGCTATTGCTAGGAGGATTGTGGACCTGCATGCTCGAAATGTGGAGTCAGTGGAGAGAGTATATGCCACCGATGAGATCCAAAGATATATTCTCTTTGCTCGTCAGTTCCAGCCTAAGGTATTTGCGTGTTTTTTTTGTTGTTTTTTGTTTTTTTTTTCCCCTGTTCCCATAAAGTTCTGTGAAGTTTGTTGCCATCATTCACTTTGTAACTGCAAATGATCCAAAATGCTCAAAGTGTGTGTGTGTGTGTGTGTGTGTGTGTGTGTGTGTACATACGGTGGCTCAGATCACATCAGAGGCCCAGGAGTTTATTGTGGACCAGTACAAGCGTCTACGCCAGAGGGACAGCAGTGGCACAGCCAAGTCAGCATGGCGCATCACCGTCAGACAGCTAGAGAGCATGCTCCGATTGTCTGAGGGCATGGCCAGACTCTACTGCTCTGATGAGGTCAGGCTGTCTTTAACCCTTTTCTGTAAAAGTTGATTTTGGCTGTAGATTCAATGTATTTGTATTTAAGGTACTTTCATTAGTACTGGAACTGTGAGTGGTTGTGTAAATGGTGTTCACCTTTCTAAATCTGGGGCTGCCCTGCAAATTTGAAGGTTCAACCCAAACATGTGAAAGAGGCCTTCCGGTTGCTTAACAAATCTATCATCCGTGTCGACTCACCCGACATCAATTTTGATCAAGAGCAAGAAGATCAAGAGGACCTTAATGGTACAATTTTTATTACTGTACTGTACTCCTACCTTTTTGCCCATAATACTAATGGTGCCATTTCAAGGCCTTAAAGGAGAAATCCAGTTTGTTTGAGGTCACCAAGTGTTGTCTTTTAAAAAAATTAACAAGAGAATTTGATACAACATAGACCAAATGACATGGACCAAATAACAGACAGCTAACCTCTACCAAATGGGGCAAAATTGGAAAATGATACTCAAAGTTGGTTTCTGTGCCCCATTCAGTTGGTGTTTGCTGCCGTTACACCCTTTTTCCTACCAACAGTGCTTGGTGACCTGAAACACCAGGGCTATGGATCTATTGACACTATATTTCTCCTTTAAGCATTTTGGTTATTTTGGTGGATGTTAACTGACCCTGTGAATGTTATCAGGTTTTTTTTCTGGTGAGTTGGCAACATGTTATTTTGTGCATTTATGCCCTCCTGAGATAATGTATCCCCTCTTGACTGTTGTGACTTGAAAATCAGTAACAATTCATTGCAAAACAGTATGCTGTGTGTTAATGCATTCTGTAAGATGAGAATTTTTAGCAACTGACCCACAGATCAGAATGACATGATGAGTGAAGCCCACCAGGGGCAGAATGGCATCAATGGCACCAACGGAACAAATGGCCACGCCATGGAAACCGAACAGCCTGGCGTGGACAAGCCTGCAGCTGCCAAGCCGGCGCTTCGCATGTCCTTCGCAGAGTACCGCAGAGTGTCCAACCTGCTGGTCCTCCACATGCAGAAGATGGAGCAGAGTAAGATTAGTGCACTTGCTGGGATTCTTTGAAGAGTTCAAATTCACCGCTCACAAATTCATGATTCAAAAATCAATACATGGTTTTTATTTTTATTTCATTACCATTCTCTGATGTGTTCATTTATAAATGTATTTTAGTGGTATCCTGTTTTTTTAAAAAACTTCAATAGAACAGCTTTGAAGGTATTCTGTTGGCAGACTAATTGGCAATAGGCAATGATGCACCATTCACACCAGTTCCTGTTTCCACAGAGAAATCAGTCATGCAACTGTGCTATTGGCATAGATAACACTGAGTGACCTGCATGAGCCTCATGAAATTGTTTATTACCTTGTCACTTAATATGGCACTTCAGGTTCCTATATGTTGGCTTATAAACAAATCCCTGTACTGGTGTAAATTTAAGATTTCATTTATAAAAAAATTGACAACTGTACAGGGAGCTCCTGTCACAACAAACCTCCAAAGCTGCACTGGAGTGATACACTGTGTTTGGGTGTTTATCTCTGTATCAGTTGATGAGGAGTCCTCTCTGAAGAAGAGTGAGCTGATAAACTGGTATCTGAAGGAGCTCGAGAGTGAGATTGACTCAGAGGCTGAGCTCATTGCCAAGAAGAGCCTGATTGAGAGGGTGATCCACAGACTTGTTCACTATGTAAGAAACATTTCAGCACCTTGGACAGTTTCCAAGTTTGGAAATTGTTTTCCATGATTCTTCAACTTTTATTTATTTATTTATTTTGCAATACTTTGTTTCCTCTCTTCCATTCACAGGACCATATCATTATAGAACTAACCAAAACTGGCCTGAAGAAAGTTGGGCTGGATGGAGAGGAACCTGTAATGGAGGAGGACCCTTATCTGGTGGTGAATCCAAACTATATTTTGGAGGATTGATGTGCGTTCGTGAGAAGACTGAAAGTTGTGATGAACCTTCGTGGCTATGGTTGATGTTTGTCGTCTTTGTACATAATAAATAGGATTTTTGCATATTTTATTTTGCTGACTTTTTTACACAAGGTGGCGCCCTTTGCATGCGCATTTATTTGGCACTGAATGTACTAACCAGGTCACAGGTCCGCACTCGCAGAGTAGCCTAATCTGAAATCAGAGTTTTCAGGAAAAGGTTTTTGGTCACAGTCGTCCTGTTGAGACAGAGGTCTTTTAAATACTTTGATCTCTTTTAAATTCTCATACGTATACACAGGAAAACGTGCGAATTCCATCCTTAGCTGAAGGAACGAGATGTGTAATACCTTCTGAAATTGTATATTGCTTTCACTAGCTCTTACTCAAAGTTATCGACGTAATTTCCTTGAAGGCTACGCAACAAAATGGGAGAAAATGAGACATCGAAATGTTTATGGGTAGAAATTGGCAATTGTTGTAGCGGTACTAGAAGTCTATATGTTTGTCGAATTAAAAGCACTTCAGTCTCAATGCCAGTCTTCGAGATACAGGATTAAGCAACAATAGGCTTTTATAGACACGACAAAAACCTCTAGTATTGAAAAGCTCGAATACCCATACCATTCTCACAAAACTATACATCTTCCGGTGTTGTAGGACTACAGAATTAATTTCCATCTTTCGTTCTTCAAAAAGGTGACCTTCATGAGGAAAAAAATATTTCCAAACGAGAATGTGTTAGATTTAAAAATCCACCAATTCTGCTACGTTCTCAGCTACATGCTTCCTAGTGTGCGACGATGTATGTGCGTGAAGCTTCCAGCGAGCTACGAGTGGGTGCGTGAGTGAACTCGAGAGGATGTGTAAATCCATGAGCCGTTGCGTGCGAAGCTCGAGCCGTGTCATTGAGAGGAATCCGCCACCTGAAACACGAGGATGTGAACGCCACCCAATCGCGTATAAAGCATTCACCACATCTGCCAACGGGGCTGCCCACTTATGTACACACATCCCATGAGCTCAGTTGGAGAATAGACGGGTGTCAAAGTGTAATGCAAAATATTCATTAGCTTCCAAAGAAGTGATTTAGTGCATTAATGCAAACTGTCAACAGTTGCGACCGGTTCATTTCATAGCTTCAGGATCCTGTATTCTACTGGCATTGTACTTTTGTGGGAAGGAATAGCAAGCTTTTTGATCGGAAAATTTGGTGAGTTCCTCGGTAACAATAGGTATCACTAGTTTGTTAAACTGTTTGTTTCTGTATTTAAAACTTTGAAATGGTGTTTTGACATTGTCAGTATTCCTACCGGCGCCATGCTCTTCTTTGTTGTCAAACAATAGCACAGCAGCACGATGTAAGCCGGATAGTCCTGAGAATTTAATACCATTATCTCAGTTTACACTCACACACTCAAAAGTCTCAGAGCTGTTTATTAAATTACATATTACACGTGTATTGGGATAAAATGTTATGAAGTGTGACAAGATTGACAGTTTTTGACAAGTTGACTGACATCATTCCAGTGCCATGATTCCACCGGGGGACTGTTTATATGCCGGGAGGAAGAGGAGAAAGCCTGTCCAAAAACAGTTAAGTTTTGTCTCAGAGTACTTTCAGTTTATCTCATAATAATAGGCTACATTTTTAAATATTGATTAAGTTAGTTCCAAAAGTGCCATAACTGAGTAAATTGGCAACTTACTAGAGAAATGGAGAGAAATTATCTATGATCTCTCAACTGTGTATCATATTACCTTATCCAATATATTATCTTTATTGAATCATATATATTTTGGCAGTTTTAATTTTTTTGATTGATACTTTTGTTTATTTTGTAATACTTTGTAATATGTGGAAATTTCCTGTGTCTACTGATGTTTTACTCATAAGCACTTTAATGTCTTCTAAACATTTGTCGATTATAAACAGGAAGTGTCAAAGGGTGTAACAGTACTTGTGAAGCTTTTTCCTCACTGTGAATTCACTTGTTTACTTCATAGTTCTGGAGTTCCTCATAAATTGCATTATTAATACCAGACTTTTTTTCAGGAGAGCCACGAAAATACTACAGATGCCCTAATCACATTCCTCTGTGTCCATTCAGTGCAACCAAGTTTAGTTCTTTACTCTGAAAAGTTACTTTTTAGCTCTGTGGCTTTTTGTTTTGTAAAATCAAGTTGAAAACCAGTCAACTGATTGCTAAAAAATAAAGTTAGGTGGTGGTATGGACTGACAGGACTTATTTCATATGACAGAATTATTTATACAAGGTAGTAACAAGGTATACTGTACCATGTTGTCTGTGTATTAAACTTGTGAAATTTAACTGAGAAACTTGTTGAAACCTTTTGATTTAAGTGCACAATTACCTTCTGGCCCATCTGTGAACTGCTTTGACAGGAAACCAGTCTCGTCCAACCAGAAGACCAACCCGTCCAAGCGGCATCGTGACCGGCTGAACGCAGAGCTGGATCGGCTGGCCAGCCTGCTGCCCTTCACCCCTGATGTCATCTCCAAACTGGACAAGCTGTCCGTGCTGCGCCTGAGCGTCAGCTACCTGCGCGTCAAGAGCTTCTTCCAAGGTAAGAGCTACCAAGGCCTCCCTTTTCCCCCTCATACCGCTGCGTGCAAGTGTCTGTTTTTTTTTGGTGGGGGGGGCCCCGTAAGCAAGCAAGCACACCACCACGGTCCATCCCACGCCACCCCACACTGTCCAATCAATAACGCACTCTCTTTATGCTGAGAGGGTGCGAGACATTAATCTAATGACATGAGTAACTCAAATTTTTGAGTGAGCTCATTCATTCTGTTCTATCAAGTGAACAGCATTTGATCAGGGTCATGGCTTATTAAGGATTTCCCATGAAGATGTGAACTGTATCTCCAGTCAAAGTTTCTTTGGGGTTGTGTGGAATAAATGTTGATTAAGTGGACATGTTCAATGAAATCTCCATCATGATTCCATCATATAGAAGTGCATACAGTTTTGCGCTGAGATATGATTTAATGAAATCATAATGAGTGTCTTTAATGACTTTTTGTAAATGGTTTTGTTGAGATATTTTGGAGATCTATTATCGCAGAGTTTTGTTTTTAAACAGTGAATGCCTTTGCTTCAGGCGTTTTGAAGTACTTGTTCTTCTATGAGATTCTTTAATAAGGCATTATATAAAAAGGTCATCATCTCTTTAATATATGTATAAAACTACTGAGCATGGTTACTTCCTGGGTTGTCCTCATGCAGAGTGGAACTTGGCTAAATGACTTCATTTGCTGAATAATTTTCCACACTTAGTGTCTTCTTCTCTTAGTGTTCTATGCATTCCCTTCTTTTAATGGTCTCAATTATTAATGCGACCAACAAAAGAAACTCTTTTACTCTTGGAACCTCATACAAGTACATAGCATGAACACATTTGCCATTGGTTTGGTTTTTTTAAAATGCAACCAAATGATTTCTTGATATGCATGACCTCAATGGCCTGAGCGAGATGCAGCTCCTTTGAGGACCCAGGGTCCCTGTATGAAAACAGCAGGTCTGTCACTGCCATTGTGCAGCTGTATATGACCGAGGTTTGGGAGACAAAGAACGCTTTCTTTTCCCAGTGGTTTAGAGATGCACATGAATGTGGGGTAGTGTGGAGTGGGGTTTAAAACAGGGGCAGGTGAGAAGGCATGCAACCCTAGTTTGTGTGCTTAGCACGCAGGTCTTCCTCCTGCTCAGCATCAGACTCAGACCACTAGGGGGACAACACGAGCGGCAGGAGCTGACACACTGTTTCTTGTGTGTGTGTGTGTGTTTGTGTGTGTGTGTGTGTGTGTGTGGTAGAGACAGAGTGTCAGCAGAAATATAATTAAAAAACACTTTCTTTAAATGCACTCAAGGGGAAGTTATTTCTACATCACACAAGGAAAACTGAGTTCCTCCATCCCAGCTTTGTGTGTGTGTCCATGTACGCGTGCGTGTGTGTGTATGTGTGTGTGTGAGTGAGTGTATTTGTTAGAGACTTACACGTGCTGCATGTGTGTGTGTGTGTGTGTGTGTGTGTGTGTGTGTGCGTGTGAGTTAGAGTGAGAGGAAATATGTTCAAAAATGACAAATTCATTTGATGGGAAGTTGTTTGAGACCACGCAAGAAAAACTTTTCAGTTCCTCCATCCCAGCTGTGTGTGTGCATGTGCTTGTGTCTGTTTGTGTGTATGCATTTATAGTTTGGTCTGTTGAAGATTTGTGCTTAATTTCTGCTTAATTTTTGCTGAAGTTCACACTCAAATTGTCAGTCCCTCGATTTGGCCAGACCTGGGCCTGTGTTTATCTTCTGCTCACCTGTGCGCAGCTGACCTCTGGTGTGGTTTGCTGTTAGTCTGCTTTGGTTTTTCCAACAGTTTTTCCTTGTAATTGCAGCAGATTAGCTGTCAGTGTGTTTGGTGATGTTTCAGCAGTTCGTATACGTGACCCTTGTCACTCTAGACAACATTATCACTGCATTGCCTCAGCGGGTGCAGCGCGGATGTGGTATGGATCCGGCAGAGGCACGGCCACGAGTCGAGTGTAGATATAATATCTGTCACAGCCTTGATCCCGCAACAGATCTGTGATTAATGTAGGTGTTGGACATTTGAACTTCTCAAATAGACCTAACCATTTCCTCAAATTCATCTTGCTGTGGCCTTCTGTGTATGACAATGTGGGGTTTGGGGAGTGTGTGTGAACTCTGTGTGTGTGTGTGTGTTTGTTTTTGTATGTGTAATCATGTGTCCCTTTGGTGTGTGTGTGTGTGTTTGTATGCGCATGTATGTGTCTGTGTTTTCTTGGTTTTTGGTTTCATATCCTGTCACCTTGTAACCCGGAAGATCTATTATGTCAAGGCAGTTGATATATGAGGATTTGTGACAGGTTGGTTGGAGCCTCAGATCAAGTGGCTCTGGGTCATATAGATGGAGAGAGGTCATCACTGCTCTCTTTTAGGCATTCTTTTGTTTAGTGATATTTACTGTGCAAATTTGTAGAAGAGTTTGAATCACGCTTGAATCACATTTCACTTTCGTTGTAGTGGGTGGTTCCAAAGTGCCAGAACATGGCTGAGAGATGAAACACATATTGAAATTGGAGTATGGATTAGGACATTGAGCCTTAATGCATCGCCTTCACAGGGGCCTTTGTGCCGCTCTCTCACATGAGTAATTGCATAAATTGGTCCTGCATGATAAAGGCCGTAAGTGACTGACCCCAAATCGTGTCTGGTCGCGACACAAAGTATTTGGCCTCGGCACATTGGAGCTGAGAACCCAGCGTGAGGTCCTGTGAAGTCCTTTTGTTGGTCCAACACCATTGTTGGGTCTCTGTCTGGACCAATTACAGTCAAAGTCAGAGGGTACTGCAATCAAGCAAACACACACACAAACCTCCTCAACTTTCAAGCACACATCCTTGTACTTGCTCTGCCTTGAATATATTGGCCCTCAGAAATGGAAGAAGCAATGGGAGGCACAATTACATCATTAACTTCCTCTAAAACAAATTAAAAGAAAAGAGAAATATCCCTTTTGTGTCTCCAATTTTACATCTGGTGATCATTTCACAATAGCTGAGGTTTCTGAGGTTACCTTGGGACATTTTCTGACTAAAATGGAATCATTCTAGCTGTACCACTGCTGTTTTAAAGCCCAAGCTCTACAGTAAACAGGGAAAGGTGTGGAGCCACCCCTCCAATGGAAACATGAAGCATAGAAATTGCAGTGAAAAGTGGTGCCAGTTAATTTTTTTTTCTCTTTGACAGACTATGAAACATTGTCCATGTCATTATTGTCCCCTGACCTTGGTGGACCTCTTTGCACCCCTTTGCCACGTGCACCTTCCCTTCTTTGCCAAGGGCCGCGGCCTTGCTTCCTCGCTGCCAGCTTCCCACTGCGGGAAGCACTTAGACATCACGCACACACGAACCCTCCAAGTGGCCACTCACAATAGGCTTAGAGCCACAGCTAATAGGATTGTGGCATGCATACGGTGTGTGGCTCTGCGCTAGCTGCATCAGTTTGATCGAGCTGGATGACCTTTATATATATATTTATATATATACATGATACATAATTCATAATACATGAAGCACATAAAACAAGGGTTGGGTCGTGCACAGGTGACTGGAACAGCGGAGTTCCTCGGGAGGGCAGCAAGTGAGATCTTGCTGGACTCGCTGGATTCTTCTGGCTGTGCGCAGCTGCTGTCCCTCCAACTGCTGATGTATTCTCCGCACACTTAACAGGATGCCAAAAGGTGTGACTGGGCCACTAAGCCAACTGACCATGGAACACAGTGAGAAGGCAACTGAAATGTATCACTAATTGTGCCTGTTGGTAAAGACAAGTATAGTGTAGTGTAATAGCATAGCATGCCATGCAGACAAGTATGTGGAGATCCTCATTACTACACCTGTGTGATAAAGATTATCTAGCATTTTGAACACTATCCAAGAACAATGGTGCGTTGGCAAGGCTGTGTCTCAGCTGTGCACGAACATCCACACAGTAATTAAGACGTTTTTGATTGAATGATGAAGGGCTGTGACCTAAAAAAGATCTCCACACCTCGCCGTTCATGCTTTGTCAGTTCTCATGCATTCATAGTAATAATCCCAGTGGAAAATTCGATCATACGTCTCCTCCTGAATAATTTATCTGCACTGAGTAAAAGAAGCTAACGCTACCCATCTCGCTTTTTTTTTCATTTCCTCTCAGGAAACAGGAGAGATGATCTGCTCAAGGTATTTACCCTTCATGAGTTTTATGAGTGGGGGAAAAAGGGAAGGCACAGAAATGGAAAGTATCGGAGGGCAAAAGAGTTGTAGAGGATGGGAGAGAGAGAAGCTCCAGTTGGTGGCGAGTGAGTGTGGGAAGCTGTAACTCGCTCCAGCACATGAGGGAGTGATTGAGCCTCTGAGCTGAAGGGGGTGGAGGAGAGAGGCAGAGAGAGAGATGTGGAGACTGAGTGAGAGGGTGGGAATAAGAGACAGAGCAGAGCAGAGGCTCATGGGTAATGAATGCTCCAATGAGCCTTTGGCGAACGTTGCGTGACTGAAGCCCTGGCAGAGCTGCGCTCATTCCCCCCGCGGGCGCACGCCGTGCGGCAAATGTTCTCCACACACACACCCCAAGCCATTGTGTTGCCAGCACCACAGACACACACACATACTGTACACAGTGCAGTCTGCTTTTGATGACCTCACACGATGTACAAGTATGCGCCACACTGATGGCAGATGCCACGTCTAAAATGTGCTTCATGTACCAGAGCGAGCAAGGGATAGAGATGGAGCTGGACAAAGAGAGATAGAGAGATAGAGAGAGAGAGGTAGAGGGAAAGAAAATTGTTGGCATTATCATAGTAGGTGGTGAGGTGTGATTTTTCCACTGAGCTCCTCTGTGATTAGATTTCTATGAATGACCATGAGTCAGAAAGGAAGCCCTCCCCCATCTCTCATGTACACATCAAAAGGGAAGTGGACTGTAAAATACGCCACCAAGGCCTGTACTTCTGTAGACCACATCACAGCATATCAGCACAGCAACACAGCACTGACCCCACAGCACAGCACAGCATAGCACATGGCTTCACTTCCCATTAAACACCTTAGCCGTCACCCCACTATCTCCTGCACATGGGACAACATCGCTGTGTGTATGTGTGTGTGTGTGTGTGTTTGGCACAGTAAGACTTGATAATCTTTTGTTCATGTGGCCTGTTTGATGACTGGAAACAGTTCATAGCATGGCTGTACAAAGCAGCAAGTCCAGGGAGGGCAGTAAAAGCTGCACCCTGACTGTGATTGTTGACATGTGCAAGAGAAGTTGATCTGCGCTCCATTCCACGTTTGTGTTTTTGTGTTCTCTTTTAGCAGACACATTCTTAGGCCATGATGCACTTACGCAGTTGCAGTCATTTGTGATTTCATGGCCGATTAATGGAAGTCAAGTCCACCCCCCTCTCTCTCTCTTTCTCTCTTTCGCTCTCTCTCTCTGTCTCTGTCTCTCTCTCTCTCTCTCTCTTATATTCTGCGTGGACTTTTTCGCCCGTGGCTGCAGGTGCATGACGTCAAGGCAGTTGTGATTTATTGCCCCCGAAAGCCGTCATGATAGTCCAGTGGATGAGTCACACAGTTCAGGCATTCAAAAACAAGTTGCACTGGGTTAATGAAAACCTAAGGGTTGTTACCAGTGCAACCAGAGACTCAGCCATGCCCCACAGCTAGTCCTGGTAACCCGGCAGGGTGGCGTGGGCAGTGGGTCTGGAGCTGGTGGCAGTGGGGGATGCATAGGCAACAGGCTAGTGGAGTGCAGTAGGCAGAAAAGTAGACGGCGTGAGGAGGGGACTGGACTAGCGCCAGAGCCAATAGTACCATTGCAGTGCACTATGGTGCTGTAGGAGAGAGGTGCCATGCTGTGCCAGGCTCTCTCTCTCTCTCTCTCTCACTCTCTCTCTCACTCGCCATTCTCAGTATCATGCTCAAATTGGCCCCTGCAAGGAGCTCCTCTGGCGTTTGGCAGACGCTAAACCCTCCTTGGCAGATTCTCCACGGGATTGCGTGCAGAACAGGGAAGTTCCATTAGCCAACCTCCTCAACCCCCCACTCACCCTCGCCACCCTCCCGTCGCCCCCTCTGCTCCCTCTGCTCTACCCCCCATCCCTGCCTTCTCCACCTCCCCCCTGATAAACGCTGTGTTGTTTTCATCATCTGTGAATGTATCGGCAGTAGGAGAAAGATATGATCTGACCCCCGTCCATCCATCCCTCCCTCCCTCCCTTCATCCAAGGAGCCAGCAGGACATTCTACCCTCAGATCCTCTACATCTGGTCTGCCGTCTCCAGAGAGCAACGCAGATTTATATTCCTCCTTGTTTTTTTCCCCTCTCTTTCTTATTCCCTCTTTTCCATCCTATCATCGGGAGTTTTTGCTCCTCTTATTCAGGGATGTTGGTCATCTTGGTCATGAATGAAATGTTTGCGAAAACAGATGTATGATATTTGATTCCTCATTCAGATAAACTCAGTGACTCTGAATGTGATTTAGAAAGCTTCCTTTTGGCGTGATCATGAGCAAACTCTTTAAGTAATTTCCTAAACCTCACTGTTGTGTGACTGACAAGCCTTCTGCATCTGAAAGATGTTTGCATTTGTAGTTGCGTGTTGTCATTGTCAGACGTTTTGTTCTGAAGTTTTACACGAAACAGTCTTTCATGTCAAGGCGGAGGTCAAATAATTACAATAGTACGTGCACTTTGGTTGTGTTGAAGCCTTGCCCCCAGCATAATGTAAGCATGAAAATGTACATGCAAGGCATGCAAAAAAGATCAAAATTTTTTTATTTTGTGCTTCATCCAAATGCATCAGGCTCAAGTTTGACACATGCATTGTTAATAGTGAGTGTGAGAGCGTTCAGATTGCCTCAAAGACAACATTCATTGATATGTGAGGGTCTGCCTCGGCAAGCAACTGGAAACCAATTCATCTGCACGCAATGTCGTGCGAACCAGCGGTAAATGACCCGAATATGTCATAAAAGAGTTTGGCGTTAAGCTCTATAGCATTGCGTGACAACTGCAATAATGTCCGCCTGACATGGTGTGTCATTTTGCCGAAGCCGTTTTTTTCACTCCCTTTCCTCCTCTCCTCTCCTCCTCCCATAAGCAAGAGCTCTTCATGCACTGGTACCTTGTCACAGTGATGTAATGTCACGAACATGGTACCTTTGCTGTGAACAACCATCAGTGTAAGAATCTGGGCTTGTGAGTCAGGTATGTGGTACAGTGTGAGACGCTGGTGGTGTGTATTTGTGTGTGTGTGTGTGTCTGTCTGTGTCTGTCTGTCCGTGTGTGTCTGTTTACGTGAACTTCTGAATATCTGTGTGTGTGTTTAAAGGTGTGTGTGTGTGTGTGTGTGTGTGTGTGTGTGTGTGTGTGTGTGTGTGTGTATGTGTTTGTGCGTATATGTTTGTGTGTGTGTGTGTGTGTGTGTGTGTCTGTATGTCTGTCTGTCTGTTCTGCGCCAAGTGGTCATTATCATCTCTGCAGGTGGGTTAGCAGATGATTGCAACAAAGTCCTTTGTTCTAAAAGTCAGCTTTACAACAGTGTGTGTGTTTTTCAAGCCAAAATTACTTTCTAATGCATTTTTAACCCGTATTGTGATTTGCAACCTTTGAGAGAGTGGTTCTTGTATGTTTTGTCTTTTCTGGCACTGTGCTTCCCTCTCCATGCCAGACATGACAAGTCAATATCACAACAGTACAATCAGCGATTACATAGCCTAGAGTTTTGAAGCTATTGATTGTTGTAGTGGTTATTATCTTACGTTCGTAAAACCGAGTGCGAGCTCAACTCCTCTCCATTAGAGAACTTAGGGGGTGTATTGATCGACCCTTTAGCTTTCTGATGCCCCCGTAACCCCTCACCCCACACATACACACCCTCCCAATCCGTTCACTCCGTAGTCTGTACGACCCAGCCCTCATTAAGGCCGACATGTTTGTGTAAAAACATCATCAGCTCTGCTTGCCTGAGAGATTCACCCTCAGTGATCCTCCATCAGCTTACATGTCAAACAGGCCTTAACCCTAATTGAAGCTGGAAGAGGTACAATTGGAAAGACGCCAGATGTCCCATTGGGTTCCATCGAGTATCAGAGCCATGCGATTGGTGGGAAGCCATCATATCCCCCATGGTGTAAAGCCAGGTCTGAGAAAGAGAGAGATATATAGATTTAGTGAAAAGCCTTTGCTGAAGACAGTGTCTACAGTGAACTCTAGACAAACATCCAGTCTACTGGGGGTAAATTTATTTAATTTCAAACGCGGGTTAAGGTTTTTGACATTACTGAATTATACATTTAATTTGTCTCGTACTATTCTGTGAATAGTTATTCTGATGTTAGTTAAATTGAAAGTTTTGTTAGATGTATGTATGGGGGGTATACAGTGTGTGTATGTATCTGTGTGTGTTTATTTGTGTACATTTGTGTTTGAACGTTATGTACATATGTATTCTCTGGAGCATCCTTAGAAAGTGTGTGCGTGTGTGTGTGTGTGTGTGTGTGTGTGTGTGTATCTGCGTGGTGATGTGATGCGATTGTGTCAGGCTGGAGCAGGTCCTGCTGGGGATTATACCCAGTCAGCCACCACCTCTGTTTGACCCCTGTCAGCTCCCGCTGCTCTGCTCTGCTCTGCTCTGTCAGCTCAAGCAGAAACCTACTGCTGCTACCGCCACCACAGCCACAGCCACAGCCACTGCTACTACTGCAGCTGCTGCCAGACCAGTCACAAGCATGACATCGCACAAGCCACACACAAGCATGGACTGAAGAAGGCACTGGCACACTCTGACACACACATGACAAAAGTCATGTTTTTTAATGGTGTATTTCAGTATTTATTGATCAAACTTAAATTATATTGATTTTATTTTGTAGAAATAAATATAATAAAAGCAACCCAAATATGGATACAGTGATATATCTGAAAAACAAAATGTAAAAAAAAATATTTTGAAGATTTTATAAATTAAAATGGTGGATATAGTGTTTTGGAACCAAACTCTTCAAATACAGACATGCATACAGAAATGTATATAGCCTTGTGTATATTGTAAATACGCACAAATACAAAATTGCAGACAAACTCATTTCAATCTCATTTCACTCACACTCTGGCTCTTTCTTTCCCAGTGCCAGACACCCATTTTAAACAATTTTTTTTTCCATGTATCTCACACTGTAGTAATTAATACCTGAAACAAAACGGTATGTAGTTAGTATTATATTAGACCTAACTTTATACCTCTGAATCATCTTGTATATAAACCCCCATGTTAGCTGTTAGAGGAAAGTGGACTGAAAGGCAGACTTTCCATTGAGGTGTTCATGTAATCATTCTGTAAAGACAAGCATTGGCCTTTCAGAAGAGTTGGTGTAACACTGCTGAAGTAAAGTGTGTGCTGGCCCTTTAAGAGGGTGTTCGTGTGGCCCGGCTGTTGTAAAAGCCATGTGCTGGCCCTTTAAGTGGGTGTTCGTGTAGCCCAGCTGACGTAAAAGCAGGTGCTGGCCTTTTAAGAGGGTGTTTATGTGGCTCTGCTGTAACAAAGGCATGTGCTGGCCCTTTAAGAGGGTGTTCGCATAGCATTGTTGTAGTAAAAGCGTGTTCTAGTCCTTTCAGAGGGTGGTTGCGTGACGACTACTATAGTAAGGTCTGTTTATTATACATCACTATGGTAAGGCGAGCACTGGCCCTTTAAGAGGGTGTTCAGGAAGCGTTGCTATGGTAAAGGCGTGTGCTGGCCCTTTAAGAGGGTATGCGTGTAGTGCTGCTGTAGTAAAGGCTTGCGTGACTTCCCCAGACCATGCCCTGACCTCAGAGAGATGCTTATGAAAACGATCTGTCCATCAAGCCACGGAAGAGAGGAGCGCCCTACACAGCAGACCAGCAGAAATACAGGAGCACCACACACACACACACACACACATGCTCACACACACATAATATACATGCATAATATACACTAATATACACTAACACACTAATATACTTTTTGTTTCTTCTTTCTTTCTTTCTTTTCTCTCTCTCTCTCTCTCGATCCTCTTTTTTTCTCTCTATGTCCCCCCTAGGCCAAAACACCACTGTAGCACGCTCAGCTTACAGGGGCCACAGCCATCGCACACATGTTTCGAGACGCAGCTCCCACATTCACACCCTTGGATGTTAAGTGTAGGAGAACATGCACCCCCTGCTCCCCCTTCTCTGCACACCTCCTCTCTTCTCCTCTCGTTCCCTTGTCTCTTGTGTTCTCCAGAGTAGCAACATTCTCGTTATCGCTCCCTGGGCTCTTCTCTTCTGACACCTCCATTAGATCCCAGTGCGATCGGAGTATAACACCTCCATTACCTCCCTCATGTCCCTCTGGTGAGAGTCTCTCTCTTTCTCTCCCTCTCCCTCTCTCTCTCTCTCTCCCACTCTCTCTCTCTCTCTCTCTCTTTCTCTCATCTTCCAGTCATGTGCAGTGCTTCCATGTTCACTGAGCTGAGCGACTCTGGGCTGCCACAGGAGACGGTGAAGCCAAGTTGCCGTGTAATGCACTGCAGAAGGCAGAAGGCCTCCCTGGAACACTTTTCTTAAATGCCCATTTAGGCTTGGACACAGCCAGACTGATCTGGATGAGAGAGACTGATCTTGTTTTCAGCAGGCTCCTTCAAGTGGTTGTCCTGTGCTACGATTACATGTCCTCTTGTTGTGGAGCTTTAGTGCACAGGTCTTAATAATAGATTTTCCATGAATTATAAGCAGTAGTTGAGTGCAGTAATGTAGCTCTAGAGTAAAGGTCTTTGTTTACCAGAAGAGTCTAAGCCATGGAGAAAGTGCCACAGGGTACTTTGTTGACCAGGTTTGTTAGAGCTCAGATGCTGTGTACAACATTTGTGCAAAGAGTCTACATACACACACACACACACACACACAAACCTATCCGTAGATACCTATGCGCACACACAAATAGGCCCTCCCAAAGGCATATAGTGTGTGTACACATACACACAGTGTATACTCACTCACATACACACATACATACTAATACACAAAAAAATACACAGACACACTCCTCCTGACCTGCTTGAGCCTGATGCCCTGTGACAAGGTTGGCCCCTGCACAGACCCCCCTTGGGGGGACGTCCACAATCAGAGAGCTCAAGTCCCTTGGGCAGTAGAGCGCCTGGGTAAGTGCCTGCCTGCTTGCCAGCTCAGTCGCATCCATTTATCCCCCCTCTTATTTCAATTATTTATCTGCAGCATCAGGCCAGGCAGGGGGCGACCAGGGTTAGCACTGACTCCCATTGTTTAGGACGGCTTTGCTTGTCTGAATGGCTTTTAAGGGCGAGTGGGGTGAGGGGAGGAAATCAGATGCCATAGGTGAGCTTTGTGTTTGTGTGTGTGTGTGTGTGTGTGTGTGTGTGTGTGTGTGTGTGTGGTGTGCATTTAAATGAAAAAAAATTGCGTGGGACATGGAGAGTGAGAATAAGTGTTGTGTTTGGGGCATGAAGTGTAATTTGGTTGAAAGCAAGAATGTGCTTGTAAAGGTATGTTTACCAGTTTAAGATGGGCCTCCCATGTTGAGAGCCAAAGCTCATCATCATTACATTGAAGAGTCTTTTTTTTTTTTTTTTTACAATTCCAGAGTTTCTCTGTAGTCTTGTAAATACTCTCAGAAAATGTATTGTAGAAAAGCTGAGATTCCAGTAAGACAGCGTAACTGAAAGGAGCAGAATCATGTGTTTGTGCCCTCAGATATATGTTCCCAAACACAGGGTCAGCAGTTACAAACATGTAAGTGAGATGCTATATAGTGCTTTTCACGGTTTAAAGGTCAAAGTGCTTTACTTAACTAGCACAGATGAAAACACACCAGCACACAGGTACACAGTACACAATGGATATATGATATGTGTGAAGACAAGTGCATTTAGGTTTCTCAAATGTGTGTCTGAACACATGGGTCTTCAGCTGTCTTTCAAAAGTCCCAGTCTCATGAACAACTACGTTATCAGTTTTTTTAGATGAGTGTGTGAGACTTGGAGTGGGTTTTGGTTGTTGGACCTGAGGGAGCGTGTGTATGAGTGATTGTGAATTAAATGTGCCATATGCAGGCGTGCCTGTTCATGTATGTACTGACATGCAAACAAAATACGTTCCTATCCAGTCTGTAGAAAACAACTACTCATCACCATCATCAAATGGCCACCTGTCACCTTAGAAGACATTTGAATCAGTGACCTAAAGCAGCTCATGTCTTAGTTTCTTTGTTTCTTTCTTCCTTTGTTTCTTTCTTTCTTTCTGTCTTTCTTTCACTCTCTCTCTCCTCCTCCAGGGTCTGTGGAACTGTCCCATTACCAGTGCTTAACCAGTGGTCTGCTTACAATTTTGTGTTTAAAGGCAGCACATAAACGTACTGTTTTTTTTTTTTTCCTCTTTCCTTTTTTGCACATGTGAGTCTACATCTCACATCATTTTCCTTGACCTGCCCCAGCTCCTCTGATCATGTCCATGAGACAGCACAGCGATGAAAAGCCTCAGCAGCCAAGACGCGTGTGCCATGATTTATACCTACGCCACCTGTGCGCTGTACGAACTGGCTCCTCCTCACTTTTAATCATGTACCAATATTCACCTTAACCTTTCTTTAGCCCTCTCTTTTGAACGTAAGTCAGAGACGCCGTGTTTGTCATTATCTGCAGGCGGAGCTCATAACTCACTGCATTCGTGACTGCATGCCACACTGTGTATCTGCAGACTGCAGTCTTATGACACTTGAGGTTTGGAATGGGGTTTTTCTGATTTTGTCTGAATCTGTGTGGGTGTGTTTGTAATTGTATGTGTGTGTGTGTGTGTGTGTGTGTGTGTGTCTGTGTGTGTGTTTGTGTTATTGTGTCTGTGTGTGTGCGTGTGTGTGTGTGTTTGTGTGTTCCAAATTGTGTTGTTTTGTAAGGTCTGGCGGAGTTGTCAGCTGGCTGGTGTTATGACAGTTCTCGGATACCATTTCAGCACGTCTTAAATGCCTGTCTGTTTTGGTTGGACGAGAGAGAATCTGATTGCATGTGGCAGAGCGTTTTGATTGGCACTTTTTTTTTTCCCTCTCTGTTCATTTATTTTTATTTCAAGGAAGGAGTGATGGTATAAATCACAGTGTTCAGTTTACTCACATACACACACACACACACACACACACACACACACACACACTCGGACACACAGAGATAGGGAGAGAGAAAGTCAATCCATTCCATTCCTCTCACACAAGATACTCTCAGGGGTATAAACACACATCTGGCCATAAAAAGGAGCTGGTGACTGTCAGTAGAGAGGCGAGGTTCTGCCTGTTATTAATCTCATCAAAACAAGTCAGCAGTGAAATTCCAGCCTGGTTTATCCACACACACACACATCCTCCCTTCTTCCTTTCTCTGTACCTCCTCCAAACAGGCTGGGTCGACGCCATGGGGAGGCAGGAGCGAGCTCACCTGTCTGCTGTTAACAGCAGGTGCACAGCACTCTCAGTGATCTGATACGGATTAGATGGCACTCTGTGTGTGTGTGTGTGTGTGTGTGTGTGTGTGTGTGTGTGTATGTTGAAATTGTATTTGTATTTGTATTTGTGAAATTGTATTAGTATGTAAAGGGTACATATGTGAATGCTGTGTTTCCAACAGTACATACCATTGATATATGCTCCCACAAGTTTCCATTCAGTCTTAAGTTTAATATGTCTGTCTTTGTATGTGTGTGTATGTGTGTGTGGTGGCTGTGGAATCAGAGAGGCTGAATGTGCTGGGATGTTGAGGTTGTCACCCAGCAGGCTTTTAACCTGTACTGTTCAGGCCTCACTGACCCTGTCAATGTGTGTTCAGGAGAATGACACATACAGCCCATTCCCATGGAGCAGGGAACACAAGCTAATACACACACACACACACACACACACACACACACACACACACACACACGCATGCACCTGGGAGTCCGTGCAGGTTGAGGATTTACTCAGCAGCACACTATGCACTCTCCTGTACTCCTGCTCTCCCACTGTTTCTCTCTCTCTTTCTCTCACTCTCTCTCTCTCTGTCCTCTATCCCCCCATCTCCTGCGAGCCCTGATGGAGAGCCATCTCAGTTAACATGAATCAGGTGAACTCAGTAGCCCTCCACTCAGCCCAGATCAGCTGCACTGGAGTCATGCAACCCCAAGTGGAGCTGAGTCGGTGCCCTTCTCACTCTCAAAGTTTCAGACTCAGTTTTCTCATGCACTATCTGGCTGGTTGCTTCGATCACAAATTAAAATTACCCAGTGTATTACCCAGTGAAATTAACCTTTTTGTCATTTTTGGACAGTTTGTATATCTCTTAAGAGCTAAATGCATACCCAATACATTGAAAATGAGAGAAAAGTCAATAGCCAATCCAAGTGGATTTAGGGAGCAGCATGCCTGCTACATTAATGCCCTCAGGGCAGATGCAAACTCTCCCCGAGTGGCAGCTGGCTTAGCAGCAGTTTTGGCCCAGATTTGGTCGGATTCTGTCCGACTCTCATGAGATTTCGGTGAACAATGAGCACTTCCATACCGCTGCTCCTGGGGCCTCTTCACTTCACTCCACGCCCCTTTCGCACAGCTCCATCCCGCCCCACCCCGCCCCGCCCCCAGGGGTGCGTGATCAGCTGGAGGAGGACCTCCAGACCCCTCAACTCACCTCTCTCCACCCCCCCATACCCCCCCCTCCCCACCACACACACACACACACACACACACACACACACACACACAATCCTTCCCCCAAACCTCCAGCCCCACGGGCTGGCGTGACAGGAGCTGGCGTTGGTGGAGGAGGATGGAGGTGGGGGGAGGACATCCAACTGGAGCATGTGGTAATGAGCTCATGCGGTGGATTAGCGTGACGATTCCCGCTGCCACCGATCTCATGAACAATCACGCAGCATTGGGGAACGGGAGCGCCATCACAGGCACCTGGCTACACAAGAGGGGCTGTTTTTTTGAGGGAGGATGGGATGAAGACCAAACAGAAAGTTTTCCGAAGTACTTGTGGTATTTATGTGTGTTTCTGTGTCTACGTCTGTGTCTGCGTGTGTCTATGTGTGTTGGTGTGAGTCTGCGTTTTTCTGTTTGTGTGCCAGGAGCGTGCAAATGTGTACTTGTCCATTTCTTAATGGGACTTTTTGATATTCACATCAACTCAGCCTTGGAAGTGTACCTAAAAGTATGTTTCACTTCACTCAAAACGGCCATGGACACCTAAAGAGGAACTCCGCTCTGACTGGCTGACCTGCTGCCTCTAACTGGAGATTTCCATTAGCCCAAACTGAGATGTTGTGTCAGACAGTACTTTTCTGAACTGTAACAATCCCATCTCCCATGCTCACTTAACTTTAGAACCAAAACACAGAGATAATGTACCTGGCTCACCACACACACACACACACACACGCACACACACACACACACACACACTCACACACACACACAGCAGTGTCTGAGCCCATGCCTCAGCAGTATCGGCCACTTCACCTGCTCCACAGGAGGTACAGGGTTTTCTTTTCAGACTCCAGGCGGCTGGGTAAGGTGGTGGTGCAATGCTTGGGTTATTCCACAAGCAGCTGGGCTGGATTATTAATATCACTCTCCACTTCCCATCCCATGAGCATGAGTCTGACATCACTTTCATGCATTGTCAGACAAAAAAAGACAGGGAGAGAGAGAGAGACAGACAGACAGAGTGAGAGAGAAAGAGAGACACTCAAGTGCCATGTACCAGGAGCTTTCTTTCTATGAAAGTCACTTGGTGATGAGTAATCCTTAGCAACAGATTTGTTTCCCGTCGTTTTTTGTTTTTTTTAACTCCCTCCAATCGGGCTTGGCTCAACAGGGCAGCATGCGTGACCGAGAGTGCAGTTTGTAGCACGATTTTCGAAAGCTTGATCGTAATTACTGTGTTTTTTTCATAGCATGCCTGAAGCACATTGCTGTTACATATTCATTTGGGTGTGCTTCTAATTTTAACCCCTGCTTTTTAAATTCTTTGTTTAAGTATGAAATGCCATTGATTGAGGGAGAACTACATGCAGTGATTGGGCTGGGGCTTTCTCCTGCGGTCACGGGTAATTGCACTTAATGGTGCAAAAGAACAGCTTTTCAAAACCCTTTTTTCATAATATTTATTATATATTTCAGGCAATTTTGAGATTTTGAGTGTTTTTGAGACCAACTTTTTTCATCATAATGTATTTATCATTACGACTTTATTATTTCTGTATTGATCATAATTTTTTATTCCTATTATTTGTTTATTTTGATGTATTGGACTTCATCAACAAAAGTCCCTCCCTAGGCCACTACTGAATTTTATTAAGACGTTACATTGGTGTATGCATGTGTGCTGCGTGTATGTTATTTAGAACTGCCTTACACATAGGAAGTGTTATGAAGCTGCTCGAGCAACATTAGCAATTTGAGTGTTGGATTGGATCTGTTGAAGGGAAGTGTGGCAGAAGCTTTTTGACTCGTCACAGGGGTTTGTGTTTATTCTGTCTGCATTATCCCGCAGTCATCAATATTTCACAGCTGTTGTTATTATGATTCCTTCATTGGCTAATGTTGCCTGCTAGCTTGCACGCAAGCCCTCTAGCTGTACCAACCCCCTCATGCTCACACTGACACACACACACACACACACACACACACACACACATATACACACACACACACACACACACATACACGCACACACACACACACACACACACATACACACACACACACACACACACACACACACACACACACACACACACACACATACACGCACATACTCCGCCCATACTGGCAGGAAAAGGGAAGATTGACAGACTGTTGGCTTGCGTGACTGTGGAGTTGCAGTCAGTCAGCCAGCCAACATGCTCTCTCTCTCTCTCTCTCTTTCAGTCGTATTTCCTGGTTAAGCATGAGGGGGTGGGGGGAGAGGCGGGTAGGGCGGGGATAGGCTAATGAGATGGCTTGGGGCCAGCTCTCCCACCCCACTGAGTTGGTTGTGAATATATCTCTGCTGTGAACACGCAAGGGCTGCCACAGGAGCAGAGGGGGTGGGGGTGTTGGCGTGTTGTGCAGGGGAGTCGAGAGTTCAGGAGTGTCATAGCGAGGGGAGGCTTTTCCTTGCTTTGTCCAACAGATGGCACCACCAAGAGCGTGGGGACTGCCCTCAGTTTGTGGATAAAGTGGATCCCAGCATCTCCTAGGTAGAGTGCAAACAGTTATGCTTGTAGACTTTTGGTAAACAATAAAAAAGGAGGTGAGCCTTTTTAGATAAAGTATGTACCTGATAGAAAAACTCAACATCCCTGAGGTAGTGAGTTATGTATTGCTCCTGTAAATACCCCCCCCCCCCCCCCACCCACACACACACACACACACACACACACACACACACACCACATGCTAAAGAAAATCTCCAAGGTAATTTAACATCTGGCCTGCATGAAAAACCCCTCTGGTTTGAACGCATCACAGAAGTATGAGGAAGGAAAGGCATTTAAAAATAGTTTGCTTTTCAAGTGGTGTGGAGTTTATGGCGTTTGTGAGGAGACGGCCCTCTCAGCCATCTAGCTCTTCGATCTGGCCTCGGTCTCAGGCAGCTTCAGTGGCTTAGGGGAAAATTTCTGAGAAAGTCATCAGAAACCAAATATCTGTGGACCGCCGAAGGAGGAATAAAAACCTTGCTGTCGGCACGAAAGCTGTCTGCGCTGGCTTTAAGTGGTGTGCGATGTTAGCTTTTTTGCGGTTTTGCACACAGACTTGTGATGGCCTGTAGGAAAAAAATAAGTTAAAAAAAATTGGGGAAAAAAACTTCTCAGTACTGTCCAGTGTGTGTTTGAATGGGTAGAGCGGATGATGTGTGTTTTTTGGGGGGATTTTGGGGGGTAGTATTTCTTTGTATGTGTGTATCTATATTGAGTCAAGGATGTATGTGTATGTGTGTGCATGTCTGTTTCGGAAGAGTGGTGTATGCATAGTTGTGTATGTGTATTTGTCTGTGTGTGTGTGTGTGTGTGTGTGTATCCCTAGCCATTGGCTGCTTGATATAGGCTGTGCTGTGCAGTGCTGCTGAGGGGTTCGTGACTGGCCCGATGGAGCCCTTTGTTTTGGTGGGTCTGCTGCTTCTGATCTCATTTGGGTGCCGTGCAGCGCACTCACGCCCATGGATTACCCTATGTGTGTGTGACAGTGTGTGGATGAATGCAAGTGACTGGCTGCGTGTGTGTGTCATGCCGTGCCTTGGTGTGGCATGGTGTGATGTGGCAGTTCGTGCACATGAGATGTATGTACTATGGCAGAGATGATCGAATGGCACACACACACAGATAGGCCATGAGCCTAGTTTAGGAGAGAAGGGTGACACCTGATCCTCACAGCTACCTTGAACAGAGAGGTGTCAAAGATGACATCAAGCATCACAATCCATCTCTACTGTTCAGCAGAGTAAGATTTTTGAAGCTGAAATCCCTATAGGGTTCATCTGTAGGCTTCACCATTGAGCTGATGAATTTGTGGGCACTTAGTTGTCATCACATTGTCATCTTGAAGCCCCTGCTTCATGCAAAATGGCACAGCAGCCATACTCAAGTGTCAGTAGTGCTCATCAGATCTGTCTCTCTTTTTTTGTCTGCTTCTCCCTCTCTCTATCTCTTTATCTGTCGATCTATCCCTCTCCCTCTCCCTCTCCCTCTCTCTCTCTCTCTCTCTCTCCTCACAGCTATTCAGGATAAGCCCTGCAGTAAGCCCAGCAGTGAGGGCCCCAGTGCTTTGGCTGACCCCCGGAAGGAGGCCTTTCCAATGGGGTGCAACGTGGTGGAGAGTGACCTCCTTCTGGAGGTGAGAGAGGGCTTGAAACTTGCAAGACTGCAAGTGTGTGCAATTGTGTGGTGTCTGTTGTGTGTGTGTGTGTGTGTGTGTGTGTGTGTGTATTTGTGTCCATGCGTGTGTGTGTGTGTGCTTTTGGCAAGCCATGAAATACAAAAGAAGCCGAGAATGAATCAGGCCCCCCTCCCACGAGAGCGTTTCACACGGGTTTCAGCAACGTTACTGGTGCAGTGGAGAAGGACTGTTTGGACACTGAGTCACCTTCCCCTGGAGCAGTCAACGCTCACTCCCACTGGTTCACACCACTCGGCTGTCAAACACTCAGCACACAGTGCTCACATCAGGTCCGGAGGGATGGATGAACCCAGCGGAGCTCAGTAAAGTACAGACTCACGAGGTCAATAAACATTTTATGGGGATACAGATGATCCTCTCCATAAGAAGATGCACAGGCTTGGACCCCCCACCCACACATACACACGCGCACACACACACAGCCTGTCCTTTTCTTTGCATTCCTCTCATCTAACCTCTCTTCTCTTCCCTCATTCTCTTCATCCGTCAATCTTTCCCACCATCCGTCTCCATTGCTGTTTTCTTTTATTGTTTTTCTCCTCTTTCATCATCCTTCTCCTCCTTCTGCGTTCTTTCCGTCCCTGCCTCTGCCATGTAAACAGCTTGATCGTCTCTCACACACACACACACATAACCCTCTTCACCCCCACCCTTGTTGGCGTGACAGTGGAGTGGATCAGGCCAGAGTTGTGGGGCAGGGTGCGGCGTGCTGATCGTGACACTGTTAGGTCAGTGTCACAGTGGAGAGAGCGGGCGGGCGGGGGCCCCAGCTGACCCCAGGGTGACGGAGCCGGCCAAGGAGCACGCCGGAGTCACGCAAATGTCAGCAACAACAAAAAACCCAACACGCTCGCTATCTGATCATGTATTCAACGCACACATAGGCACATACATGCGGAAACACACAATATGGCTGAGCAACACATAAAACGTACACACTAACAAGCCTTCCAGTGCAAAACACACGTATATACAGGAACAAAACAATATACTGAACAGGTGACAGATTAAAAACACTATAGGCAGCTATGTACAGTATAGTACAATATTACTAAAAAAATATGTTAGTAATGGCTTGCGTTACTTTGTACCCAGCACTGACAGGGAAGCCCCAGAAGAGGTGGTGGAGGTGCACTAAAGCTCTAAACCACCAGCTCCATCAGTAGTAAACATTTTTCCTGTGGCTGCCTGGTTCAAGAGGCTGCTTCTTGGCCCAGCTTGAACCAGTTATGGGCCATCTCTTCAGTTTGTTGTTATAATGAGAAGCACACACACACAGAAAAATTACACATTTAATTTCAGAATGATTATTTTTATTTGAGAATTATTATTTGGAAGAGACATAGACCTATACAGTTTATGAATATGGAAATTTTTAATTTTATAATTTTTGTTTGCTTGTTTTTCCTCAGTCTCTCACTGGATTTGCTTTGGTCGTGAGCTCTGATGGCATAATCTTCTATGCCTCCTCCTCTATTGTTGACTACTTGGGCTTCCACCAGGTAGGTTTGAATCTCTCTTTGTTCTTAGATTGGAAAGTTCACTGACAGTTAGATGATATTTGGGGAGCTTAGTTGAAATAATGAATTAGAAGAAATAAATGGCAGTTATGAATTTATTACAATGTATATGAACGCTCCTGTGTTTGTTTTGCATGGCAATCAAATACCACACAAAGATACAGTAATACTAATTGTGTAACCATGAAAGAAATGGTTGATAACTGGAAAAAACCACCATTAGGTTTAAAAATAGTGTCAGATGGTGACCTTTCTGAGCCGCATCTCTCAAGCAAACATTAACCGCTGGTGTCCTAAAAAGAGAACCTGACAAAGAAGTCATCAGACACTCCACTCCCCTCTGAGGGGGGAACTGTGATGCCATTGGCACATGTTATGAACAAGAGATGCAGGCGTCTCCATGAGGCGAAGTGAAGCGTTGCGTTGCGTGCCTCGGACCCAGATATTATGGGAAGGTTGAATATTTTAAAGGGAGTTTGTCGTTTTATGAACAGAGGGTATAGCTGAAGCTGGTGAGGAGGAGAAGGAGGAGGAGGAAGAGGGGGAGGAAAAAACAGAGGAATTACGAGTGTGGGCAGGCGTTGGGAGTTTTTTTTTCCATCAGCGTCTGTCCTCATGCAAGCAGCCCTGGTGTCACGCAAACTCGACTCGCAAACAAGCCAGCCAGCACACACTGGAGTCCCAGCAGCTCACACTGGCATAGCAAGCAGGCAGGCAGGCAGAGAGGGAGGGAGAGGGACGGGGGGAAGAGCCCTCAGGGCCTCAAAGAGGGCACTTATCATAAACCACACTGATTAAACAGGCAAAGCGGACGTCTCACGCTTTCTCGCACATCTAGCGTTGAGGGCTTGGTTCTTTTGCTAGAATCTTCCAATTGTCTAAAAACTTCTGTCAGATTGCTTTGATTTTGTCACCTACTTTTATGTATAGTGTTCTCACCAGCGCACATCAGGTTTTTTTTTTTTTACTTTATTTTCCCCTATGCGTGACTGATGAGGGTGTAAGCAGGACTGAGGTGTTATCAAGTCTCAGACTACTGATTTTCTGTCGCTGCTCAGACTCAAACCGTACTCAGTGCATGGTAAATGCATTGGCCCAGCATCACTGGTTGCAGTGTCTTAAACAAACGAGCAGCAATTAAACCACTGTCCCCATAAAAAAACGTGTTTCCACTTTAAATTACTATGTATCTCCAGGAAATGCCCTGGTAATCCCCTGCCTTATTTTCAAAAGGAATGTTTTCTATGTGTTGATGGCCGTATTAAGCAGTAATCTCCGTTTTCCTGTGAGGATTTGGGGTGAGCTCAGTTGAGGCACGAACACGCACCCCATTGCCATGACTCCCTCCATCCACCCCCTCCCCTCTCAGGCAGGCAGGGGAGCGGCATCAGGGGAGCGAAGGGTGATCCGTCCGAACAGAAGCGCCAAAAGCCCAGCAGGACTCCTGCAGACCAACACTTGCGGTGTCGGCCCAGATACCTCCAGCGTGTCTGAGCATTGTGTGCGGTTCAGCCGACCGTGTGTGGGGTTAAGTGGAGGGGTCATTGCAGTTAGCCACACAAAGAGGCCCTCTGGTGAGGGGGTTAAGCGAGTGCACCAGTTCAAGGCTTTTTTTTATGTGTGTGTGTCTGTGTCTGTTTGTGACGGTGTGTCCTTGCAGACGGACGTGATGCACCAGAATGTCTTTGATTATATCCATGTGGACGAGCGGCAGGAGTTCAGAAGACAGCTCCACTGGGCCATGAACCCAGCACAGCAAGAGCACCACGCAGCCTCAGGAACTGGTGTGTGTATAATTACTATCCACAGAGGCCCTAGTATGGGCTGGGGGGACCCAGTCATGCTCACACAGGGACACAGCCTACAGATGGCAGTGTTGAGGGACTGTGTGTGTGTGTGTGTGTGTGTGTATGTATGTTTATAGGAGAGTGTGTCTGTGAGAAGGTGAGAGACATAGACTGTGTGAATGTGTGTGTAAGGGATTAGATGGTGGAGAGGGTGGTTAACAAAGTCATTTGAGAGCGTGAGTTTTAGTGGAGACTATTGTTTTGACACAGATGGTTGTAATTTAATGCAAGGGTCTTTTAGAGCAATTATGTCAGAATTGTGTCAATGGTTGTTGACTGTTTGTTCCAGATTGTTTGGCTGTTATTGCCAAGTAAATGTGCCTGATTATATTAATGTGTCCGAATTAGTGTGCCTGCATGAGAGAGCGAAAGGGCCCACTTACAGTGATTGCGTGAGAATGTGAGCTTTTGTGGGCAGGAATAAAAATGTATGTATTTCCACCTGTGGTTTGCGGTGGCCTGTATGGGTCATGCAAAGCAGCTTTGTTTTGTGTGACGGTGGTCATATTTTGCAGGAGAGGACTTTGTGGTGGGCAGTCTGTTCAATGCCCTGGAGCCAGATGGCGTTCCTCCTGAACTCTCACCATTCCTCACCCGCTGTTTCATCTCAAGGCTCCGGTGCCTGCTGGACAGCACCTCAGGCTTTCTGGTCAGGAATGACACACACACACACACACACTTTCAAAAGTGCTTATCTACTATGCACTTAATCTTTGATCAATTGGTATGAAACTTAAAACTGAATGTTATTAAAACTGAATGTTAAGTAATTACTTTTACAGTATTGTTAATACATGATGTAAATATAATATATTTTGAGATTGTAATTGCTGTAGGGTGAATGTATCCTGTTAATTTTAGAACTATTATTACTATTACTATTACTATTAACTATTAGAATTATTACTAAATTGGTTTTATTAAAGTTTCTAAATTCTAAGGAAAACCATCAGTTTCAGGCGATGTCCCACTGTAGATAAGGGACTGTGATCCGCCTTGTGGTGGCCATGGTCGTGGTGGTCTTGGATCATTCAACGGCTGTATGGCTGTTAAATCTGCTGACGAATCTCAGTGAACATCTGACCAGACAGACACTCTTTGGAAATCCAAGTCAGCCCCAAAAACTGACCATTTGCATCTTTCTTGTCCTTTTCCTCTGCCTGCCTCTTCTATTTGTTCCCCAGAGTCTGCAGTTCCAGGGCAGCCTGAAGTTCCTGCAGGGTCAGAAGCGTAAGACGGAGTCCGGTGCCCTGCTGCCGCCCCAGATGGCCCTCTTCTGCGTGGCCGTGCCCTTGGTACTGCCCTCCATCACTGAGCTCAAGTTGAAGAACATGAACATGACCAAGAACAAGCACAAGGGCAACTGGTGGGTGAACTCAAACAAGCACTATGACTGACAGAAAATGTTTTTTTATTGCTATGAAGGGCCAAGGGAGGTGTAAATTCAGCTGCCTATGCTGTGCCAACTACTTTAGTTAATCAAGTCAAATGAATGGCATTGAATTCACATATGTAGTACTGTTTTCAACAGCTGAAATTGTCTCAAGGCATTTTACAGAGCATTAAGTAATAAGTCTAAATAAATATAATATAAAAATCAATTCAAGGCTAGTAGGTTAAAAATCGGAATATTGATGTATGGACTTCAAAAAAAGACTTTATATCGATATTTAATTTCCCAAGCACTCTGGTGAAACATTAATTGTTCAACTGGTACATCAATTACACACCCTCGCCCCCCCATTATGCAGTTACCTGCTATTGCCTTTGTGTTTAGTAATTAATCGGTCCTTTTGTCCTGTATTGCCCTGGGCAGTGAGAAGAGGCACCGAGTGTCCAGAGGAGAGACTGGCGACTTGCTGTTGCTGAACTGGCCTGGGAGCTCCACCAGCCACAGCCCATGGAGAGCGCTCTCCAAAGAGACTCTCAAATACAAGGGCGAGGGCTACCTCTCCTCCCAGGATGAACCTCTCAACTTCTGCCTGTCCTCATTGGGCGGCCCCAAGACACAGCACGTGGACTCCCCCTGGGATGTGTGCTCAGAAACGGGGCTTCGCATCGGTCCTGGTGTCGGCTACCCCCCCGGGAAGCTCGGCAAGTACAGCAAGTATGGGTTCCCCCACGGCACTGCTCAAAGGGGTGAGACGTCTCACAGCAAGCTGTATGAGGGTCTCCATGCCCCTAGCCTGGAGGGCTACCTTGGGGATGCGGAGAAGACGGAGAGCCGGTACATGGGGCATGGGGAGTGCTACAATGGTATGCTGCTCCCTGAGACGGCTATCAAGACAGAGCAGGACTCAGACTCAGAGAACGGTTGCCACGCATACGCCGGCCCGCACCACAGTAGCACCTGGCCAGCAGGCGAGAGGCGCTATGGTGTCGGACTTGCATACCTGGACAGCTCACAGGTGAAGAACGAATCCCACTTTTATGACCACTATAACACATGCCAACGTGGCAAGGCTGGCATCAGTCCACCACTCAATGGACACCACAAGTATCTGTACGCTAGTGGCAGCAGTGGTAGCGCCAAGCCCCTAAAGTGCGTCCTGAACAAAGATGTCACAGATCCACTTGGCAGCAGTCAAGGTGCCAACTGTGTGGATGGGCACATGTATCCCAATGGCGTAGCGGAGCACAAGGCTTACATGCAGCAGGACTACAAGCTCTATGAGTTCAGAGGTCGTGGCCTGGTGCATACCATCAAGCGGGAGCCCATGGACTCTCCACCCTGGTCAGAAGGCAGCCATGACCTGAGTCAGATACATGCACAAAGAAACATCATGGCAAACTGCACAATAAATGCTATTGCACACAAATCCAATCCTTACATATACATGCAGTAAATTCAGCTGGGGCCAACAACCTTTTTGCAGTCTTTTATTTCTTTAATTTGCAGGAATTGCTTTTTTGTTGTTGTTTTGTTTGTCAAACTGTTTATTTTCACTTAAACAAAAACTCTCAGGATTACCTCAATTTTAGAGTGAAATGAGATTTTCCCTCATTTTTTCAATGAGTAGGTTTTTATAAAGTTGCACTTTTTACAGGTTTAGCAATATTTTTAGATTTTCAGTGTATTTTGTGTGGTTAAATATACCTTTTAATGTTACCTCAAACACGATATGATATTGTCTTTCTGTGTATTTTTAGTGTGACCTGTGTTGAATATCTGTATTGCGATTTGTATAGATCACAACATTGTCAGCTAAGTGATTTATAATATGGACAAGATATATTAATCTGAACCAGACTTCAGGAATTGACAACTTCAGACACCAATAAAGCTCTGTGCTTGTTTTAACTTCCATTTGACAGCCATCTCCTAATGATCTATGATGAATAAAATCATGTTTTCTGATTTGAAAGGGGGTGTTGCATTAAAAAATTTAATAAATTAAAGCATCGCTGTAAAAATGCCTTTCATATTTAATGTAGCAGTAAAATATCATTTAATAATATAGTAGTTATCATTTTATATAATATTCATTTCTTAATCATGTTTAATAGTTTACAGGTGATGTTCTGATTTAATTTTAATTTAATTGTTGTTTCTGACAGCTTATTTAGTGCAGACAAACATGTTTACTTATAGTTAAGCAGGGGAAAATATTAGCCTAAACTTGAGATTCAAATTTGTCTGCTGAAATAAAAAAAAAGTAAGCCTACATGATTCAACATTTATAAATATTTTATGTTTTAATATGATATTCATTTCTTCACCAATTCTGGTTAAGTAGTTGACTTTGAATGGGCTGCACACTTATTATCAAGGATGCTTAAATTTTTGTGTCTCAGTTTTGTTAGTTTTATTCTCTATGTTAACTTTCATTTAGGCATGGACATCAGGATTTGTAAATGAACTTTGTAAATGTGTGTTTTTTTTGTGATTTGTGTATTTATTATTGACGTTTTAATGTGCAGTGACTTTGTGTGTTTAACAGTAAGAGACTAGCCTACACTGTTTGGTTTCAACTATTAAAGGAACCTATTTTTTATTCTATGCTGCTGAGCAGCCGTTTTGTTCAATATACTATTTTCACACATAATTTCAAATGTGTTCATTAATAAATGATGTTCTAACAAATATTTGCCTTTTTTAATTCAATTAAATCACTTTGATAGCCTAGTTAAAACTGAATGAAATCTGTGGCTCAATTCACTATGCTTGTGCGCAAACTCTGCGCATCTCTGACGTCGGTAGGTCAGCAGTGTTGTCAGCTGCTTTGCGAGGGCGGTGCAGCAGGGTCCAGGAACAAGTCGGAACGGTCGAAGTGCTTTACAAGAGCTATGAAATCATTTTAATCAATGAGTTTAACCACATCGTGGGAATAGGACGATACACCCTGTTACGGTGAGAATACAGCTACAACTTTGCTTTTAATAGTTTGTCATCGGTGTCGTGTAACAAGCCTGCCATTTGTTTAATGGCCTGGATGACGTTAGCTACATTGGCTAGCGAGATTTTTAGCCTAACATTAAATACGGCCAGATCTAACTGGGGACACTTGAAAAAATATCCATTAGCTTATTAGGAATGACCTAACGACGCTTTGCATGTTCAGTGTACAGTTGTTAACAAGAGGAGTTTTGTGAGCTGTAATGACAACCTGCTTGTTATGCTACTTAGCTTAGCTGCTAGTGGTAAGCTAACTGCAAAGACTCAGCAGTGACTGTCAAGAGATGTGACGGCTATTTCTGGAAGATTGTTTTGGTTGACACCATCTGTTGTTATTTAGCTTCATGAGGCAAGGTGTTGATGTACAGCTAGCCAGATCACATCTGCATGACACCAGGGACAGGGACCAACTTTTGATTCGTGAAATTTGTTGAACTGAAATAGCCTATTAGTGACAGACTCGACAAGAGCCCAGTACATGTTATTGAGTGAAACTCAGTCTAACAATGAGAAAACCCACATCCACACTCACAGCTGGCGGCTGTGAAATTCTTTTCTTCCGACAGGGTCACCTTTAGTTACCACATCAGAGCGCGTCCAAGCCATGGAAGAAACAAACCGAGAAGCCGTGGCTATGGCCGTGCAGCGAGTTGCAGGAATGCTTCAGCGTTCAGATCAGCTAGACAAAGTCGAGCAGTTCCGACGCAGGGAGGCCCGCAAGAAAGCATCTGTTGAGGCCCGTCTGAAGGTAAATATTGGTGTGTGGAACACTAAGAAAGCTTTACTCTGCACAGATATTGGGGTCATGTTCAGTAGTGCTACATAGAGTGTTCTTTCTTCACTCATGCTTGCCATGAAGTTCTATTCTGGATGTATTAAAGCACATTACCTACTCTTCCCTAGGCTGCCATTCAGTCCCAGTTGGATGGTGTCCGCACAGGGCTTCTGCAGCTGCACAATGCTCTGTGTGATGTGAAAGACATCCAGAACTCACTTGGAGATGTCAGTAAGGACTGGAGACAAAGTATAAACACCATAGAGAACCTAAAGGATGTCAAGGATGCAGTGGTACAGCACAGCCAACTGGCCTCTGCTGTAGAGAACCTCAAGAATATCTTCTCAGGTAAGCATGATTGCAGGTTGTGCTGTCTTAGTGCGTCACAAACACAGATATGAATCTGTATTGCCCAAATCACTTCTCACCTCGCAAGCCTATGCATTCAAGAAGAGGATGTCCGTGCTGTGCTACTAACTAATGTGTGAGTACCACTTCTTGCCAACATACGCACACATCGCTTCCTGTAATTGTCCATACCTCATCAAGAAAGGCATGGTCATGTTACAGTGGTATAGTTCTTTGATGGCACTGGACTTGCCTTCCTACGCACTTCTGCTCGATTATCATCTCCCTACAGTGCTAGTCTGGATTTGATCCTATTGAGCTTGTTGTGAACACTGAGCTAGAATGCTATCAGTCAAGGCAGGCGGGCTTTCAAGGACTGATCCAATCTTTTTAAACTTCAACACCTCCAGCAAGAAATTGCTTCTCACTATCAAATGTCCTCTGTACGAAATGAAGCTTAAGTACGAGGGGCTGGTTTTATTACCAAGCTAGCTTTAGCTAGTTTGTCTGTGACTAGTTGACTGCTTCCTACAGCTCCACCTAAGCTAGTGATCTGGTAGTTAATGAAACCCCTTTTAAGAGGATGTGCTTGTAGTTATATTGGTGTTCTTATGTGCCCGATCCCCACCCCTGCAGTTCCAGAGATTGTGCAGGATACCCAGGATCTGATTGAGCAGGGAGAGTTGCTGCAGGCCCACCGCAAGCTGATGGACCTGGAGCGTTCACGCGACGACCTGATGTACGAGCAGTACCGCATGGACAGCGGCAACAAGCAAGAGATGGACCTGATCCGCCGTTACTTCGGCCCAGTCCAGCCACTATCCGACGAGCTGGCCAAGCAGCTGTGGATGGTGCTGCAGCGCGCCATGGTGACGGTGCGCCGTGACCCCACCATGCTAGTGTCGGTGGTGCGCATCATAGAGCGCGAGAAGATCATCGATAACCGCATGCTGGACCGGCAGAAGCAGACCAATTTCATCCCGCCGGGTCGTCCCAAGAGGTGGAAGGAGCGCATGTTCCAGGTCAGAACTTGAGGAATGTGTAGGCAGGCTGTTGTTGCAATACCTTATTTATTTAGGGTTATGAATAAAAAGAGAAATGTAAACATATTAAACTATGTTTATGTATTAATTATGTGTATTTGCTGAAATTATATGTTGCCCTTGCTTTTGGCTCTTGGCTCTTCATGCATCCACTTCATCATTATAGCATCAGTATAATAGTGGATATTTACTCAAGCAATTTGTTTATCTCTCTCTCTCTCTCTCTCTCTCTCTCTCTCTCTCTCTCTCTCTCTCCCCCTCCCTCCATCTCCGTATCTCCTTGGTAGGAGTTGAAGGAGACGGTGAGTAGACGTATCGAGGGCACACAGTCCGAGACACGTGACTCGGACAAGATGTGGTTGGTGCGTCAGCTGGAGCTCACTCGCAAGTATGTGCTGGACGACCTGATGGTGGTGCGCAACCTGATGGTGCAGTGCTTCCCGCCGCACTACAACACCTTCAGCCGCTTCTTCAACAACTACCATGCCGCCGTCGCAGCCAATGTGCGTGAGCTGGCTGCCGGCGACCTCGAGGCTAACGAGATCGTCTCGCTCCTTACCTGGGTTCTCAACACCTACACCAGGTAAGAGGAGGGGTGTGCAGGATGGTTGAGGTTTGGGTTAATCGGACAGTGAAGGTCATGTGTCAATTTGGTTCTGCATCAGAGTTAAAATAATTATTATTACTTGTTTATTACACTTTTAATATGCTCTTTTTACCCGTGAGTTTCTGATCTAAGAGAGCGTAAAGAGCTTTTGTTTAGCAGCTCTATGCATATAATAATTTATCCTACACCAGCTGTGTGAGCAGGTTGCCATGGAGAGTTGGAGTTGGAGTTGGAGTAGAGGCCACCTCTCTGAAGTGAATAGAATTATTACCACAGTGTTATGACTGCACTGTAATGAAGTTTCCAAACAAGTCTGTTAGACAAGTGTAGTCATTATTTTGCCTATCTTCTTTATGCCTGCTTTGTTAAATCATGAGCACCAATGAAATATCATTAATAATGCACTGATCTGTGATGAATAGCATTGCCATCGTATCCTCTCACAGTAACGAACCCTCCAAGCACAATGATGAGCAAATAACTCAATATTTGCTGAGGCACGAGAGGAGAAGAGAGAGAGGACCTGTGTGAAAGGGGTGCAGAATGCCACGCTAGTAGTGCTGGTGTGCAACTTCTCCAGCAGACAGTGCATACACTGTATAGACAGCACAACATATTACATGCAGAGACAGGACTGTGGAAAGAGATACAGAGAGCAGAGAAATTGATGAACAAAGAATAGATAAGCAGAGATCAACACAAAAGTATATGGGTAGCCATGCAACATTATATATATTGTATGCTGGGGTGTGAAGTATGCTGTGTTGTTTTTAGCCACTGATGGCGTGTGTGTTTGCGTGCGTAGTGTGGACATGATGGGTCACCCAGAGCTCAAGGTAGAGTGTGACGTGACCCAGCTGGAACCTCTGCTCACCCAGGAGGTGGTGGACGAACTCTTGAGCAAATACATCCAGACCTTCACTGTGAGTACATGCCACACACTTCTCTTAGAATAAGAACCTTCCACTGCCAGGCCGGTATACGCACTAGGGTTTGTGCTCAGATTAGCTTGTAATGCAAAGATAAATGAGAATGCAAATTACTTATTACGCCTCTCCTTCATCTTGTCACTAGTGGCAATTTTGCATAGCTTTTGATGCAATTTTGCATCTAGACTAAGATACAAACTTTTTGGCACATTACCATGTGTCATTAACATTCACTCACTCATATGGTGCCAGGTTCTGAGTAATGCTGTGTAATAGACAGTCATATTAGACTGAGAAAGTATCCTGTCTTCTCCACCTTCCTCAGTCCAACATCACTGGCTGGCTGCGTAAGGCCCTGGAGACAGACAAGAAGGACTGGATGAAGGAGTCCGAGCCTGAGGCAGACCAGGATGGCTACTACCAGACCACCCTCCCTGCCATCGTTTTCCAGGTGGGACAATTCTCAGTGTTGTAACGGTAATATTCTTACGACTTTTTTTTTTTTGCTTACCTTTAAAATGTATCTTTGTTTTGTTTAATTCCCTCTCTGTTTGGCCTTCCATGTGTTCAGATGTTTGAGCAGAATCTGCAAGTTGCTGCCCAGGTCAATGATGCGTTCAAAGAGAAGGTTCTGGAACAGTGTCTGAGACAGATGAGCTCTTTTCTACACAGGTGAGAAATACAGTTCATTTCTTTACCTGATCTTTGGCATTGTCCTTTTTATGTCATTCAAGTATAATAAACAAACAAACAATGTTAAAACTCATTGACTTGTATATGAGGTGGCATTAGAAAATCCAGGAATTTTTGAGTTGCATGTTGGTTTTTTCATAGTAAATGGCCCATTCCTGCCATTTTAGTCTGAAAGTTAAAAAAAAAAAACTGCCATTAAATTATGCTTGTTGTGATTATGCAACGTCATCTACACTTGTAAGATCTGTTATGGCTAACCCATTTTTATTTCACAGGTACAAAGAAGAGGCGATCAACTACAAAGAGGAGCACTTAAAAGATCGCCAGCTTCCACAGTGCTATGTCCAGTACATGATTGCCATCATCAACAACTGCCAAACATTTAAGTGAGTGTGTTGTTTACTGCATCAGTGTCTTTTAGTGACCCCACAGAACGCATCTTTAGTTATGAATTACTGTAAGCTTTAGTTGTTCAGCCTGTAGCTTAGTAGCTTAAAAGTTTCTTCTAAGGGAGTGATGTAATTTTTATTTGCATACAATTTTGCTTTTTTTAGAGAGTCTATCAACAGTCTGAAGAGGAAGTACTCCCAGTCTGCTGAGCCCAGCCTGTATGACGATGCCATTGAGAGGACCCTGAATGAGGTGGCGAGAGAGGGCTGCCAGTTCCTCTTGGATGAGGTCTTCCTCGACTTAGAGGTGGGAGACATTATTAACTGTTTTTATGATCTCTGATGATTAATGTTAGCATATACCATTAAGGTGTAGCGCAGGAACCATTAATTGATTTGTCTACTCTCTTATTGACCTCCTAATCATCTACTATTACTATTTTGGTATCCGTTGATTAGTTTGGGTCATTTTCAAGTGATTTACTTTTATCAACAGCATCATCTGAATGAGCTGCTAACCAGGAAATGGTTGACTGGTTCCCACGCCGTAGATACCATCTGTGTCACAGTGGAGGACTACTTCAATGACTTTGCCAGGATCAAGAAGCCCTATAATCAGGTGCTTACCAATTTCCTGCACAATCACAGTTCACTTGAAGAGCATCACATTTGATACCTTGCTAATATGTGTGTGTCTGTGTCTGTGTGCGCGCATCTCAGGAGATGACAGTGAGGCCCACCGGCGTGTGGTGGTAGAGTACATGAAAGCAGTCATGCAAAAGCGCATCACCTTCAAGAGCCCTGAAGAGCGCAAGGATGGTGCCGACCGCATGATCAAGGAGTCCGACCAGTTCAAGTTCCTCTTCAGGAAACTCTCTGGTGTAAGGACCACATGCACACACTGTTTTTGCCAAAGCTGAGGTGCTCATGAGCAGATAACACTGGACAAGGGGAAGTCATTACAACCCCCCATCAGAAAAAGGCAGAATGTTTGAGGTTCCCCAAAACAATGACGGTCTGTGAAGGTGTCTTTTGAACCACAGTGGAGTTTCTCAGTAGTTAGTAGCTGATGTGTGGTTTTGAATGTCTGTCCGGTGCAGAGTGAGGAGACTGACCGATTGTGTGACGCCATCGCTGCAATTGCTGAGGTGTTTAAGCTGAGCGACACCACCATGCTCTCCCTGGAAGTGTCCACGCTTGTGTCCAAATATCCTGATATCAGGTCAGTCAGGCTCATCAGTCATCAGTCTATCACCATAATTTGCATCAGTTACACTGCAATTTCTGTTGAGATTTACCATTTCTCAATATGGGCAATTCCTGCAAACAGTCACATCCATAACACCAACAAAATGCCATGGTATTTGTATGATGCGAATGATTATGTGAAAAGTTTCAAATGTTTGTACAACCAAGAATATTGGCTGCTCAAATTGTATGTAATCATCATTCACATCACACCATACCATTGCATTGTGTTATTGTGGCATTATGGATGTGACAGTTTTGCTTGGAATTGCCTATATCTATATAGTCTGTCTGTCTTTGTCATCATCTTTCCCTAAATGTGCAACAACCAACCCACATATCTGTCCCTCTTCAGGGAGGATCACATAACGGCCTTGCTGTAGTGCGTGGGGACGCCAGTCGGGACACCAAGCAGAAGGTGATTGAAACCTTTAACCAGACCAGGCCCCCCAGCAGCATGGTCACCCAGCCCATCTTAAGGACATCACAGTGCCATCATCAATGACGACCATGACCTCTATGGCTGTGCCCAAGCTGCTGAAGTAGCTCAGTGGATTGAGGCCAAGGCCAGGAGCCATTTTGGGGGGGTCCTACAGGAACACCACGGTTTCTTTCATATGCACTTTGAGGAAAAAAATAAATGTTTCCACAGATGCAGTCTGTGGTATTTGAAAGGAGAGCCCCAGGTGCTGGAGGCTTCATTGAATTGTTTTGTCAAAGGATTATGAATGATTACTTGACCCATGGACTGAAGACACACTAAATGCGTGCCCTTAAATGTTTGTTACTTTTAGTTTTCATGCTTTTTTAACTCTGCAATCAGTTGCTCACTCTTCTGATCTCACATGTAAAGATAAACCGAGGTGATCAAGTCGTGTGTGTGTCTGTGCGTGCATGAGTGTGTGTGTGTGTGTGCGTGTATGTGTGTGTGTGTGTGCGCGCATGCGTGCGCGCGCATGCATGTGTGTGTGTGTGTGTGAGAGAGAGGAGAGAGAGTCTGATTTCCATTCATTGCTTTTGTCACACAAGTGTCAATTAAAGATGACCTCAGTTGCCCTGATCCTATCCTAAGCTCTCTGCCTTTCATCTACCAATACATCAGCTTTCACATGATTTTAAGGGACAACAAGAGATTAGATAAATTGCCATATCTTATTTCAAACTACATGAAATTAGTAATGCTATCATTTTGCATCTGTCTTTCCTACCTCTGTGTCTTGCTTTGGGAAACCACAGTGGCAACTGCAGATTGCAGTTGGAAAACAGAATTAACATTAGTTGACAAATTGAACCAGACAAATTCAGTATTCTCACAGATCTGACTGGAGTAGACCCAGCAAGTCTTAACTGTGAAATGGTCAAAAGAGTCACCTAAAATTGCAAGAACGAATTTCGTACTATTGCTGAATGATATCAGTACCTTTGTTCTGTGCCTCCATTCATTGTGATGTTAACCCTGGGACAGTCACAGCATGTGTACAGCAACACAGTGAAAGTGACTAGCTGGTGGACCTACATGAATGTTGAGAGGAAATTGCACTGTGCTGTGGAACGTCCACTAATCACTTCTGACATGTAGTGGGGTGTTTGGTTTTACATTTCTTCTGACTGTTACCCAGTAATACTAAGTAATGACATGGACTCTAAATAGCAAAATTCCAAATCGTCTAGATCCACCCTCCTGACCGGCTGATGATGGTTTGCTGGTTGACTCCACTTATGATGTCACAAGAGTTTTGCTGGTTTAGCTGGTTGACTCCACTTATGATGGTTAACCAGCTTAAGCTGGTCATTTTAGCTGGAGATTGACTTGTCAATCCAGCAATGTCCAGCTTTATGGCTGGTCAAACCAGCATGGCTATCTTAAACCAGCAATGTAAACTTGATAGGCTGGTCATCAGCCTGGCCAACATAAACCAGCACATACACATATGTCTAGCTTGTCAGACTAACATGACCAGCTTTCTAAGATGGTCACACCATGGTCAAGCCCAGGTGGTGGCCCAACCAGCAAGAACTGGTAAAAAAAAACAGCTAAGACCAGCCAAAACCAGCCACCAGCCTAGGCTGTTTTTTCAGCGAGGATGGTTATGTAATGTCAGTTAACATAGGATGTGAGGACTATAACTGTACTTCTGACTCCAATTGTAACAGTCTACAGTTTGCCCTTTGTTAAATCACTTTCTAAGCAGATGCACGAACCATGCAGACAAGAATGTTACAGACACAGAGAGTATGGTACCCTCGCAGTGGAAAACATCAAAACACAAACCTCCACTCGTGGTGTCATGGTGTTTTTTTTTTTTTATAAGGCCCAAAAAATCATCAATCTTAGTTTCTTGACCTAAGTATTTGTGGTCTAATACAAGACAAATGATATTCTTAAGTTAGAAGGGAAGCAATGTAAACATTGCCCACACTGCCTTCATGAGCTGATAGTGTGGAGTAGATGTGTCTTTGGCCATATGAAATCCAGTATGGTTATAATGTGCCATCAGACCACAAATAGTTGTTCAAAAAATACGTATTACAAAAACAAAATACTACTGAAAGGCTACTGTCTCACTCTCATTTCCATGGTGTTGATGTAAATACTAAGTTGATGCATTTGGTGTTGGATTTAACTGCAGAGAATGGCACATCCTCTACATTTCCATTGTGTCTGCTTTTTGTGATGTCAGACTGTAGGAACAGTAAAGAGCAATTAACTCAATATTTAAAGCTAAGTTGCCCTGTGGCACGAGTGGAGAGAAGAAGGAGTGTTTAGGGGTAATAGCATGCCACGCTAGAAGAGCTGGTGTGCTCCCTCTCCAGTGCATACACTGTAGAAACAGCACATTGCGTGCAAAGCTAGGACTGTGGAAAGAGATTAAGGCACAGTAGCCCTCTTACAAGTAAAGACAAAGAGCTGTTGTGACTTTTTCTTGATTGCAAAGTTCTTCAAAGCAACTGCCAGGAAATAATGCTGAAGTTGATTTTATTTCAGTAACATAAAAAAATGTCACAGGGGAAGCAGAGTGTGTGGAAAATGTTCTTCTCCCAGTTCCGTTCTGCTCCAAATATCTGTAGTGTGTGTACCCCTCTTTTGTATCATATACTTAATTTAAATATGACCTACTAAATCCTTTACTCTTATCACCTTAATTAGCATATGACCAATCAAATGAAAAAAGCCTATCTAATACATAACATGTTTATGTATCAACCATTTTATGCATAATTCCATACCATTTCCTGTAAGGTGACTCAGCTGTAAGATGGGGCTGTAGACCCACAATTGAACCTAATTCTCTCAGTTCCTGACCTTGGCTCTTCCCTGGGCCTCTTTGGTTAGTAATTTCTAACATCTGTGATCATGTGTCTTTCAGTCTCCTAATTTGCCCAGATACTCAATTCCTTTCCCATTAGATCAGAACATCCATATGTATTTGAAGACATATGAACAGAAAAGAACATCCAATGTTCTGGATATGTTGTAGCCTGGAACCCGGTAGTACCAAAAAATCACCATAGACAGTAATCCATGTGCCCAGTCTTTCAAGTTACAATTAGGACATAATAACATACTAAAAATGTGTACTGACATGAAACCCAGTAGTACCAAGAACTCTAAGAAGGGTTGGATGGTTAAAAGATCCATGCTGGAAACTTCCTCTGTGTGACTATGAGACTATCTGACCTTGTCTCCTGCAGGTGTGTTATCTACACAGTGGTGTCTTGTGGAGCTGGTCTGCTTTTCAGCCTCTTCAAGTTTCTTTCATACAATAGTGGCCTGTAGTATTTAGCTGACTTGGGTAAAAACATGTCTGTATTGTCGGGGCCTCTCAAATGATAATGACTTGTTCTTTCCTGTCTCTTGTCTTGGCCCTCTCCCTAACCACTTAATACTCTCTTGAACAAAAACCAGTCACATACTTACAAATAGTTACAAAAGTGTTAAGAGTTAGAAATGATCACAACAGAGCTTGTCTAGGCATTCACAAACACACACTCACACTGTGAAGACAAACTTTATCCCTATTGGTCAACACTGAACACATTCAGTCTTATGAGTCACCATGTCACCATCTGAATGCTTTATATGTACATGTCTACATTTGTGTACACATTAACAACATATTGGGGAGTGTATATCACAGCTTTCAGCTCTCTCTCAATATTTATATGTATATATATATTTTATACACATGTATGTATGCCCAAATTACACACTTGCTTTCTGATGTGTGAGCCTGGCCTAATTCACTATTTTCCTCTGTCCACAATTATCTTTGCTGAGTGTCATCCCTGCCTCATTCTGGCGGACTCCTCTCACCCTCCCTCCTGAGTGGACTACAACCAACACTACGGGAGGCCCATGTCAGGACCGACTCCCATCACAGAGGACCTTCCTGGACGCCGATGCTGGGCCCGACTCCCCTTACTGAGGCTTCGTGATTGACCCCCCCTCACAATGGCGCTGTCAAATGGACCCTTACTGTTACCCCATGACCCATCTCACTCCTTTGAGTTTGTCACTATGCCTGGCCACTGCTACATTGTCCAGCCATAATTCCTGATAACCACCTATAGACTGATTACCATGTAATGTAAAAGTGGGATAATACTCTATTATGAACTATTATGAACCTTAGCTAAACCATAGGCAACTTATAGTCTGTCATGGTTACTACTGATTGTAATTTTTCTCCATGACCCCTGGCAGCTGGGTTAGCCCCTTGAGTCGTGGATCTGCCCAAGGTTTCTTCCTAGATTAACTGAACATAAGGGAGTTTTTCCTTGCCCCTGTTGCTCTTGGGTGCTCCTTCTGTGAAGCGCCATGAGACAATACTATTGTAAAAGGCGCTGTATAAATAAAACTGAATTGAATTGAATTGAATTGTATATGTTACTCTACAGGAGTACAACATTTGGACAAACATAAACACTGAAAACAGTGTAAATTGTACCCCTGTACAGAGTAACATATGCACTGCCAATGGAATGCATTAACAGAGATGTACACACAACAAATTGGGCTGTGTATATGTTATTCTATAGGAGTACATGTTACACTATTTTTAGTGCTTATGTTTTATTTTGTACTTCTATAAAGCAAAATACATACTGCCCAACTTGCTGTTTTGGGAGATTTTAAGCCTCTTTTTGTGTACATTTATTTTCTGTCCATGTTTATTGGTGTTTCTATCCACTCTAACAGGTCTGTCTAGAGCTGGCAGTAGTGATTTGCATAACTTTTAATTGGATAAATGTGACAGTATCACTGTCAGAATGTAAAGTGCAGTGCCATTTTTCCAGTGCCATTTTTTTTAAACATTAATTTTTCTGATGTACATTGTGAATCTTTTGTGCATTTTCACCTTCTACCCACTCCCTAACTGTCAGTGGAAATAGACATTCGTTCTAGACTTAACAGATCATGTCAGTGTCTACATTTATTTGTAATGTTCATGTGTAGCTAAGGTTTTGACTGGCAGACACTTTTATCAAAAGCAACACAGACTTGCAACTTTTTTGGGAACTGAATACAGGTCAACCAGTGGTCTGTGATGTTACCACTGTTCCATCACACCCATAGTTATCTTAAACCCTACTACACATGTTTATGTACAATAACATTTGTTTCAGACTGCAATTCCTGCTATATATTGGTTCATTTAGATGCACCTGTGCCATATAGATAAGTATAGATACATCAGTGACTGGATGACACCTGGGTTCAGGAACAGCACAGTAGCGAACTAACACTGAAGGTGGCCGACCAGACCCTCCAGAGAGAGCAAAAGGGCCAGATACAGAATGTTTGAGACCCGGCCAGTAGTGAGGTATTGTCTGGGACCCCATGCTGGGCGTCTTCTTGTAAGCCTGCTGGTTAAGTTTACGTCTTTCTACTCCCAGTACAGTAATTGCTGTTTACTAATAGATTACAACATGACCTATTTTCTGTACCATTTTCACTCATCTGCTGAAGACCTGGTTGAGCTTTAGCTGTTGTTTGGGACCCCATGCTGGGTGGATTCCACTTGAACCTGAAGGCACCATCTGCCTCTCCCCCTTGTGGCGTATTACACACAGATGTACAGGATGGCAAGTTAGGACAGTACCCACTCAAGAGAAAGACAAGGGACATGCTGAAGTCACAGTTCACACTTAAAAGAAGAGTTTAGATTTTCTCATCTCCAAACCAATCCTCAAATCCTATACACTGTGGATATTTCCTGCTTTTCAGTCATTTCCACAGCTTCATGACCCCAGGCTAAGGCCGGGCTGGGCCAGGCCAGGATGGGATGGTGTGTGGTTGGGGAGGATCTGCTGATGTATAGCGACAGCTGCCAGGGGGGCTGGGGCATTTCTGTGGTGACAGTAAGCTTGTAGCAGTCAGTTGCGTGACCATTCATAATTGTCACCTCTCACGGTCCTGCCTTGCTCTGAACTGATATTCACAGCATCTCTCTTTCTCTCTCTCTCTCACACACACACAAACACACACACACACACATAAACACACATACACTTACAAGCCGGAAGAGTTTAATTGGTGGTGGGTTTAAAGGTTCAGCTCAGTGGATGTGCTTAGCTTCAGTGAGGGCCCTCTACCTGAGTGTGTCACTTCAAGCACACTCCAGGGGGTATTAGTTGGTCAGGCATGCATCTCAGTTCCTTGGGTTAAGTATTATGATGACCAGCCCACTCCTCATGGCTATGGCATTCATGCGTGATGGGACAGTTGTGTATGGAGTCTCATCAGGCCACCATGAACAGGTGAGTCCAGGTTTTCTGCTGTTGTGTGTTCTGATCACTGCAGTCTCTGAACAGAACCAACAGCAGAACTGGGTCACTCCGTCCTGTGTACAGGAACTACCACTGTGTGATGTGGTATATGATTCCACATCTCATACCCCCCCCCCTTTTTTTTTTACCAGGTTTCCCTCAGTTTTTAAAGAAATGGCGGGGCACCTGTGGTTTTAACAGGGTTGCCTGGGTAAGAGAGCAGATGTTTGTCTGCCTGAGCGTTCAGCAGATAGCCTGTTTAGAAATGTGTGATTGATATTTGTTGAGCGGATGGTGATACAAGCAAGGGAAAGAGGGGAAGATGGAGAGCAATGCAGTGAGGAGAGAGAGAAAGAAAGAACTTAACATCTCTCTACCCATCCTCCCTGGCAGTGTTGGATCGTGGTGTTGTTAATGTGTGTGTCTGTGTGTGTGTGTGTGTGTGTGTGTGTATGGTGGGGGGAGAGCTCCATGCTGTGACTATGATCCAGGCCATGCAGGGCTGCAGCCATTTCCAGCACGCAAGCTCGTGCTCTGGCATGGCACACACACACGGCAGCAGCACCCACTGCCGGATTACATACACGCTAAGGGGCGGGGCCAAAGAAACCCACATGACGGGCATGTGGTCGTCGTATGTCCACGCCTTCGCAAGCCCTCCCCCCTGTATGAGAGACACGCCTACTCACTCACACGCACAGAGGCATGCTTGAGTGGTGGTTTTATCATGCCAGCCTAGGATCTGCAGAGCATCACTGCCATAGTGACAAGCTCTGGAAAGCCTGCCTGGTGCTTGGTATTTGTGATAGGAATTCTTCTGTCTGCAACATTCCGAGTGAACAGGTGCTGTGTAAGAGTTCCTGCTGAAAGTCATGTCAGAGCTTCAGGTTTTCCTGAGGGCCACTTCAATCAGTTAATGTCAGTTTGTATAAAAATTGGTCTTTTTGTCTGCAGCCCAGCAATGGATAAACTATAACAGTGGCCAGCTAAATAAAGTGATGTACAATCATCACATTATCAGAATTTGATCTATTACCAGCTGTCTTCGTGCGGAACTTAACCACGAGTGGAAGGTCTTTTTTCTCTTGACAGGCATTTTGTTTGCACATGAAGCTGTTGTTGACTGCCATCTACTGTCTATATGCTGAAACTGCAGGACTGCAATATCTGCGTTTGATGGTTTGTTTTTTTTTACTCATTGTGTTAATAAATAAAAAAACATCTGAACACAAAAAAGAGCTTGGTCTTTTTTCAATATTTATTGCTGATAACTCAATGGGTTTAAGATAAATTTGCTTAAAATGCAAATTTCTCCCTAGAAATATATCCAACCTTTCCAGTAAATATCAACGTTTAGATATGAAACAGTAAACACAAACCCAGGGTAACAATTTATGTAACGCTTTAGATTACAGCGAATTATTGTGGAAGTAGCCGATAAGAAATATTTAACAAAAGAGGTTAATGTATGTATAACGTTTGCATAACTACAAGGTAACCAAAGCAGGCAAGTAAGATCTTAAAACAACAGCAGCAATAACATGGTTACGCTGTAGCAAGGGATGAAGTATAGAGTAATAAGTCCGTAAGTAGGCTGGAATAACACAAACTCCTTACCCCATGAAACACGCTTTAGATTAACCTATATGGTCAGTAATGTGCTACATGATGCACAAGAAAATGAAGACATGTATGTAGAGTAATTACTACATAAGTAGGGTGGAACAACACAATAACTACATGAAACTTATCTGTCTATGGCCATGTCAAGGTTGTAGCCTACATTAGCCTATATTTTCAAAATATTTTCATTTCAAAAGCTAGTATAGGTTAGGCGTATTTATGGTGTAGACATTATGTGCATTTTAGATGCTTATTTTCCCTCACACATATGTCTGCTTAAAAGTTTTGCCTTTGTCTGTAGGCAAATTGCTATCCTACTGTCTGCAGGCCTATCTAATTACTGCAAAAGGCTCCAATGGTGCGTGGCTAAACATACCTGCTGAGCAAAACTATTTGCTATCGTAAGGGTGTGCCTAGATTTCTAGACTAGTAAGACTGGTGGGGCTAAAGCTCTTTAGGATTAAATACAAATTTAAGGATGAAAAGGGGTTAGTCGTAAAGTGGGGGGAAATAGTTGTAAATTAATGGCTGAATAAAGGAGAATATTGATGAGCAAAATGTCATTATTACAAGGTTTCATATAGTGATAAAAGCAAGGATAAATCTGAAAAATCGTATAAAAATTAATATTTCAGCCTTATTAGAGAAATATTGTTAGTTTAATAATTTAAAATGAGCATCCTGTTGCTTTAAGAAGTTATAGTTGTGCCAGCCAATCAGATTGTCTGAAGACGATAAAAGGAGAGAAGTTGAAGGATGAAGCTAGGAAGTCTGAGCCTGTGAGCAACCGAAAGTAAGAAAAATTAAGTGAGGCAAACATTTATTTGACGTTTTGAAAGTGTTTATGTTACATTCTGCTAAAGAGTTCGGTTGTGGTTATTTTGAACATTATTAGTGAAGTTTAAGCAAGCATTGCTCGAGAAACTGAACTGTTGAGGCCTTGCTTCCTGGCCTGATCGGGACCGATAGAGCATTTTCTTGCACTTAGGAAGACATTGACTTTACTGCAACAAATCTAAGATTGGACTTAGCTACTTAAGGCAACTTTTTCCTCGCATAACGTGGACCCTGCACCAGTTTACTTAGAGACTTATTAGCACTTGTTAGATTGATTAGCAATTTGAAGATAACTTCAAATTTCTTTCACTATTATTGGTTCATAGAATATATTTCGAAGTTAGCAAACTGTCGATGTTGTTGACATAATGATGTCAAGGTAATATCAAGGTGTACATACATATTGGACTTGATTTCAATTACTACTTCACAGTTTTTTGTTTGTTGATAGGGCGGAGAAGACGACAGAGCGAATTTGAGGAAAAACGCTGTACTTAGAGCCTACTTGACAGTAAGTATTTAGAAAAGGCAGGGTTAAATGTGCGACTTTATTTTACAGCCCATACATCCAGTGTTAGGGTATAGTTACAAGCAGGAACACTTACACTGTGCTTAGTCTTTACTTAATGTTAGTTATTTAGAAAAGTCAGAGTTGGATGTGTGAATTTGTTTTGCAAGAAGTAGCTTAGGTCTAGATCTGTGTATGTCAAAGTTGAGTAGGTCTGCTTGCCCCTGGGTTTAGGCATCTTGTCTCCTGGAGTGCTGTTACCGCCAAGTGTTTAGCCACTGCCATTGTGTCACTGTCGACATTATAGTACTTGCAACCAACCTAAGTAGTTACACCACAAGTTATAGTTACACCATAGGTTAATAGGAATGAAGGTAAGCTAGGTTGGACACTTTCTGGACTGGTAAACGTGACTCACATGCTCACGTGACTGGTCTCTTGAATATGCCAAGTACCATACTTGGTGTATGAAGCACATTTATGCCACTACGCTAATCAGCTCTAGGAACACACCCGACGAACTACAGCAAGGATGAATCAAAGGTGGGCAGCTGTCACGAGTAGAGCTCAGAGATTTCTGTCTCACTCGGGTCAATCACCCGGATCCATAAATTGACCTATGAGTCACAAATCGTAAATTTCCATTAACCCAAGTCCTTTGATTCCTTGCTGAGTCAAAACTCCCAATTGCTTAAATTGCATAAAAAATACAGCATCAGAATCAGTAGCACAAAGCACAGAGCCATCAATGGGGCGATAGTTATTCAAGTAACTCAACTGACAACAGAGTCGGAATCAGCAGCACGCGAAACACAACTCAGCTGACTCACAGCCAGCAATGGGATGAAACTGACGCTAGTGACTTGCACACCCGGATCAGTTTAGTGAGTGACTGGGAAGGAACCGGATCCTTTATAGGAATCGAGTTTTACTGGAAGCGGAGGGAAAGCTACCGAGGACTATCGACTGCTAATGAGAATGCATTTCAGTTGGAATGCCACACCTGAAATTGCACTATTAACATTTTTTTTATGGTGGATGTGTTTATTAATTTGACAAACGTGTGAGGGTGAATCAGTACCTACAGGTGGGGTGTACAATACAAGTGACAATAAATTCACATAAGGGTAAAATGTATGTATCTAAAGACTGTCACTACATAAACTGCTATTTAGTTTAAATAATGGTGGTTTATGCTATTTTGGCAAAAAAAAATAAAACTCAGGTCTACAATATAAGTAGGCCCAACCTACTGAAAAGGGAAGTATTCCTCAAATGCGGCACTGGCAAAAAAACAACATAGCAGCAATTAATACAAAGTGTTACGTAGTTTGTGTTGTTCCAGCTTACTTACATAGTACTTACTCTATAATTGACATATCTATTGCAGACTACATCATATCTTCATTTTGTTTCCATTTTTATTTGAAATTTTACTTAAGTGGTAATTTCGAGTATGTTACTTTGTACTTTACGAGTCATACGCAGTAGGCTAGGCTAACTGCTCTAATTTATCCCTTGCTACAGCGTATCTATTCTATTGCTGATGTTGTTTGCATGGTCTTACTTACCCTGTACTTATTTTGTAATTATGACAATATTGCACATAAATTTCTATTTTGTTACATTCTAACCTATTCTTGACATAATAATTCACAGGCAATCTAAAGTGTTACCCAATTTACCTCATTTATACGGCACAGTATATCTCCAGAGAAATATAACAAACACCTCAGACTGCTGAGTAAGTGCAGGTTGGGTCTCCCTTAGCTTCCTTCCCACCCCCGGGATCAGCAAAAGATCTGTGGTCTGTGCGTTTTTTTGTCTTTTAAAGATTTTTTACATAAAGCAAGTCAAAATCATGATCCCTTCATCAAAACCAATATAAAATATTTTTTTTAAATTATCTGTTTGCATATATTATAAAAAAGTAAGGGGATTTTTCCTTAAGTCTGCTTTGGCAGTTTAAGCAAGGTTTCCAGAGAACAAAATATAGCTGTTAAAAAAAAGTTTAAGGTTTGTCAGTACAAACGTGTTTACACTGCTTGGTTTAAGTGGCAACTAAACACATATCCCACATCATGTACGCTGGACAAACACAACACATCCTGACCAAAGAGCATGCAGGTAAACATATTTGCTTCACAATAACTTCAGTTCCTGTAAAAATATCCATTCAGATAAAGTTCCATCTCAATAACCCATTTAATTTTTTCCCCCCTAACCCTGGACAAGTTGTAATCCAGTCGGTAGATATGGAAGTGTATAACATGGCAATAAACTCTAACAAGTAATAAAAATAAAAACAAACATACAAAAATACTTGGAACACCAAGCCCTCAACTGAAACCTGCCAGTGCTGACAGATTGCAGGGGAGCCTAGAGGGCCCTCTGGTGGTCACACCACCAAACGACAGCTCTCTTTTTTCCAAAGCCAACTCAAATCGAACAGCACAGTGGACAGATCAGTACAGATTAATCTCAGTGCACTTACGGACCTGACGTGAACATTAAGTTACGCTGAGCGTCATAACATAGTGCTTTACAATTTCTGACAAGAGAAGGAACACAAAATTAAAACAAGCAAAAACAGCAGTACAACGCCTGCAACGTCTGCATCATGATTATGAACTTGAAACAATTCACATTACATGAAATGACAACAATCAAGACAACAGAAATAGAGTTTACATTCAGAGTTTTTCAAGGAAACATAAATACAGGCTTGCAATGTGTCTCACTGAAATTAAACAACTGCATGGCTTCTTCATGCATCATGAATTCCCAAATATATAAGTCTTAAATTTCCAGATCATGTTTTATAAGACTGTTGTTATAGCTTTAAATTACCATTTGAATGTTTAGATAAATGAACAAAGACAATGGCAGTGGCCCACAGCAATTTACAAAAAGATGTTTACAAAATAAACCAAAGATATACTAGTGGACCATATGAAATGCAATGTAATCACATGGAATGAAATTAACTCCATTAAAGAACTCGTCCTTACTTTTTAAAAGTTTTTGTTGTCGTGAAAAGGTAGTTGGCTGCTGCATTTGCGAGGCACATCTTTTAACCTGCCCTTTTTTCCCCCCAAAATCAGATAGACATTCTACAGCTATTCCATTAAAAACATCACTCGAAAGTAATCCTCTTTGCCCCCTGATCTCAGGTGCATTGCGGGTTTACTGCAGTGGAACGCGAACGAAGCCATGAGGAAGTCCGAGAAAGAAACAAACGTTTACTCCTTGGTCCCCTTGCTGCCTGTCAGTCAGCTTTGTCTAGTGCTTCAGAAGAGTGGGGGGCAACGTACTTAAGCCGGAATCCACCTGGAACACACATCCACATGCACACATCCACATACATACAAATATCATCATTCCCCACCACAAATACAAACACATGCATGCATACACATGCACGCACACACACACACACACACACAGAAACACAAACACAACAGCAGAACCGAAAGAGACAAAAAAAAAACAAAACAAAACAAAAAAACACACACACATACACACACACAAACACACACAGGAGGAAGTGTCAGTACGACTTGCTGAGAGAGACAGACACACACTGAAGAGATAAGAGAGAGGATAATCCTAATAATTGTAATCTTAATTATCATCATCATCATCATCATCTCATCTCCTGGCCCTGCCATTAAGACTTGCAGCGCTGGCTGCCAATGCTGCCGCCGCCGCCGCCGCGGCTGCTACCGTCACCCCGCCACCATTACCTGGCTGGCCGGTGTCCGCCGTGGGCTGCTTGCACTCGTGCGCGTAGTGCCCGCTCAGGCCGCAGTTGTAACAGGACACGTTGGCACCCTTCTTCATTCCTCCTCCTGCCGCGGCGTGCATAGCCACCGACGGGAACACGGGCGCATAAAAGCGGCTGAAAGCGGCCATCTGCGGGAGGCCGTAGCCCGGCTGTGCGCTGGCAGCGGCAGCCGCCGCGGCGGCGGCCAACAGGTGCTCCGAGTGGGCCTGTAAAAGCGGGCTGTGCGTGGGGAAAGCAGCGGCGGGCGGCGGCGGGCCGTGCGTAGGCGTGTGCGGGTAGAAGGATAACGGCTGGCCGGCGGGCGCTCCGGCGCCGGCGCCGTGGCCGCTCTGGTGGGTCTGGGTGCCGGGCGGGTAGCTGGCGCTGCACAGGTGAGGCGAGGGTAAGTGCAGGAAGGGCAGTGGCGGTGGCGCGGTGCCGAACATCTGACGCGGCGGCAGCTGCTGTGCGGGCACAAAGAAGCCTGTGGTTGCCTGGTGACCCCCGCCTCCGCTTCCGTTTCCTCCACCATTGCCACCTCCGCCGCTGCCGCCGCCGCCACAGCTGCCCCGGCACCCGCAGGCGTTGCAGCTCAGCTGGAAGCCAGCCTGAGGCTGCGCTGGCATCTGCATAGGCGTGCCCGCCACAGTCATGCCCACAGGGTTCCCGGAGACGTTGGCATTGGCGCAGCTGGTGTTGCTGCTGGAGCTGCAAAGGAGATGTGTGGGCGTACTGGCACTGGGACTGGTGGTGTCGCTGTGTGCCGTGCTGGGGGTGGGCGCGGGGCTGGGCGCAGGCCCCATGCTGGGGGTGTGCGTGGGTACGGCTGGGGGCACTGTGCTTCCCTGCACCCTTAGCGGGAGGGAGGACGGGTGGGGGTCATGGAGTGAGGGGTAGTAGTGACCCCTCCCGTAGCTGGAGTGCCATCGCTGGCGTGCTGGGAAGAGACGGGCAGGGCGCTGACCGCAGCCACAGGAGGCTGGTGTTGAGACGACGCGCTGGAGCTCCGTGCTTTGCCAGGGGTGGCCAGAATAGGCTCTAGGGTTGCGGTGGGTTTGGAGTAAAAGGGACACCCCATCGGGACACCCGCCGACTGCACCCCAACAGAGGTCCTCGTGTGCTGGGAAGGCTCCTTTTCCAGGGCAGGGGGCAGCATGGGGTTCACCAGGGCCACAGCTTTTTCACTGGAGCCCCTGGCAGGACGGGCTCTCAGGGTCCCCGTGTCCGACTGGCTCCCTGTGTCTGAGGAGAGAACACAGAAGAACAAGCCCTTCAGTCATAAGAACATTAAAGGAGAACTCTGGCATGTTCAGCCTACAGTTCTGTTGTTAGAGAGCTTCACATACTTTCAAACATGCAATTGTTAAAGGTCCATACACGGACTCAATTAAGCCAGAGAAGCCAGTTGTAAAAATTTTTTCGTTTGCAAAAATTAGCTATTATTAGAATTTCTTCTGAGTGAAACAAAATGAATAGAAATATTTCAGTTGCGTGTGCACACACACACACACAGTCTCATACCTCTATCATCATCATCATCGTCATCATCATCTTCCTCATCGTCATCCTCGCTCTGTAAGCTGGTATGCTGAAGATGCTGAGGGCTGGAGGTGGTGGAGTAGGAACTCTCGGAGGATGTCTCTCCGTATGTGTCAGGACCTTTTTAAAAGACACACGCCAACATCATGAGATTTCCAACAGCTGATAATGGATGTCCTATCCATTTCCGAGACTTAAAAAGACATGTAGCATATGAGTCTGCGGTTTTGAACTCAGTCATGGTAAATTAAAAAGGGGCAGGATGAAGTGCAAATAGTGCTGTAGGGGAGGGATTTGTTGGGGTTAAGGGCTACATGGAGATTTGGGGCTGGGGGAGGGGTGTTAATAATAACAACAACATCACTGAGATTGAAATGACTAACAAAAAAGCTGATTTGAAGGGCATCAAATAGAACAGGAAAAAAATAGTCTCAGCGTAATCGCCTCTCTACTTGCATGCATTACCAACAGACAGATGATTTGCTCTGTGTGGGCTTCCTTTCCATCGTCCCCTACATCCCTACACATACACGAGCTTATGATACACTGCTTATGCTGCTGTGCACTAGAGGGAGAACAAGCTCGTCTATGTCCCTGAGCCCAAACCAACTGTGTATGTGTGGGGTAAATGCCTATGCGTTTTAATGGTTGTCCATATATGTGTTGTGTGTGTGTATTTGTGTGTCTCAGCAAAGAGCTGAGTGCTCATTTAGAGTGGTTGCAGTATGCTTCATGTCTGTGTCTGCAGCGTACAGTACAGAGATGGCCTCTAACACAGCTTACCCCTAGCCTGCCTTATCTTCTGAGCAGCAGAGGCCCTCCGGATCCCGTTGGGGACGAAGCTCTCGTCCGCCTCCCCTCGCCTAGTCCGCTCCCTGGAATACATTGGGAGAGGAAGAGAGAGAGAAAATACAATGAGGGAGGGAGAAAGAGAGTGATAGAGAGAGAGATAGATGGATAGAGATAGAAAGAGGGAGAGGGGGACAGAGCATGGGATAGATGGAGAGCAAGAGAATCTTCCATGTGTTTTTTTATTGCCAAGCAGAGATGGGGAGAAAAAAAAAACTGTTCTCTTTTGGAGCGAGAGCTACAGGGAAACTTTGAGAGAGCAAGAGCTTAAAAAAAAAGACACAGAGAGAGGGAACAAGACAGATATAGAAAGGGACAGGCATACAAAGGGAGCTACGACATTCTCTTTTAGGAGGGCTTGGCAAGGGCTTTCTGTAGCGCAAATGGGTACGGAAGATTCAGGAGATGAGTTCTCAGTCTCAAAACACCATTGTTATGTGAAGGACCGCATAAAGACATCCACACAGCAACCCATTTCCAGGCCTAAGTGAGGACAGGAGTGGTGATGGTCTAATCAGGCTCTCCTCTTTTCTCTATGCTCTTCCAAGTCCTTGTGATGGTACCACTTTCAAAGCACAGGCTCTCAAAACACAATGTGAAACGATCGCCTAACAAACCACAACAAACATATACTGAGAAAGTGGAAGAGGCTATTTTGAGTTGTTTCTTAAGACACTTTCGAGCTCAAAGAGAGAAATGTAAACAGTGGTAAGGAGGAGCTGAGCAGTTTCGGTGGGTGAAAACAACTATGCAATCACAATAGCCACCCTACACCACTGTTTAGATCAGGCTGTAGAGCAATAAATGGCGCACATAGCTTACAATCTACTACATCACTTGGCAGTCTAATGAAAGATACCATTTTTAAACGGGTCCTAAAATAGAGCCTGGTTTGCAAGTCCGCAGTGCTCAGTTTCTTGTGGTCTGACATTTAGCAACTCCATGATCTAACTTTGAGTCACATCCACTGTCACTAAAGCACGTTTGGAAGCTTGTTCTTTGATGAAACGTGACCCCGGAGCGTGACCTTTGAAACCCCAAAGTTGCTAAATTTGCCGGACTGAGAACATCGGGTTGAGGAAACAAACTTGAATTCCCCAAATGAAAGACAAAAACAACTTTGTAAAAACAGGCTGTTGTTTAGCATTCTATTTCTATGACTTCTCATTAAAAATGTCACTGAAATACTACAAAGTATGCACAAATGCATCTCCTTATGTGTATCTCTTAACTTGCACACACAAACACACTCACACACACACGAGGATTAACTATCTTTGGCTGAGTCCTAGGTGCATCTGTGTGTGTGTGTGCGTCTGTATGTGTGAATGTATATGTGCATACGTGTGAATGTGTCTGTACTTCAGCACCATGTTTTTGGCTTTTCCTCTAGCCAACCAGAAATGTCAGAGCTGACCGTGTTCTGCCCAGCTCTAGGCCAAACTTGACACTATGTCATTTTGGGCCTGTGTGGTGTAGAACCCCCCCCCCCCCCACCCCCCCAACTTCAGGATGCAGGAGGCTTTTACCTTGAGCTACCCAGTGTTAAAAGCAGAGATCTGACAGACAAATTCACTAGTGTTTAGAAACTCAGGCTGGATGGCACTTTAAACCCCATAATGAAAGCGGATTTCACAGTTCCTCGTGAAAAATTCAAGTCACCTGATTGATTTGGACGTTAGTATCTGTGAAATTCAATTAGTGTTCCACATTAAGACTGGTGCACACAAGTGAGTTCATATTTCCTTTGGCATTCTGGGCTTGTCGCTTTCTCTCTCCATCACAAGCAGGGCACGAACCTTGTGTGCTATCCAGCTACTGAAATGCTAAGCTACGCACATGACTGTGTTTATAACATGGCTGGCAGACTAACCTTTCACTTTGCCAAACAGGGTCCTCTGATGATATTTCAGAGCTAAATATCATATTCTAAAACATCCCATTGGGACTAGATGATTCAAGTTCTTTTGTGTTTTCTTTTGTTTGCTTGTTTCATCACTCTAACTACAACTACACACAACAATTTTTTCTTTAAATAAAGCCTATGGAATTTTTACCTTGAACCTTACTGAACCTCCTTGACTAATACCACACCATTCTTTACATTCCCTGAAACACATTTGCTGTTTGGGAGCCAAGCCTTGCCTTGCCTTCCCTTGCCTTGTAACTCAACCATGTAAGCACTGCAGATATCGGAGTCTAGACATCTGACTAGAAGTGATGCCCCATGAGGTTCCATATGCTCTGCCTTCAAGAACGTTTTCTGTTCAGTTCTGCATTTTGGAAAACATCTTTTCAATTGAGAAAACTGTGGTGTTGGTGGTGGTAGCAAACAACCTACTGTGTAAGGGATAATGCCCTTCAAGGTGTGTGTCTGCCAAGTTCATTAATTCCGTATCATAGCACAACTTGGAGGCCGTTATCACACTAATCACCTGGTTGGAACTCGTGTGTAAGGAATAGACGTCAATTTAAAACATAGAAAAGCTTGCAGCCGTTATAAGGAAACCCGTTTAGTTGCTGTACTACTGTCTTTTCAATGGTGGTTATAGCTATTAATGCTGATTTCATTGTTACTGACAAGTTCAACTGCCATTTACTATAGTTGTTATAGGTACCATTCAAAAGACCATTGATATTTAACAGTAATTAGACTCTTTCAACAGATCTACTTGATAGGTGTGCATTATACAGAATTAACACACACCCTGCCAGACAATCAGAAATCAGTACTCCATTTCTCCAGGTGATAAATTTCAATTCTACACAACAAAACAGCCAACAGCTAGGTGGTTCACTGTGGTTCACATCCACATCGTTTATGGGGCTCTGAAGCTAATGTCTCTGGCCCTGGGTTGGGTTGCTGTGCAGGGGGACATTTCCTGAGGGCGTTTCTGCCGCTGCTGGTCTTTGCGTACCTGTCAGCACCTGAGGCTCTCGCTTTGGGCTTCTTCCCCGTCACACAGCTCCACTTCTCACCAGCACAGCACTGCAGAGAAACAGAGGAGTGTGTGTGTGTTTGGAAGGAGGGGATGAAAAAGGCAGGGAGGGAAGGACAGAGAGAGACATAGAGAGAGGGAGAGAGAGAGACTGTGTGAGGACACAATACATGACATAATTACAATTATACAAAGTTACACATGCAATGTCAATATTTTGACAAATCCATGTAGCACATTACTGCACATGTACATGATGGAAATGTGTGCTGCTCTTGAACAAGACGTCAGTTCCACTCGCCTTTGGGCTTATCTTGAAAATAAAACTCACCTGCTCAGAGTGGCTTGGCGTGTAAGAGGGACTCTGACGCCCCCACTCCACCTCTCCATTGTGCTCTGTTGCCCGACCCCTCCGTCTGCTGTCCCGCGGATGGCTCCTGCAACAGTGCCCCCTAGAGTTGAAAAAAGAGACCACCTCTGAATATACTGTTAAGGAGAGTGTAACACCCCTTATGTCCACAGTACTGTAAGCTTTTGAAATATGCCATCAACAATATTTCTCAGTAATTAAACAGCATGCATTATGAACACATTTGCAAGCTGTTGTCACACTTTCATGACTGTAAAACTATACTTTACACTTCCAAGTCATACTGAACTCCAAGTGGATGTTCACATAGCAATAAGACAAGGAAATACTGCCTTCTTACCATTACTAACATTAAGCATTAGAATTTCCATCATACACATGCATTTGTTCTGTAGAGTCAGCTGCCGTGGCGCGGGGCCATGTTATTGCCTTGTCTACTATAGGTGATGTGTGATTTGAAAAAGATCAGTTTAGAGGGTGCTGCAATGGGTCACTTATACTGACCACCAGCTCTTAGCTGCTAGCCCCTTGTCTTGTGGGCCTGTGAGACACAGGCGAGTAGAGAGAGAAAGGAGGGCCCCTTACCCACGGCCAGCACCTTTACTGCTGCGCTTCATCCAAGCGCCGGCTCGACCATATGGCTCCAGATCCAGATCCGAGAATGCTGAGAGACACCGGCAGGAAATGCCAAGGCAGGAAGAAAGGGAGAGAGGGAAAGAAAAACATGGAGGAGGAGGGGAAGTGTTGGTGGGGGGCGGGGAGGGTGAAGGTCAGTAAGTGGAACGGAAGAGTAAATCACATAAAAAAACAATACCTTTCACCAAACTCCACATAACTCGGGTAATTTATGGCAGTCACTGCCATTGTTACACATTAAAGACAAGATCTAACTGTTGTTTCAGTCTTACTTCATATTCATGGTCCATTTACACTATGGTCATGATTTTAACATGATCTTCTCAATTCCAGAACATGTTACTATTACATATATTTCTACATTCACATGTACATGTACAGATTCATTACCCAAATCCCAGACATGTAACAAGTAAAGAGGGGGTGTAAAATCTTAGAAAGTAGTATAAAGTGGGTCTGTGATTTCTCTGTGAGCATCAGTGATGTCTCTCATCTTCCACATGGACCCAGGAACACCTGCACCCTGCAGGCCTTCACTTCCTTGGACACCAACACAAGGACGGGCAACACGACAGCTGTCCGACACCATTACTACAGGCCCACACCTACCCAAGCTGTGCTACATGCTAACACACACACGCACACACACACAAAGACATGTTCAGACAGACAAGAGCACGCTCTCGCGCACACACACGCACAAGCACGCATTCCTACCTTCCTCCAGACTGGAGGTCTCGGAGCAGTCGTTGCAGTGCCTGGCTGACTGACATGGCTTGCCCGGTGGCTTGGTGCTACCTGCAGTGGGTGGCAGATGGTGGGACATTAGCCATGTGCCAGGACACACACACACACACACACACACACACACACACACACACAGGAATGCAGGACAGTCTGCCCACAGTAACCAATACAACAATTCAAACCATTATCAGTGAGCACCCAATATTGCCAGCAGCACCCTAATACAGACATACCAGCACCTCAACACTAACTGTTATTATCTAATAATAACAACTAGTGTGCTGATTCACAAAGAAGATTGAAACACTACAACATGATTTACCTGTTACACAAGTTCCTTTACCTGTTCACATTTATGACATCAGATCCACACTGGTCAGTGTGAGTGTGTGTGTGTATGTGTGTGTGTGCGTGTTTCTGTCTGTTTTGGAGGTGGATGTGGCTGAGACTCACAGTGATTGCTAAACTGAAGAGAGGAGTCGGAGAGGAAGAACGAACAGACGGCCCACATCTGACGGAAGTCCAGTGGCAGGGAGAGAAACCTCTCTCTGGGAGAGGAGCAGTGGCATTGGGGGCAGAGACGTGGATGGAGAGAACAATACAGAAAAAAAGATAAATGGGAAATATGTTCAGAAAAAGAGCATCAGAGAAAATACATCAGACAGAAAAGACGGAAAGAATTGAGAGAGGAGAGTGGGATGGAGAGAGGAAAGGGAAAGAGTTCAATAAAGAACAAGAAAGCTTGGTGGGGAAAGAGCTGGAGAAAAGATGGAGAAATTACAGAAGAGACAGGAAAGGAGAGGGAGGGAAAAAATAGGTAGAGTAAAGAAAAAGGTAGAGAGAGAGTTAGAAAAAGTAAGAGAGAAGTGGTAGAAGATTAAGACATTAGCAGCAGAATATCTGGCCATCGATTGAGCAGCTCAGTGACAGTGAGGAGGCACATAGAAGCTGCTTTGTGTTTGTGGTGCTCTACAGAGGGCCTGACAAGGAGAAATAGGAGGAGGAGGAGGAGGAGGCAGCCACACTACAAACCCTCGACACAGGAAGCACAATCCCCTCTGGTCCTGACAGCAGCGGGCCTGACCTAAATATCATGACTCGTGCTTGGCCTTTAAAAGGAAACTTTCCATTCCGCATATCCTAAATAGATTTGTGGCCATTAGTGATGGGGGCCAGCAGCTGAATCAAGCAGTGCTGGGCTGGCTTTAAATGAGCCTCTCATGGCAGGGGAAGACACTGCCGATAAGCAGTGGGCATGGTTAATGGCTGCAGCAGCGTCCCGTGATGCAGCAGCGTTCCACTGATGCAGCACGTCGGCGTGACTGCCTGCTCCCGCAAAAGAACATGGCCAAAAGGCCTGGGGGGGGCAAGGGGGGCGCAGCGGATAGAGGAGAGGAGAGAGAAGAGGAGAGGAGAGGAGAGGAGAGCTTGCTCTCATGGGCACAGGTTACATCAGAAGAGAGCATACAGAAAAAAATACAAAGACTTAGAGGGAAAACTGAGAGACCCAGGAATACAGAGAGAGGCAGATCAGGAAATGAGAAAACAAGACAGTGTGGTACAAGTAAAGGAAAAGAAAAAACATAGAATAGAATAGTGTGGAAGACAGAGACAACTGAACAACAGAAGTGAATTGAACTGAGAAAAGGAGAGAGAGTGGTTGTAAAACCAGAAGGAGAGACAGAGAGAAAGTGAGAATAAGAAACATGTGGGATGTCACCACTCACTTGAGTGTCCTCTCCTGGTCCCTGGGGTCATGTTGGTCTCTCTGGCTCAGAAGCCTCAAAAGACCCTTCTCACAGGTCTCAGAGCAGTGCCCTTTTGGCAACTGGGAGAGGCGAGGAGGGAGAGAGAGAAAGAGGGAGAGAGAGAGAAAGAAGCCTCTAGTTATTCACTTAAAATAATAAAATAGCAGTGACAGAACAGCAAGACTGCAAGCAGTCAGACCATCCCTGACTATAAAAATCACAGTTAGGACTTTCAAAGAATGCTGGACATATTTCTTCAGGCATTTATTGCCCTTAGTTCACAGTAATGCATCAAAATAAAATTCCAATATGACGGTCTTTTCCCCGGTCCAGGCTGCTAGTAATGCATTCTTCAAGGGCTGCGGAAATAAATACACAAAACTTGCACCAACGGTGTTCCCAGATGGTGGGATTGTGACCTGATTTTAAATAAGCTTTTTTTCTGCCTCTAGCACACAGCAGGGATATCTGTGAGATAATCTATTAGGATGGAGAGAGAGGAACAGCATGCCTTGCATTTGTGTGTGTGTGTGTGTGTGTTTGTGTGTGTGTGTGGTGTGTGTGTTTACGCACATGTACCTTTAAAAGGAAATTCTCCAGCTCCAGATGAGGTTTGGTCACAGTGCTGGAAGACTGATCTGACCAGAGCACCTAAAACAGGGAAGAGAAGAGAGAGAAGAGAGCCTGGGATGAACAATCAGAAACCACCTCAAAGCTACCTAATTCTACCATAACCCCACCACCACCACCTCCTCCTCCTCTCCACTGGGGTGCTTATTCTGGTTTAGCAAATCTAATAGGAGAGGATGTCTAGCATGTCAGTCACCCTAAGGAGAGCTTCACCTTTCCTTCTTCTAACCATCCAAGCCTTTCTTCTCACCCTAAAAGCCACAAAACCTCAAAACTCTACCTTGCAGGTGCAAACAATGACCTAACGTGGTTTTGAGGAGTGCAGATGATTTAGTTGTCTGGTGATGTCCAAAGATATGTTTCTCAGGCTGGTGAACTGTGATTGGCTGAAGCCTCACAGAGCACACACCCACTTGTCTGCTGACATCACACACACGATGCATGCCCAGAATGTTTCAGCAACCAGGCCACAGCCAAACTAGGTCATTACAATATTTGTCCAGAACATTTTTGCATTCCAAAGGCTCAAACACACATCGGAAACAATGTTCTTTGACATGTAATCGCAATAGCATGAGCCTTACAAGTGAGACATAATACCCAAAGTCTTCATAGGGAAGGAAAAACACTTCAAGAGCTATATTTTTAGTGACCACCCTATTTTTTATTCGCTTTCTTAGGCTATCAAACAGGGTCTGTGTCTTCTGGGCTATAATTCCTAAATTGCACCATGAACATTAGGGAAGACATTTTTAGAAAATGTGGTGAATAACTTCCCATAGCTTTCGATTTCACTGCAATCCCTACAAGGCCTACATCACCAGGATATGTGTTTTACTACAGGAAATCAGGGAGAAGTGGGCAGGACTGGAACAAAGACGATCAAGAGCTGGGAAACTTATTTTCTTTGAATTTCTAAAATAAGATGAAATTATGGTACCGGACACTTTTGCTTTGTGTTCTTGTGATGGGCCAGCAGCATAGCTAATAATGACTCAGTGTTAGATATTCACAAAACATCCAGCATAACAAAGGCCTAATACAAAACATATCAAATAAAAGTGTAGAGCCTTCATCCTCTTTGCTTGAAGCTATGACTTGGAAAGAAAAAACCTTTTCATCTTAGAAAAAAAAAAAAAAAAAAAAGTCTTCTGCTATGATGGCCAAAGAGAAAAGCCCATTTCAAAACCAGACCCCTGGGCCTGCAGCATCAGCAAAGATCATCTAGCTCTATCAGCTCTGGATGTGATTACCATCAGGTATTGGGCTCCTCCCCTCAAACACAATGCCCCCTGGCACCCAAATATTTACCCAGTGTCTGGGTCAGAACCGGGAGAAATGTTGTAGCTCATCCGACTAAGTCAAAATATTGTTTCAGTAAAAAGGGCAGTATAATGTAATGTCTGTATGAAAGCAATGAAACAAACATACAAAACTAACAGCTATTGGTCACAGCGTGGTGATGTGGAATACAGCTGTTGCTACATCTGGAAAGAGTCTGGGCCAAATTTGGGCCAAATCTGTGTTGCATTCAAGTTTGGCAAAGAGTTATAATAACAAAGTAATGGAGTGCCCTACAACAATAGGCCAAGCTTAGTTGTTTTTAGCCACCCGTCACATCAGAAAACAGTCTTATGAACCATACAGCCTAAACACAGACATTGTTCCAGAGAGTGACATACTGACCATCATGAAATGTTAATCTGTGCTATTTAGGCTAAAATTAGATAACACAAATTAGGCGACTCTAACACTGTCCAGTCTGTTGACTTCTGGGCTATAGTGTATCTATCATATCATAAAACAATTAGCCTAGTACTGATCTGGTAAGTGCCATTCTTAATTAATGTTAGCTCAACATACACCATTAGACTGGTGTCAATCACAAGTGCTGGAGGCAGGGAGAGATTGAAGCCTGTTAGAGCAAAGAGACCCAAGAGTCAATCACTTTCAGCAGCTTTAAAAGAGACAAACTGTATTCGCTCTGCTGTAGAATCAATCAGGGCACATTAAATCCTTCCTCTTGTTCCAGCTGTGACCTGGGCAAATCAATACTGGAAAGTAGTGCCTTTCATCTCAGTGTTCAAACATAACACACTCTGTCAGCTCCTCTGCCGAGCTCTGGGCCTGGGAATAACAGGACAAGTGACCTGTGATTTGTGACTATGGAGAGGTTCCTCTCTGATGTGGTGATCATGACTCATGTTAGAGGGGGGTGGGGGGGGGGCATTAAAGCAGTCTGCGGTGAACCACAAGTCAAGATGGAGCATCCTCATCTTCTCAAGCCTCCGCTGCGGCCCAGGAGGTAGAGAAAGAGAGAGAGCAAGACTCTTCGAGCCAGGACAGAGTGTAGGCAAACAGTCACACAGGCAGTGGCCACTTAATTTGTAGTCAAGCGGTATCTTTGATATGCTGCCCCTCCATTAGGATGGTGGGAATTTCCTCTAAAAGGCTGTCTGGCTGAGAGTCTTGGCAACTATCCATAAGAGAATCCTTTCCTTAATTGCGTCCATTTTTGACCCCCCCTTCCTCCGCCCAGTATTCCCCAGATGAGACCGAGGGTGCTGAAATGTTTAGCTGTTGGTCTAAACCTCTCCTCTCAACACCAGGCGTGGGTTCCAGCGACGGATAAACATTCTGGAGAATAACACAGGTCGGCTGCCTGCCTGGCTGGATTTTTATCTAGTGTGTGTGTGTGTGTGTGTGTGTGTGTGCCAGCTCAAGCCCCTTGGGTCACCCAGAATAGACTACCTGATGCCTAAGTAGTCGCATGGCATCCAAGTCCACTACACCAACACAGTCCACAGGAAGTGAGTGGCTGTACAGAGAGCATGGGGAAAGGAAACGGTGCAGAAGTGAGTGAATGGGGCACCGTCTGGGTTAGACTGCAGCGGGATTCATGGACACTGATATAAGTGAGCATGTTCGGTGTACAGATGGAGAGATCTCTCCCTGTCTTTTGTAAATGTACACAGAGAAGGAGAGGGGCGAGGGAGAGGGAGAGGGAGAGGGAGAGGTCTTTCACTTTAAAGGTCCAGCTTCTGACGGTCCTAGGGGAGGAGAGAAACTGGCCCTTAATCTCCTTCTCACTCGCCACCAGGTCATTTAAACATCACAAAAGCCAGGACACACACAAACACACACACACACACAAACACACACACACACACACCCTCTCTCTCTCACACAGACACACACTACACGCACACAATCCTCCGCAAACATACACACCATTTTGGTGAGAACCTGTGGCACGCGCGCACATACACACACACACACACACACACACACACAAAATCACACTCCTTGAAGGTCCGACTGTACTAGCGGAGTCTAAGCCTCTTTAAAAATGCATTCAGCTGCCCCCACCCCCACCCCCATCTTTCAACACTGTGTATCTGTGCTGAGATCAGTGGGCCTGACTTAGCTCATGACGTGGAGCTCTGCACTATTATGTGAAATCAGAGCAGTGTTTACACGAACCAAGCACAGACAGTTAGCGTGTAATGAATGTCTCCATCAACACTGAGCTTTTTATTTATCTATTTTCTTTTTCCACTGGCAGACATTTGAGCGCTCACACATACACACAAACACGCATGCGCGCACACACACACGACACACCATTACACACACAGACACACACTTGCATGCATGCAGAACAGACTGCAGCAAATAGGCCATCTTTCTTCCTCACCGATTCCCATTTTTAACTGTAGAGCAGAAGCCTCATGAGCCGTGCAGAACCAAGCTGGGCTTACTCACAGCACGTGACTGTGGATTTCAACCAGGCACGTGTGACGGCAGCCCTCATAGGACCCTTAGGTTAGAGTGGCTGAGTGGACAGTTAAAGCATGCATGTGTGTATGTGCCTGTGTGAGTATGTATGTATGTGTGTGTGTGTGATGCCAGTCACTAACGTGACACACAACCAGCTGTGGCGGTGGTGCTACTGTTCCTGCTGCCCACCGGATGATGAGGATGAGAAGGATGGATGCTCTGGCAACAGCCACCAGGAAACAGATGGCACAAGCTACCGTACCACTCTGTTCATCCGCCACGCTAACAGCTGTGTGTGTTTGTGTGTGTGTGTGTGTGTGTGGTGGGGGGGGGGGGGGGGGGGGGGTGACAGTGTTTGTCTATGTGGCTGTTTAAATCGGTGTGTCCTCATGTGTGAGTATGTGTGTGTATCTGCCTGATTGATTGTCCCGTCAGCTTACTACACCTTTCTCACCAATCATGGCATGCAGGCAGGATGCTAATCCATCCTGGATTTAACTCATCTGTTCAGGGTAAACAGGCACGAAAAATGCTGAACTTCATGTCCTGATTTCATCTCCTCATCTCAACAATTTACTCCAATTCCCTGAACACTAGGTCATTCTGCCTTCACATACATCACCCAGGAGAGCTAGCAACAAACCTCATCGACTAAACATGATTTTAGCCCATTCCATCGATTCGCTTTGAAACTAATGGCTAACGGAAAAAGACTAAATAGATATCGACAGATTGCATAATGCAACTTACCACTAATCACAGACTTAATTAGGCCATGAATGTCAGGTGCTTTAATACTTTGAAATCTTCACACAAAATGACATATTATGGACAGAGCTAAACATAATCATGTCATGGACTGTCTCCTGTCTGCACTGTGCTGTGCTCTTTACTAAGACTGCTTTCTTTGGTTAAAATTGTTTCCTCAATTGAACTGATCAATTCATTGATTGTCTGTGGTAAGAGAATAGTGCTGATATGAATACTGGTGCTGGGTTTGGGGATAAGTAAATGTTAAAAGGATATGGCAACATACTAATGCAGGGACAAAAACCCAACCAGCATCCAGTTTAGTGGCTGTCGGAAATTAACTGTGTTATTCTTATCTGCATAACATCTAGAGCAGTACTACCAGTTGTTGAGGGGGGAAAAACGTCTCTCTCCTAACTGGCTGATAGCACAGGGGAGAGCAACCCACACCCAGCCAGACTGAGTCAGCCCAGTCCCTCATTCCCCTAGGCTGACTCAATTTACTCCCTGACAAAGTGATTATTATTAGCAGTGTCAGTTCTTGTCCATTGGACAACCTCCTATAGAGAACTTGCCTCAATCCACAATGGCTTACTGTCTTGTTCCCTTTTCCTGACCAACATAATTCATTATTTGAGCTCCCCTGAGCCACAGTTAAACCTGCTGGGATAAAATGAGAAATCCAGTGTGAATTAGTCTATAGCCCTGTTGTTCTAGGTCACCTAGTGCTGTTGGTAGGGAAAGGAATGTGAAAATGCTAATACAACATAGACTGAATAGTGAGCCGGCAGCTAACTAGTCCCAATTTTGCGTGCTTTTTGCCTGTTTTTACAAACGCTCTTTAAAATGGGAAGCCATTTACCATCTTCCCAACACCAGAAACACATGAGCGAACGGCGGCAGCCTTACTGTGAGGAATAAGCACGGCTGGATGAGTGGGTACTATCGGTTTAGATCTGTGTCACAGGCGGTCACTTCAACAAGGACGCGGCCACCGCTTCCCTCTGTCAGTGCAGCTCTCCGTCACTCTAAGTGGCCCCGCCTGAGGCCCTCGCCCTTTCACTCGGCAAGCCCCCACAGAGATGACAGACACCATCGCCAAAGACGTCAGGCGATTCAAGGGGGAGAGAGAGAGGGGCCCGGCCACAAAGCCACTTCACACGCGCCCTCAATATGTCTACTACTACCACCCCCCCACACACACACATACACACCCCAGGCCACTGGAGAACCAGTGCTGGAAGAACACCTTCCAGGCCAGGATGAGGCAACAAGGGAACACAAGGAGTTCACTCTTATGAAACTCACTGTCAGACTAGTCTAGACACAGAATGATGGTAGTCATAATAAGCACGCAAAAAAATATTTCCCCCTACAACAGTCAGTGCAGGATTTTAGGATTTGTGTTACACAGACTGTGTGTGTATGTGTATTTGTGTGTAGGTGTATGTGTAAGTGTATGTGTGGAGGGGGAGGATGTCTATGAATATGTTAGTCCAACATTTCTTTTTTTATATGGCCAAAAAATCGTCTGCTTTCAACAGCCAGCGTCTCTTCCTGCTTTACCGTAAACATGACCTTTCTCAAGACCCTGGCTGCCTTGCATGAAATCCTCGACAGCACCACAGGCTTCTTCAGTCCTCCCCAAAAAAAGCGCATAAAGCCTGTTCCAAAATGTGTTATTCTTCATGTTCCCACTTTGTTATGGGGCCAAGATATGATCGTAAGAATAAAACATTCCCCTCAAATATGTGTGCCTGGGTTCAGGGCTGAAGAAGGGAGAGGAGGGCAGATATTTCCTCATGGTTGTGACACATCTGCCCTCAGGGCATCCTGTAACCCATGCACACACAACTAAGACAAAATCCCCACATGCCTATAGTAGAGGAATAATCCTTTTTTTATCCCTAGAAATAATGCATTTTACGATCAACAAACCCACTTTGACATGATTGTCAGTTTTGTCAAAGACCAGAGAGGGGGTGGGCAGCGAGCTAACAAAAGAACAATGTTCCATAGTTGTCTTTATCTATCTGGGCTTCCTTCATAAGATGAAACGATCCACTGTGACTTCAAATCAATTTACATGACACTGAGAGCAGAGAGGCTGAGGGCATACAGTCTGTGTGTGCATGTGTCTGTGTGTGCGCACAAGTGTGCGTATCTAAAATGTGTATGTGGTGTTTTGGGGATGTCTCTGAGTGTGTGTGTGTGAGTGAGTGAGTGAGTGAGTGAGTGAGTGAGTGAGTGAGTGAGTGAGTGAGTGTGTGTGTGTGTGTGAGAAAGACAACAGCAGGAGCTCCGTACATTCCCTTCGTGCTCTGGTGCTCTTGCCCTGCGTCATCCTTCTGGCACCAGGCCAGTTTCATACTCTGACTACAGAGCTCCCCATTACCGTCTCCATCCCCAGCCTGTCCCCTCCACCACCCACAATAAACTCTGTAGCCTGGGGAGGCTTAGTTCCAAACTGCCCTTAACAGCAGGAAAAGGGTCGTAGGCAATGAGGATGAAGAACCTGAAGAACCAGGACTCAGGTTGCCTTCATGGTTGGCCCGTTTAACTTGACTAAGTCCAAGCATCGCGGTGTGTCTACGTCAAAGACATTGCTTTCATCAGTAACATCTACATCCTGGTTTTGGATCGAAAGGCTATCATACAAGAAGAATTGCATCTGAGTTAGCCTTGCTAACATCAGATGACATCTCTATCTGAGATTGTCTGGGTTCACTAAGGCTAAGCAAACCGTATCCCAGACTGCTGTTTTCTGGCTAACTAAAGTCCAGTCTCGGATCTGCATCTACGTTTGTCTGACTGCGTTCAAATCATCAAAACAAACCAAGGCAACGGTCAAAATGAACCCGGGTCTGTACTAAAGTCCATATCAGTAGTCCTGATAATAAATACTTTATGTCCTAGTAGAGCATTGGTGGCTGAGTAGGGCAGATATGCCCAGTGATATTGGAAGATGAAATAGAATTTAAAAAATGCTGATAGCTTAATATACACACAATAAAAAACATAAATCCATCTTTGGCATTCCTGAGGGACAGACATTCCAGACTTGGCAGAAAGTCAATTTCACTTAGTTAAAAAAAAACAACTGTGGTTTCAACATACCTGAAGACTCAACAAAATACATCTCAAAAACACTTCTGGATACTCTCACAGAAATGAGTCCATGATTACTGCAGCAGTCTAAAACAGTGGACATACCTCAAAACTGTACTCCCTTGAACTCGCAGAGATTTCCTTCAAGATGATCTTCTCTATGTGCACGGCTGAAAATGGCAGAAATAAAGGGTAAAAAAAACAAAACATTTCCTTTCATCAGTTTTACCGATGCATTATCTCTCATTTAGGCATGTTCTGAGTCCTCAAATAATAAAGGCATTGGGCATAAGCTCCAAAGACTGGGCTGCTCACAAGAGGAAAGAATATCATACCTTTTCATTAACAAGTTTTAAAATAGGTCCCACTGTAAACCTTGTCCACAGAGGTGACAGGCATTATAACCCAGCCGTTTCAGTCTGAGTTGAAGTGATGTAGTTATTTGCAAAGGACTGAAATGACTCTTTACTTGACAGCATTGCTACAACATTAACTCTTGTAGTCAGTAACACACTTTCTGGAGACCTGACTGTCAGTGATACAATGATGAGTCTCATTTACCTTCACCACGAGTGGTCCTGCTTGGGTGGGATGGCCGCGGTCTGCCTCTCCCAGTGTGTGGACAGAGGTAGTCAGACTTGTGGAACTCATTCGACTGTTAAACAAGAAAAGAAAGGGGAAAAAGAAAGGTTAAGACAGATGCATTTGCAAGTCCCCATGCTCAGTATATTACAAGCAGTCACAGAGCCCTAAACGACAGAAAAGAATGAGGTTGCTCTACTTTTTGGAAGGAGTTCCATATTTATCATAGTAAAAATGGACAAGATTTTGGCTTTGATATGCTGTTGCCTCCAGTATGGAGTTTAGCCAAGTAAAAAATGAATCAGACAGCACTGCTAAAATGAATGGATGTGTTAGTTTCAGTTAGACTCAGGACTGCTGCCTGGAAATGAATAAATCTATACATCTGTGTGGGAGCTGTCCAATTCAGTTTCTTACATTTGCTTCATCTGTTAGCCCATTCATCCAACACATTAGCCATCATTCGTCATTCACACTTCTGTACCCAGGTTTATTCCAGCACGGTCAACAATGATGAGAGAGATTTGTATTTTAACTGACAAGTCATGGTTCCCAGCCTCTGATCCCGCTACACTCTGATCCTCTGATCCTGCTGCACTCCAGACAGAGGCCAGCTGAGTGGCGGGTGCAGCCCAGTCCATTTGGGTCACTGCCAGACCAGAGCCCAGCTCAAACCAAGGCCAACTATCCAACTACCAGCTGCTGTCTGGGCTTGAATACTGTCTCAGGTGCAGTCTGACAGCTTTACCAGCAAGGGGTCACAGTGACTGATGGGTCCCAAGAACATCACAAAAGCCACACACACACACACACGCACACACACACACAACACAAGTGGATGTCTTTTTCTCTTATAATATAAGGAAAGAGGGCAACAGAAACATATTCAGTTTTATGTTTTAGATAGGCTGAGATTTTCATTGACAGACCCACACTATAATAATATAGTTAGTCTGCCTTAAATAGAGGTATTAAACTTTTGTATCATCTTCTAATAAACTTCTGTACCATCTTTATTTGAGCATAACCTGACAGATTGTGCTCAAATAAAGATGACGTCAATTCTACTTCAGAAGCCCTTCTGCCCTACACTCCTTAATGTCCATACGCAATGTCACTAGTATTAATAACATTAAAATGCCTAGTCTATTAACGGATTCATTTTTGATTGATTAGTTCAAGAAAAGCATCTCATGAAATGTGCCATTTCAGTTAGGTAGGCAGAGCAAAAAGCATAAAGCAGGAGCCTGCTTGAAAACCAGAATATTACAGTGTGTAGTCAGTCATCCATATTCCTAAAGAGATCAACTAGTGTTGCAGCTGCCTGTGGCAGAGTTGTGCCACAGCCATGCAGCATTATTTAAATTAAATCCCCTCATGCTACGCACAGCAGAGGAGAGACTGTACGGGTTGGGGTGGGAGGTGGAGGGTGCTAGGCATTCACACAGTGCAGAGCATGACCAAACGACTCATTCAGGCAGCCTTTCGCATTCTAATGACACACAAGGTGCCTCATCAGTCTGTTACCCCCTCAATATCCCGCTCAAAACAGAGAGAAAGAGAGACAGGGAGGGATAACTAGAGCAAGAGAGTAAGCAAAAAAGGAAAGGGGGTTGAGGAAAGAAGAAAAACAGAAAAAAAGAGTATGAGAGAGAAGGGAAGAGAGTGTGGGAGAGAGAGAAAGAGAGAGCGAGAAGGGGAAGAGATCGCTGGCATACAGACACAATGCCAGACTCCCACAATACATCCATTCAGGCCTGCTGCCGGTGGTTCCCAATCAAAGAACTGTGGATAGAATAACCGAAGACACGCACACCACGGCCAGACAGCCTGCAGCGCTTCGATAAGCAGCCCACCCGCCTCACAGATCCAGCCCAATGGTGGATTCAGTTTAACCAGTACTGGCTGGGGGGACCAGCAGGGATATATTTATAAATATACAAATAATGCTGCAAATGTAGGCAAAATGGGGTTTCCCCCAAATGACAGAGTGAGTGACTAGAGTGGAGAACTGTCTGTTGAACAGATGCTGGAGTTCTGATTGCATTTACAGGAGAGCATTATGCCTGTGGCATGTTTAAGTAAAACTGTGTTCTGCTGCTAGATTACAGAGCAGCTTCAGTTACAGCCCAGTGATAGGCAAGTGAGACTAGACATCCAGCATGAGGAACACCTGAGGGAATAGAACATAAAACATAGAATAGAAAATCTGGAGCTAACGTGGATTGTGATCGATTTCCCTCCATGAGGCATCAATGAGGGGCGTGTACCGTAAAATCGTACAGGCCTACAGGTCACTGTGGACAAAAAATAAACGCTTTAAAATGGCTCAACTCACTTCAGAGAAATACCAAATAACCTTGTTACGGCACTGATCAAATTTAATAAAGTAGCCTAGTCAAACGATTGGGTCCAAATTCCACAAAAAGGCCTGCTCAGCCTATCTACACTCTTTGGAATGGATTTGCCACACCCCCTTAGCGGGATATCCTCGCTTTAACTTGGCCTTGTGACTGCCATTGGTTGAAGAGGGCTGTGAACGAATTTTTAGCGGCTGTCTATCATCACGGGAATCTCTACTTCCATGGGCATGGCTTGACCAAGAGAGGCAATGCAAGAACACAACTTTCGACCAAAACGGCCATTAAATGAACTGGCAAACTTATCAAAGATTTATATATTCTTTGAAACAGTATAGGTAATTCCGTAACGTTATTACAGATTGGCTTCATCTACATTTTACGTAACGACCATATACATTGACCAGTACGGCGTCCTATTCATTCGATTTGCACAAAAATGTACGTCGATTTAATATGGCCAAACTACAACAAAACATGTTGGATGTCTAAGTAGGGTTGAATGCGTTCCCTTGAAATATCATTTTCAAAACATTACCGTAGGGATTTCATTGCTGTCACAGTTTCTCCTGAATTCCTCGATCGCAGTCTCCACGTTGTCCAGCTGTAGTCTGATGGTTTCTCGCTGGTGGAAAGGGAAAGCCGGGTGGAGGGATGCCATAGTGAAGAGCAGAGCCAACTGCTCCAAAGAACTAACGTTAATGTCAGAGTCCATCTCCATCGTTGGTCGATGTGGAGGTCTTGTTTTCACAGAATCGGCTCCTCCATTAGTTGGGTAGTGTGATTGATCGTGTACGGAATCCCCGTGTTTGGATGGGGAAACCCCACAGTTTTTCAAGTCAAGAGAGGAATAAACATGGCTCAGTGTTCTAAACAATATTCCTGCGCATTCCCTGTTTTCAGATCCCAGAAGAGATAGACAAACGAGCAATTTGGAATGAACCACCGGATCGGTAACATCCATGAGGAGGCCCAAATCAGTCTGGCTGTTCGCCTTGATTTCATAGTCTCGAAGGATAAAGCAATCTTTACGTGCGAGGTCCTCGAGGCAGGAACCCAAAAAACGGAGTTCAAACGGTTGGCACATATGCAATAGCCCACACATGAACTCAATCCGTTTCGCCGGGCTGAGGTGCAATCCGAACCACTCGAACACCGCCTCCTTGTTCAATTGTGGAAGCGGGCAAGCCGGTCTCCCACCAGAGTCCTCCGTTCCGTTATACGGAACCGAATTAGAAATTAAATGGTGAGCGTGGAAATTACAGTCGTTGTTTTCCTGCTCCTCTTCCACGGAGTTGTCTCCCTCCTCCGCCGCTCTCATCGGCAGCCTCATCTTGAGCATTATCAACTCTGAATGATGAGCTGAAAAGCAAATATCAAAGACGAAAATGCATCCCTGTTTTCTCCCAATCTCCCCCCGAACACTGGAATGTAAGTTTTGCTCGCAATTCTGATAAAAGTGCTGTCATTTGGCGGTTTAATTGTGGTCAGCGAGCCAGTTTACTCGCACTCCAGCTTGCCGTGCCTCTAGAAAATTATGTCGATAATTTTTAACTCCTCCCCTCCCTCCTTCTAAACTGCAGGGTCCTAAGCATCTCCCAATGTGTTTAGAGGAGTGTATTTTTGTAAGAAATTGAAAATCCTCACATCTCCCTCCCAGTTTCACATGGAGAGCATTCTAAGATTCGAAATGCGTATGGGGTTATTGTTCGTCACAATACCTACCACAATACTTGACATGTATGTCAACACCTTCTTCTCCTGGCCCTAACCTCCAGATTTTCATAAGCAATTAAAACAAATCTAAGCAGAACCTAAATAGCCGAATAGACTAAGTCTCTAAGATTTTCAGTTCATTATCCAGTGATTTCGTTTTGCTGTGAACATTTCAAAAGAAAGTAGTCCCATAGGCCCAGGGGTTGAATAAAAGCCTACATTTTCCATCACTGGCGATAGCCCTGATTTGGTTATGGCAGTGTTGCCATCTAGTGGTCTGAAAATAAATTTGATTAAACTCATTCTCAACTATTGCCACTAGAGAGCAGTAATACATTACTCTTATCTCCGGCTCTGGCTCACGCTTACTCAGAGCTCTAGGGCTTTATGAATCCTAAATCAACTTTGATAGAAATACTGTGACAGATATTTGTATTATGAGATTGTACGTGTTTAAAGGTTGTAATGTTCCATGATCCACTTTGATCTGCTTAGTTAGGGAAGACTCTACAGTAACAAAAACACACATAGGCCAATACAGTAAATGTTTATAGGCCTAATTACTTTTATTACGAAGGTTTGCAGTTATTATTCTTCTAAATGATTTATTCTGTTACTATTATCATTTTATGTGGGCTATGTGATTAAAATGCAAATTTTCACAATAATGTTTATTGTAGCATAACTTTGGCCAAAAGTGTCTGCCAAGAACCATGTAGGCTGCATGTAAACTACATCTGTCAACTACAACTATCTGAGGTCGGAGGACATCTCAAAACCTTTCCTGATTTTGTCACAAATACACTGCAACACAGCATTCCAGTAGGCTAACATAAAAAAAATTCTATTTTCAAGAGCAAAGGAACAAATTGATTTAAAAACATTCCCTTCCTGTCTGCCATATATGTTGTTTGGCTGGCTTCTTGTTTAATTTAATAAATGTATTATTTCAGCTGCCTTTAGCTAGGAAATACAGTCAACGCAAAAGAAAGTGGAATTTGTATGGAACACCATCACTCATTTCTATAAACAAAGTAAACCACTGTGCGTCTGTAAGATTTGTCGAGAGAGCAGAGGGTCTAAAACTTATTAAACAATACCTGAAGATGTGTTTATGTGCTCTGATGTTTAAGGATTCTCTCTCTTGCTTAGACCCTGCCATGGTGCCCTGGGTGGGAAGGTGGAGGGGTGGTCCTTGTAGAATGTTTGATCTAAAATAGCTTAAGTAACACAGGGTTTGTTTAGACAGTGGATCGGAGCACACATCTGTGGTAGAAGTATGTATAAGAGTAAGCATTAGTAAAAACTTCACACACTCACACACAGCAGGATGCCAAGCCAAGCAGGGAATGGAAATGGAAGTTAGCATGTCTCTGGTTATGCTGTGGCATTCCTTATTGCTGATGTGTTTCATTCACATTGAGCCAGTGGTAGGGAAAGAGGAGCCAAACGTCTGACTTCTAGACCATGTCATTTTTACAGAGATCAACACACAATAACATCTGTTTACAGACTTGAAACAGTAATGCCTCAAACACAGAATGTCACAACACAGACCTGATTCAATCCAGTGAACCTATTCAATTCTTCTACCTTATGCAAATATTGCAAATAGTTTGCAAATATTAGCAAACTAACTTTTATAAAGCTAAGTTAGTTTTTTTTTATCCCTTCATATTTCTGTCAGTCAAGGGAGTCCACCCCTGTGCCTTGGCAAGCCTGGAGCCTGGGGGTAGCGACCACAGCGTTTGATTTGCTTTAAAGCTGGTTTGTGGAGGACCTAACCCACAGTCCTCCTCCCGCCCTCCATCATCTTGCACTGAAGCTTGTCGCTCATGCACCCTCTCATCCAGGATCTAAAGAAGCACGTGACAGCATGGGTGGAGTATAAAAAAAGAATCAGCCAGCGTCCTGTCCTATTCATGTTTTTTTTTTTGAGCACAGTTGCTGCATGGACTTATTCTGCACTAACAAGAGCCCAAGAATGCGAACACTTGAAGCAGTAAGCTGTAAGTGATACTGTGGTAGAACTTTCTGCACTGTGAATTGGAACCTTATTTATATCTAAAGAAAGGTAAGTCATTTGGTTGAACTGTTTTAACTGGTGTTTGAGCACTAGGCTCAAGGTTGCCTATAGCATTTCTGTCTTTGTGACTGTAAACTTGCTGGAATTCTATTATAAGTATCCCATTATGTTCACAATATATGATAGGGAAATTGACTTTTATTAGTACTATATATCTGACTTTATACATTTCATGAACCTCTGCAATGTCATCTGACATTTGTGACACCTTACATACTTTTCCTAGTTCATCTAGACAGCTTTAATCTCTTGTCGGCATACAATGAGGACATGGACCTTAGAACCTTTACTGATCTGCCTCCTCCTGCCATATGTGATGGGGGCTCAAGAGGGAGACATACAAGCAGGTCTGGAAACATCTCTTTTGGACTACTGCTCTTTTTGTATTGAAATAAGCGTAATCATTCTAAGACATTTTGCTGTGGTCTTATAACCGAAATGAATGTTTTCTCCTACGACAGTGGCAGCTAACAGCAGTAGACGAAGTAATGTGTTACCAAAAGTTTTTTTCAGTAAAATCTAGTTGGCTAACAGGTAGCTTCTCTGTAGGCTACATGAGGCTACCTTGCTGAACACCTGTTATGACCTGTCTCTCATAGGTTGCAGCACAGCCGCTAATGACCTTGTGTACATCATTGATGGCTCCTCCAGTGTGGGAGTGCCTGATTTTGAGAAAGCCAAGAGATGGATTATGGACATCACCAGCGGTTTCGACGTCAGCTCTCTTCACACACAGGTAGCCGTGGTGCAGTACAGTGACACGCCGCGTCTGGAGATTTCCCTCGGACAGCACCAGAGCACTGAGGATCTTCTCAATGCCATATCTTCCATAAGTTACCTCGGCGGCAAGACTCAAACGGGCCGCGCCATAAAGTTCGCCACTGATCACGTCTTCTCCTCACACAACCGCACACTACCAGCCAGGAACCGCATCGCGGTCGTGCTGACGGACGGCCGCTCGCAGGATGACGTGGTGGACGCAGCAGTTGAGGCCAAAGCTCAAAATATCGTGTTGTTTGCCGTGGGTGTTGGGAACGAAATAACCAACTCCGAATTAGTGTCAATGGCTAACAACCCTCCCTCCACCTATGTCATGTATACAGAGGACTACACCTCAATTGGAAATATAAAAGATATGATGGAGCAGAAACTGTGTGAAGGTGGGTGAAGTCATGGTAGCCAGCTATAATTAAACTTAAAAGATCGCCTTTGGTCTAAATGTGGTATTTGGCGTCTCGTAAACTGAGTGTTGTGTTGCCTCAACATATATTTATATGTTGTGATATGTTTCCACCCATTTTTACTTTCACTTTATCCTGAAACCTTACCACCTATCATCCTACCACCTGTTCCCAATATAAGTCTACTGGCGGAAAAGTGAGGATGAAGAGATAATGCATACACCCATGTGCTGGAATCGCTCAGTGTGGGCCTAGGCTATGTTGTGCACAAGTTGATTAAACTGTAAAAGTCTTGTGTTTGTCTTTCTAGCTTGTAGCTGAAACATTGGCTTTTTGATTATGCTCTGTCAAAATCATGTGCTGTCAGCAGATTACAGGCAGGGTCTACTGTATGTGAACCCCAAGTAGCCTTTGATGTGAACTGAACAGTGGAATGTGAAAATCCTTTACTGCAGAGTCTGTATGTCCGCTGAGGATAGCTGATAACAATGAGAAGGGCTTCGACCTGCTCAGTGGCATGGAGATAGACATGACTGCTAAGAAGGTTCAGGGCTCGCTTATCACAGAGGCAGCCTATCAGCTCAGTGCACGAATGGACCTCACGCTCAACACCAGGTGACTTTCCTCCCTCTCATGTTGTCCATCTTTTGAAGTGGTGTGATGTAAATGCTCTATATCTTATAAATGACTAAATAATTGTAAATTACTTAATCACATTTGTCCAACTTGTAGATAAGGCCACATCGTCAAGATCATGGGGGAAATTCTTTAAGATAAATGCTAAGACAATGCCTACTGTCCTCCTTAACTCTATTGATAGTCCATGTCTTTGAAATGTAAATGTAAGAAGGAGTGGCAAAGGCTGTGCAGATGGCGATACATGACGCTCATTAGTACACTAGTAAGCCTGCTACAGTATTATAAAGTAACATTCCTTTTGTCCACTCCAGAGTTCTCTTTCCAGAAGGTCTGCCTCCCTCGTATGTGTTTGTGGCTACGTTGCGTGTGAAGAGCCCTGCCCACCAGATGAAGTTTGATCTGTGGAGGATCCTGTCCCAGGAGGGTCTGAGGCAGGTGGCTGTCACTCTAAACGGTGCTGAGAAGTCTGTGACTTTCACCAGCACCAGTGAACTGCAGAAGGAGCAGTCAGTCATATTCAACCATGGAGGAATTAAGGTGGGTGACACTGAACTACAGTCTGGATTAAGTACTACTTAAGTACTACTAAATGTACTACATGAGGTAATATACATTGCTGATTAAGGTGAGATAATAGGTGTAATGTCTCAATAGAGATTAGACAAAGATATGGTGGGATAATGTGTGAAGTCAGATTACCTCTGTGATACACCACCGTATTAAGAAGTTCAGATTAAACAAGAGAAAGTAGAAAAGTCAGTGGCGAGCCCATAATCACTGACAGAAACAGTATCAGGTTTCATTTTCAAATGGAAAAATTTGCTCCTCACTTAAAGGACCACAGTCACTATTAATGACGAGCAATTATGTGTTATTTAAAGAACGGATAAATATTGTCAGTTAGAGCAGAGCCATATGCCGTGGAAAGAAAATAAGAATCCTTGCATACTTTGCAGTCCTTGTTAAAAAAAGCAGCAGTAACAACCCTAAAACGGCCCACGCTTCTCTCCACAGAGGCTTTTCAACACAGACTGGCATCAGCTGAAGCTTTTGGTGAAGCCCAGGCGTGTCACATGCTTCCTGGATGACGTGCAGATCGAGGAGCAGCTCCTGGACCCGGTGGTGCCCATCTACATCAACGGCCACACACAGGTCGCCAAGAAAGTCAGCCTGGAGACCACCGTCCCAGTAAGAGAGCAGAGCCATACCGGGCTGGTTATGCGGTCAGGCGGTCACGCACCAGTGTCAGCCTTTGGCAAGTGAATGTTTGAGGAATTGGCATGGAGACGACTGAGGCTTCCCAGTGCGACCACAGTATCTGGCTAAACTTGGTCATGCATTTCTATTTATACTAGGGTGTCTGCTGTAATGATATTAAGGGGAAATGCAGGGGACAGAAGCAAGAGAATGGAATTTTTTCTTTAGATTTCCTTTCTTTAGATTTCAACGCATGCAAAATGTTGTTCCTGTTGTGTTTTTCCAGATTATCATTCAGAAATTGCGACTGTACTGTGACCCTGGGCAAAGTGACAGAGAGACTGCCTGTGAAATCTATGCAGTGGTAAGACGATCTTTTCCATAACTCGGTGCTGAGAGCTGCTGTCACAGTATTTAATTATACAACAAAAACAGAATAATTCAGAATGTTTGGATCAATATGAATTGTTAATGTCGTTACGTGTCTGTTGCTTTTGCTTTTGTCTCGGCAGGATGACGGTAGGGTGAGTCCCTTTGATTCTCTGCCATTTGTTCATTACAAATACTGAGCTCTGCTGAGAAAAAATGAAGAGTAACAGCTCAATAAAGGATGCATGTAGATTCATATATTTACATTACACACTTGAACCATTGTGTGAAGTGTGTGTGTTCTCCACAGTGTCCCTCTGATCGCTCCCTGGCGATGGGAAGCTGTGACTGCCCCTCTGGAAAACCTGGGCCTCCTGGTCTCCCTGGGCCTATGGTAATTACCAAACTTGAATAAACTATCGTTAACTTAATGATTCGTCACTTTTGCCATTTCTTAATTGATTGGTGACTACATAAACACCTAATATTGTTGCTTGGGTTGATGAATGAATGAGTGAATAAATGAAATGAAACTGTTGGACTGCCATGATTAAACCTTACAGGGCTTTCGTGGTGAGAAGGGTCGAGAGGGTCCCCCTGGACCTGACGGTAAGCCTGTGAGTACTAAACACTGCCTTCTCTAAATGATGCCTCCACTTCATGAGCCATCTTGTAGTGCAAACACACGGCATAGTACAGTACAGTGCAGTACAGTATACAGCACAGTATTACCAACAAACTAAAGGAAATATTTCATGGCCTCAACACACCGATGTCTTTGCTGTGTGCAAACAACACTGTATTGTAATGTCTGAGTGAAAGCAGAAAGCTTCTGTGTGGCACCTTGTGTAGGTGAAAAGGTCTGTTTTGGTTTGTGTTGGTCAAGGGGAAGCACGGTGAGCGTGGATATCCTGGTGAGCCTGGGAAGCATGGCGAGAAGGTGAGAGCTCTTCACTATCCCTGCTTGGTGTGCGTTGACTTAACTTCTGAGCCACAGCTAGAAAACATAGGGGTTTGGGACCTTTCAGTCATTCTAGCCCAGGTTGCCCAACTGGGCACACAAACTCAGTCTTCCCCATCTGTGTTGTAGGTTCTGGGATAGGATGCACAGTAACTGATCTGGCGTACTGTAACTGGTGGTCTGTCTGTCTGTCTGTCTGTCTGTTTGTTGTTGTTGCCTTTGTGCAGGGTGAACCAGGCCAACAGGGCATGAAGGGGGAGAGAGGGATTGGAGGGCCTAAGGTAAACACCTATTATAGTGAAGTGTTGTCTTGATAACCTTTTCCTGTAATATGATCTGTGACGTTTTGCATGGTTTGCATGTGACATCTTGCATGATTGTTTTGTAATACCTTCACCAGTTTGTGTTTCTGTTACCAACTAACGGAACAAAGTTGACAATTCATAAATATATGAGAAATATTCTAGTGAATCACTAAATGGAAGGATGCAAACATACTGAATACTGATTTTAAAACACAAAAATGTGTAAAATATGAAGCTTTTGTACTAAAGTTACAGATAGTCTTTCATGTTTTGCGTCATTAGGGTGACACAGGTGCCCCGGGACTACCAGGACCTCCAGGGCCCACAGTAAGACACAATCTGACTCTATGTTACTGTAATGATAGTTGATTTTTAAATGAATTCTGAGGTCAGGGTTATACATTCATAATAAATAATAAGTCCTAATAAATGCCTGAATGAAACGTCTGCTGTATGTATCAGTCTGTGTCTTGTCTGTGTCAGTCTGTGTCTGTGTGTATCTGTCTGTGTCTGGTGTTATTCAACACATCCATTGTCTGTATCTGTCTGTGTCTGAAGTTATTCAACGCATCTACTGTCTGTATCTGGTGTTATTCAACAGGCATAACAGTGTATAACAGTGATTCTGTTAAAAGATGTGTATATATGATTCCATTACTTATACTGATCTTCTTTTTAGGGTCCGGGATATTCCCACCTAGACTTGAATGAGATTAGCCTAACAGGAGTCAAGGTAAAGTAAAGTGTGATGTTCAGATGAAAATTATTTTGCCTTCCGTGTGCTGCTGGCTCTGTTTTGCCCAGAGGGCGCTAAGGCTGCATGTGTAGGCTTAAGACAAACGGTGTAGAATTGACATGCTTGATTTCACACCGTAGGCAAACCAGGGGGAGACAGGGGCACAGGGTCCACCGGGACAGACTGGACCGCCGGTAAGGATGTCTCTGTGTGTGTGTTTGTGTGTGTGTGTGTGTGTGTGTGTATATATGTGGTTATCCTCACACCCCTAATAACAACAATCATTCTGTCCAAGGCTCATTGAGAGCTGCTCCCTTCCCTTGAGAGAATGGTTGATTCATGGACCATTTCTTCTGTCTCAGACAGAACCGGGTGGGGGCATAGAGATTAATGTCACGAAGGAACACAGAGGTTCCTCTGCTCTCTTTCATGCGGCCTGCCATGAAGTCAAAAAATGAAATGTTATGTGGCCCATTCTTACATTCATCTAATAATATATCTGCAGCACACATCATAATTTCAGTACTGGTATGACATGTTTGTCAATAGTATCATTAAACAGTGTAGCTTTAGAAAGCCTGTGGGTTTTCTGATCTAAAATGCAGTCACTCTTTCACTTGAAGCTGGTTAAAAACTGGTGCTATTTAATTTGCAATGGCAGCCTAGATTTTTCAGTATGTGGCCTGCTAACAGAAAAGTCTGGCCACCCCTAATTTAGGACATGACACTTTTTTGGCTCATTTGAGGCCATCAATACATTTTCATTAACTGTCATAATCATAAGGAAGTCACTCAAAGAAGTGACCCAGGACTGGGAATGGGAAGGAGTGAAGTGGGAATGGGAAGAGTCAAGTCTAGGGACAGAGCTGAGACATTTTCTTCAAAACCTTTGTTGAAAAAATTAAAAACTACACAGGCTTACTGCTGTTGCTTTGATGGGGGACATTGGACATCATGTAACGTAAAGGCCAACCTGTCTATCTTTGGCCGTGTCACTAAGAACTGGAACCGTGCTGCAAGTTGGGCCTCCTGTTTGGTGCACTACTCATGGATAATGTCATGCTTCTGTGGTTCTACTCTGTAAAGTTCCAGTACATGATCTGCAAGGACCGTCATGTAAGAGGGTGAGTTTGTTTTTACTAGACTTGTGGCTCACATTTCTGTTAACTCTTTCCAGGGAGAACCTGGGCTGCCTGGATCAGATGGTCTACCTGGTCCACCTGGAGCAAAGGTAAGCTAGCACTGGTTCATTAGTACCCTACAAGGCTGGACAATAATTACTATGTACATCAACCACACGTCAGTTATTTTTCCTTAAAGTTGCAGAAAGTATTGTTCTCTGGTATGTTTTGTATAACTGAGCCCATCAAAGTAAGCACATACTTTGTAAGCACTGCATTTATGATTCATTATAAAAGAGTATAGTGGTAGTTTGGATTAGTAATCAGGCTGATATAGCACCTTCATATGGCATTGACACTGACACTGACTTCCTTTCCTTCTTTTACATGCAAAGGCACTTTGCATTTCACAAAATAGAATCGAAAGCCCTTTGACCACAAGTTCTCCCAGGAGGTAAACATAATATACTCTGTTCCCCCTCATCATCTTAGCTGGTAGTTACATGGAGCGTCATTTTAAGAAACCCTTCAAAGAGCTCTCACAGTGGGCCATGTATGCACAGTGATATATTTTTGCCCTAAGGATGCATATTTGTGGTCAGCTGTGCATCTGATTCATCTTTTTTTAGTGCTTGACCAACAGGAGGCAGACGCGCTGTGTGTTGCCTCTATCATGAGTCTAAGTAAAGACCGTCAGACTAGGCCATATGGAAGGAAAAAGCCCATTTCTCTGTATGACTGTGTCAGTGTGTGCATTGTGTGTGTGTGTGTGTGTGTGTGTGTGTGTATGTGTGTGTGTATTTGTTTGTGTAATAGGAAATGATCGTTGCTAGGCAAAACATTGGCAAAACATTGAAGTTTTCTTAAGCCAGTGTTTGTTTGTGTGAGGCCTGTTACCTACAGTAAACTTTTAATGGGTTGGCATTCCATTCCTTTTTGTTCCATGGTGGGAATGTGTTTCTTTTGAGACATTTAACTTGTAGTCTAACAGTCTCCTTGCTAATACCACACTGTAGCCAAGCGAATGAAAAAGAGCTAGCAGAAAATCGTCAGCCTAACCCCAGAAACAACTTGGTAATGTGAACTGTAGGTTTGATTACAAGTTCTCCTGTGACAGCAACTAGTGCCACATATCCATTCTGAGGTCAGGAGGAATTGGGGTTAATTACAGTTTGAGAAAATGTTCAGGACTGAATCATATTTTACCATCGGAAAGACTAAATGAAAGTCAAACCAATTTTGTTTGGTCGAGGAGGGCAGCACAACTTCATTCTGATGGAAAATATGGCTCCCTATTATTGGTTATAAAAGGGGCTAAAGAGACTAAGAGAGAGAGAGAGAGAGAGCATCCCCGACTTTAGTTTATGATCAAATCATAGTATATGCTATCTTTGCATATGCATGTTGCACAATGGGAATGCTCTCCGCCTACCCTGTTTGTGTGTGTGTGTGTGTGTGTGTGTGTGTGTGTGTGAGAAAACCCAGTGACACTCAGCTATTTACAGACCTATTAAACTACACACACTTACTTGTGTTCTGTCTTTGCCAAGTCTTGATAGCAGTCTTGGCTCCAGTTGGTGTTTGCTCCTGGTAATTGCATGCATGGTGCTGCTGCACTGTGTGCAGATGTGACATTTAGAATCTGGTTCAGGGGCTTTACCTCTTATGGATCTTACGGACAGTGACTCAGTGATTAAGTCACTTTTGAAAGATTTAACAAAAAAAAACAAAAAAAAAAACACGTAGCACATTTGAGAGCAGGATGGTTAATGGTTGATACTTTATGGAGATATTTTGGTTTGCATGTGATAAAGTGCAACATTTTTTAAACATCATAAGTGACATCATATTGATTGAAGAATTCAGTTGAAAGAGACAGACTGGGTGCATGATAAAAACAATCAACAATCAAATTAACATTCAATTCATTAGCAGTGCCAAGCTTGGATGTCTGTTTTTACTCTTCTATCAAAATGTGGCACTAGTTTGACTAGGCTTGTATTTCATTAAAGCCAGTTGGTAAGCAACAACTGGATACATGCTTGGGTGCACATCTGTACATTGAAAAAGAAGAACAAGTAGAGGGCAAGTGTGAATTCAAAGAAAGAGGAGCAGTGAGGGATGTGTTACTTGCGGGTTCTAGAACAAAGGGCTTATAAGTTTTTGTGGAGGGCAAAAACAGCAAGTATCATAGTGACAGAAACATAGTGACAAAGAGTTTGCTTGTCTATGTCTCAGAGTATGTCTGTTGTACACCTTTTCTATGATCTGAACACAGTGAAGCTGAAAAGACTTTTTGATGGTGCGAGAGAGTAGTGTCAAACATTCTGAGTAAGAGGAAGGAAACTGTCTGTCTATGTGTGACTGAAGGCAAATGGTGTCTTTTACATTGTGTGTGTGTGTGTTTAGCATCAGTTTAGCAGTATTAGCAAATTTTTGTATCTATTCACAAGTGGAAATAGCAGAAAGTGCGATATGTAAAGCATCTGAAGTATGTACAGGCAAGAGCAGTTATGTACAGATAAGGGCAGTGTAAAAGTGGGAATAGATATGTACAGATTATGTACAATTATGGTGTGAATAGTTATGTGCAGATTATGTACAAATAAGTTATGGGAGCAGTTATTTACAGAGGCAGTGTAAAAGATGGGTAATAAATTAGTATTGATTTACAAAAGAGCAATGTGCAGCTGAAGTATGTTAAAATACAGATGTTCTATACTACTATACATAGGCAAATCTACATATGTATAGATGTAATATGGACAAATATACAGGTGTGTAGATATATTAATATAATATATGTATATACAGATGTATATACAGATGTTTAGTAGAAGGCAAAGTGCAATGGATGTCAATACAGTACTGAAGAGAAGTGCTGTGAACAGATTATGCCATGGTGTTGCGTGAATAGGAAGGTTCAGCAGGGGACCGAGTTCAGTAGGGTGACAGCTGTGGGGAAGAAGCTGTTCCTGAACCTGCTGGTTTTAGTCTGAAGGCTCCTGAAGTGGCTTCTGCAGGGGAGGAGCTGAAAGAGTCTGTTGGCTGGATGAGAGGAGTCCCTTGCGCGCCCTGCTTAGAGATATCTTCTTGTGGACGTCCTCAATAGCAGGGATTGGAATCCTTGTGATGCGTTTGGCGGTTTTCACCACCCGCTGCAGTGACTTGCGGTCAGCAACAGAGCACTTTCCATACCAGACTGTGACACAGTTGGCCAGGATTCTCTCTGTTGCACAGCGGTAGAAATTATCCAGGATGTCAGCAGACAGGTAGTTCTTTTTCACTGTTCTAAAGAAGAAGAGGCGCTGGTGGGCCTTCTTGACCAGGCTGGAGGTGTTGGTTGACCAGGACAGGTTCTCTGAGCTGTGGGTCCCCAGAGGTTTGAAGCTGGAGACACGTTCAACAGCCATGCCATTAATATGGATGGGGTCATCAGTGTCTCCCTTCTCTGTGCTGAAATCCACAATGAGCTCCCTGGTTTTGCTGGTGTTCAGGAGCAGGTTATTGTCAGCATTGCCACTGATGAGTCCAATCACTGTTTGTCATCTGCAAACCTTATGATAGAGTTGGATCCATACATAGGCCTGCAGTCATGGGTGAACAGGGAGTAGAGGAGAGCAAGACATTTAAGACACTCATCAGCTGGAATTGATTTTGGAAACCCCACTGCTGCTACCACTACCACTACTCGCGCTGATGCCTTGCCTTTTTGGATTAGAAGACAGCATAAATAAATCTGGAACCTTGCCCTGAGGTTAGCAACTCCCCACCTCCCCCTACTCCTCCCAATCCCATCCCATCCCCTAGCCTCTCGCTAGCCTGCCCACTGCTCCAATGCGCTGGATGATTAGCTAACCGACGATGGGCTTCATGTGGTGGCTGAGATGAAAGCTGCCTAGCCAGGCTGGGTTTGCCACCACAGAGCAGCCGGTGAAGCGGCCACGGCTTATGCACCCTCTAATCACTAGCAAATGCACACAGAGCCAAGGTCATAAAAAGAGAGAGGGAGAGAACGACAGAGAAAGGGAGAGAGAGAGAGAGAGACCATACCAAACTCAGATGATTTCAAGGCAATTGTTTAAATGATGATCATTTAAGGTATAAGTTCTGACCATTTGAAAAGGAGAATTAAAAATTAATTTGCTGAAGATTCGAAGCTACGTAGAAGGCGCATGTAAATATCAGCCTCAAGGGATCTCATAAAGATGTTCTTATTTGGCATTCGTGTGTTGTCTTTTGTAGGGGAAATTGTAGACAACCAGGCCGAGGGTACAATTACCTTGTGTTGTAATGCAAGACATAGCTCTTGTCAGTATGTGAGGTCCCCCAGATTGTAGAATTTTGCAAATGCGTGCAGGTGTATGTACATTGCAGGTGTGTTTTACAGTAAGTATGCCTGAATGCGTTCATGTTTGTGTGTGTGTGTGTGAGTGAGTGAGTGTAAGTGTGTGCATACATGTGTCTGCGCGTGGTTTGTTTGCAGCATGTGTGCTCAAAGGGTGGAGAGGTCTGATGAGAGGACACCTGCCAGACAAGCCCCAACAGGCCCACCCTCCATTGGCTCTCCAGGGCGATTCCTCGGCATCCATGATTAGGGAGCCTTGCGGTGCCAACCAGCCCTCTACCATCCAGATTTGATTATCTAGATAGGTGTGGGAAAGGCAGCTTTAAACACACTATGGTACAAAACACTAAAATTAGGGTCCTTCCAAAATAGCATGCAGGCCGTTTTGACGTGTGGGAGATGGCTTGTAATTTTGCATTTCACATAGCTTTTCATACAGCATATCGCATACATAGATAACCTTCATTAAGGCACTCCTGGGTGCCACATGGTCTTGCCTCATAACCACAGGCCTGTCAGTGTGAAGTGTCAGCATTCAGTTCCCACACGAGACTGTCATGATATTGAGGATCGTGTTGGAAAGTTTCGATTTTTGTTTCATTGTCTCCTTGCTATTTAGTTTCTCTTTCTGTCCTCTGTTTTGGGTTTTCCAACACGGAACATTGCTTTTCTTGAGTGAAGCTGAGTGTGGCTAAATTTCTAGATTCTCTAATTCCCCCTTGTGTAACTTCATCAGTTTCGAAGGGGAAATTAATAGGCCTATGTGAAGAAACGTTTTGACCTTTGGTGTAATATTGAAAGATCTAAAGCATGCAAATAGAAAAATTTCCTTCATGAAAACATAAATTGGATCAATGACAGGCACATGGAACCATGATTGTTTTATTTTTACAGATGTCAGTGTTTTGCTTCCTGCATTGTCTTGTAATTGTCTTCCTAAATTTTTTGATGCAGCTTAATCTTCAGTATATGTTTCAGTGCTTGTTGAGATTCCTTGGGTTTGGTACTGCTTGTACTGTAGATTGTGTTTCTGTCCACGTTATTCTTAAGCTATGGCTATCCTTTTAGGCTAAATGGGTAAGGAGGTCAACTGTCAATGACTTGAATGTTACCCTAAAATATGTGCGGTTAAGGCCCAGAAATAGCTTCATCACCTCTGTGTGGCTCTTTCTAATTACTACACAGTGAGAAGGAAATCATTTCCCTGTTTGGGGTTTGCTGGAAGCTTCATGCAGAGCTCCTGCATGTACAGTACGCAGTAGGCCCAGCATGTAGATGAAAACACTCAGGTCCTATGGGGTGATGATGAAATTGGTTGTAATTTCCAAAAATTTCAGTGAATAATGCGTCTTATCTTTTTGTTCAACCCTTTGTGTTAAAGTTGAAAGGCTACACTTTATATCTTGATTTCAATTTGTTGAAGTAGTACAGAATAACACTTCTCGATATCTTAGTGGGATTTGTTTAGTTCTTAAACAAATATCTGCACCATTTTCTTTTCACTCTCCAGTGCGATTCATACATTTAGTTCCATTATGATTACACCACTTGGGCGACATCCTGCACAGGCAACACAACACTTTAATGGAGCCATCCGCGTGGAAAAGAAAGAGAGTGTTAACTCTGTGCACTTGTCAAAATTTCACATTTCCCAGAGCCAATCAGTGCTAGTCTCTGTCAATATTTACAGCTCTTAGTTTTAAAAGCTCTTTTATAAGATCATACAGGCTTCTTATTTGGCAAATGACAGGGTGCTGCCTGCTTGTGTGTCTCACAGGGCTGAGAGAAGCTCAGCACTTCAAAAGAGTACAGGCATGTGGCAGCCTCCTGTTTCAGGAACTACTCCCCACACACATAGAGTCAAACACATACTCATACACATACTATACACACAAGTGCAGGTTTACAAATGCACAGTTGTGTGTGTGTGTGTGTGTGTGTGTGTGTGTGTGTGTGTTTGTGTGTGTGACCCTCAATCATATATTACAAGATCAGCTTCAGTTTTCAGATTTTTACCTGAAGCTAGCCCTGTGGATGTGTCAGTGAGAGAAAAACACCGTAATCTGTTTCCATCTGATAAGCAACACATATTCAATTGACTGATGGTTAGAAAGATGTACAGTCCTGCAGATAAATTACTATGAACCCCCTCCCCAACCCCACATCAAATTTAAAGATGCTTTGTTAGCATGACTGTTGTGGTACAGTATTGCCACATCTTAAAGAGCAGCACATCACATTATTTGCAAAATAACATGGGGTATTAAGAACCATTGGGGGAGGTAGGGGATGGGAGAGTTTGAATGATTCAACCTGTGGATTAACATTGTAACCCTGAAAAAAAACATTGAAACAACAAAGAATGTATACATTGTTACATAATATGATTTTGGATAGCAGTGCTGGTCTGAGATTGATGGGTTAGTGTGTTAGTTAATTTCAGGACCAACTGACTAAGGGGACTGGTTTCAGGGCTGACCTCTTGGGTTTTGAATGCTTGAAATGTATAGCGTCCTCTGCACTAGGTTCAGAACTTTAGGGATCTCTTTTGCCAATGGGAATCTGCTTAATTCTGCCCAGCATGAATGTATCTTTCTGTCCCTCTCTCTCTCTTTCACTCTATCTATTTTCATTACAGGGTGAGAAGGGGGAAGCTGGTGTTGCTGGTAATGATGGACAGAGTGGAGTTCCTGTAAGTTTGAAACACTTTTTCTTTTCGCAGAGGAAGTTTTCATTTTTATGTATTGTACTCTGTATTGTAAGTGTGACAGAATTTAGTTCCGTGCTGTCCTTTTTCATCACTCCCAGCTAATGTATACACTGAAACCAGTCATGGTTTATGTGACCACACTTAAAGACTCAAAATAGTCCTCAATGCGTGGTTTGAGAGGAGTCCAGATTGAGTGGGCGTCCGACCACCATGTTTACTAACCTGCACACACAGTCCACTAACGAGGGGGTTATGAGGACAACTCTGTGAAGGTGCGTAGTCTGTGCCAGAGACGTGAACAATGCACCTTTGTAGTCACCCAGACGCCTCTGATTATTATCGCTCACTATTCTGGGAGCGCCCAGTTTAAAATCCGCCACCGCAGTGGTCAATCAACAAACCCCCGTTCCCTGGTTCTTTCCATCCACGGGACTCTGCGGAAAGTTTAGAGCCTTTGCCATTTGTAGAGCGACAACAGAGGGACACTGTTGAGACGTAAAGCCAGTTCTCCTTATAGAAAATCATAAAAATAACCTTCTGCTCAGTCAGATTTATTCATGTTCCTACACACACCGGTTATATAATTTGGGTCCTTTTATGAAGGGGACCTTAACTGTCGCTAACTGTCATTTATATTTTACTTTTTTAACTTGATCTTGCTGCACAGCCAAAAAAAAAAACAATTGGTTGAGCTCCAAATTGCCTCACAGCTGTGTTTATGTTACATCACACAAGTCCACAACTTAATGGGAAGACATGTGGCCTCAGAATAAATTCAAATTGATTAAAACACCCACGGTAGTGTGCACATGGCAGAAATTGGAGAGCCATCCATCTGGGGGCCGGAGGGTCTTTTCTTGTGGAGATGGTTGTCTAGATTCTGCCGGTGGAAAAGTACTGAGGTGGATGATGAGATGGATGGAGCAGGCAGATGAGAGGATAAAAGAGGTGGGCAGGGACAGAGGCTGATGTTTCTGAGTGACTGTCAGATGGTTGTCTGGTTTCTTTCTCCCCTCAGTACCACACCGCCACCCCCCCCTTCCCTCGTCAAGCTCCCCAACCCCACCTCTGCTGTGGTAAACCTCAGGATGTTCTTCCCCCTGTGTGTGTGTGGTGTGTGTGTGTGTGTGTGTGTGTGTGGTGTGTGTGTGTGTGTGTGTGTGTGTGTCTGTGGGGCCCAGCAGTTTAAAGACACATATGCAACAGGTGGAAGCAAGATGGTGACTGAGTGTTTTGTTCATCCCGCAAGCAGATCGGTTAACCGTTAATAGTTCATTTTACATCCAACTCTTCCACCCGTTCCCTCTTTTGCTTCATGTCCATCCAAGTTGAATCAGTTTCATTCCATGTTAAAATTAATATGAGGATCTAGACTGAATTTAGTGCCTATAGCAGTGCCCTCAAAGCCAGTCTCTTTCCATTGGATGGATTTATCCTTAAAGGTTTTCCTATTTTAAAACTCATTTCATATTATTTTAGGGAAAAGGAATGGTTTGCTTTGGGAATGTTTTTTACATGTTGAAATTGTCTGTGAAAACATATCACCCTTGATTTCTGCCATGCCTTATTGATAAATCTGTGATAAAGACTATACATTTCATACTAAAATAGAATAATATCAGTCAACCGGAAAGGTAGGACATATGCAATTTGTAGACAGTTTTTGCCTTACAGTATACAGTAAAAAGGGGCCTTAATTAATGATATTACACATAACTATTAATGTGATAAATGCCTTTTCTGTAATACATCAAAACTATTATTTTTCATCTCAGTTTCCCTCATAATTCCCCTCCCTTCCTTAGTGTAGCTCCAGTCTGATTTCCATGTCAACACTTGGATTACATCTTTATGGCTGAATACACACGTAGATAAGTGGAGTGGGCTGGTCAAATTGGTTCGAGGAAGTGTTGCCATTTCATGTTTTTTTGGTGGTTTGCTTTGTGTGTAGCAGAGTGGTTACAGACCCTGCCCTGATGAAATGATTGCTTTGTTACTTTAATTAGAGTAAATGAGTTTTGAGTTTTGTGTTCCATGTAGCCATGGCCTACTGGCTAGAGCTCCGGGCCTGGAACTGAAAGGGTGCTGGTTCGATCCCTGACCAGTGGACCACAGCTGAAGTGCCCTTGAGCAAGGCACCTAACCCCCCACTGCTTCCTGGGCGCCGTGTTTCACTGTGTGCTGTGTGTGCACTAATTAACGACTGGGTCACGACTGGGACAAATGCATAGACCAAATTCCTTGTGTAAATACACTTCCGTGTGTAAATACACTTGGCCAATAAGACCAAATGCTTTCAATTTGAAAGCATTTACTTTATGTTTAAAATCAGATGCCTTTAAATGGTCCATCAATCTATCACTTCCACTTTTTTCATTGCACACTGGACATGATAAGCTATTGTCAAACATCCAGACAATCACCTGACCAATCACTTAGGTTCATGTAATGGATCTGTATTTGTAATGCTTTGAACAGTGGAGGCTTGGTGGGAGAAGGGACATATCAACAAACACTTTCTGCTTTCAATGCATAAACATGTCTAACTTAAGCCAGCCCAGTAAGTGTACACGCAAACACTCAAAGCATGAAATAACCCATGTAGTGACCATAAAAGAACATATACTATGCTAACTTATATATTTGACTGCATTTGACACTCATTTGCTCAACCTCTTCACTTCAGTTAGACACAGGAAATTGCCGGCCAGACGTGTTAAGGGAGTTGCTCTACAAGTCGAGCACTTATTTGTTACTTTGCCTTCACTCATCTTAATCAAGAAGCATTCCATTTTTTTAGTAGAAGGTATCTAGTAAAGTAAGTTTCATGAATCAGAATTTGTGTCAGTCTTTTTAGATTAGATAAGATTAGGTTCAACTTTATTGTCATTACACATGGTTGAGTACAGAGTAATGAAATACAGTTTAGCATCTAATCAGAAGTGCAAATAGCAGAAAGTGCAATATGTACATCATGTGCAGTATGTACAGTTAAGAGCAGTTATGTGCAGATAAGGGCAGTAAAAGATAGGTATAAATTACTATTGATTTATAAAAGAGCAATGTGCAGATGAAGTATGTTAATATACAAATGTTCTATGCTACTATACTTAAGGCAAATATACAGATGTGCAGATATATATATGTAATATGGACAATTATACAGGTGTGTAGATATATTATTATATGTATATACAAATGTACAGATGTGTAGTGGAAGATATGCAAAGTGCTATGACTGTATATACAGTAGTGAAGAGAAGCGCTGTGAGCAGATTATGCCATGGTGTAGCAGGAATAGGAAGGGAAGGTTTAGCAGAGGACAGAGTTCAGTAGGATACAGAGTTCATTAGGGTTTTTTAACCTTTTAAAGTGTTATAATGACTCAAGATCACTTAAGTGATTTTAAGACCATATTGTGATAAAGATCATTGTGTAGAAATCCTTAGTACTGGCGCTCTTTGGTGATGTGATTGTGTGATGCTATCTGTCCCAAACTACATGAGTCACCACTGTGCTTCTGTGCTGCTGGCAGGGTATCAGAGGCCTCCCAGGAGACATGGGTCCCGCCGGCCCCCAGGTGAGTTTACGCAAAGGTTAGCAACGTCTTGTGGTGTCGAACTGAGTGTAGTAGACGTTTGGGAGTTTAACTGGCACTCTTAAGATGTTTGTCTGTGTGACAGTGTTCCATCAAAAGGGAAGTAAAGCACCTGACTCAAATCTCTCAAGGAACGAGTAAGAAGTGTAAAGTGGAACTGAAACCTTAGTGGCAAGCCAACATAAGCACATACAATAGTCACTGTGGAATCTATGCACTCATGCATAGTGGTTGGCTGCTGTGATCTCAATCTAAAAATGTTGTCTTTTACAGGGCGAGAAAGGCTTGCTTGGGCCTATAGGACCTCCTGGACCTAGAGGCCCAATGGTAAGGTTTATGCAGTGCGTCCATGCATGTCCCAATTAAATAAAGAAAAAAATAATGTGACTGATCACTCTGTTTTGTTTGAGTTATCAGGTTATCAGTGAGCTAGTTAACAGTGAAACTACCTAAATTCTGTTAAATGTCTGTTTGGCCAGAGCAACCAGAGACAGTTAGCTGCTGAGCTCTTGTTGGAATGCTGTCTTGGCTTCTCTCAAGGTCATTTTCTTTCCATCCATTTTATTTCCAGGGCCTGCCAGGTCCTATTGGGACACCTGGGGTTAATGGTCAAGTAGGCCCCAAGGTAAGTGACTATAGGTGTGTGTGTGTGAGTGTGTGTGTGTGTGTGTGAGAGAGAGAGAGAGAGAGAGAGAGATTAGAGAAGGAAAAGAGATGCTCCCAATAATTAACAATCAACATCAAGATGTTTTACATATCACATTTTTTTTCCTTTGTCACTTGTACCTGTGCCTGTTGATGCCATTTTCTCTGTGTAACTTAGGGTAACCCTGGACCGCGTGGACCAGATGGACCTGCTGGGACTCCAGGGTCTAAGGTAAGAGTTTCACCCAACTGTGTACTTGTATGCCTGCCAGCCACATATGCCACCCTTAAACAAAAAAGTCTCTAACACATATCTGTTTTCCACTAAACTGATAACCCCCACTCACACGAACATCCTCTCGACCTAAAAAAAAAAAAAAAGCTTCCTGCTTCTCTTTTGTGTGGAGGATGTGGATCTACCAACGTTTCTAGATAAAGTCTGCAGGAGAGGCAAAAGAGCATGTTTATGATGGACTGCAAGAATATATCACTTCTATTATCTATCCACCACGTTTAGGAGTAAATGTGGAGCCACTACGCAAAATAGAAAGTGCATGTTTCTTATCATCTCTAATTAAATCCGCCACACACACACACACACACACACACACACACACACACTCACACAAACCTACATAAATCTAGGTTGCAAATAAGGCAGGCAGATAAGAGAGAAAATACTATTTCCTGTCCTCTCCTCCACTACACTCTGCATCTGTACCGGATGACAAATTTATCACTTCTCTGGAACGGAAATGAACATTCAGATGTAGTGTAGATGTATGCATGCCTTGAATGCTGACATGGGCACACCAAACTCAGACTAAAAAGCAAAACAGTATATATACCATCTGAGACAGTTGTGGAGGTTTTGGGTCTCTTCTGCCTTATGAACTTGACCGTGAAGCCCTCATTGGATGTGGCTCACCAAAAGGCTCCTATGTGTGTGTGTGTGTGTGTGTGTGTGTGTGTGTGTGTGTGTGTATGTAACTCCCATAGGGGTCGGATGGGGTACCAGGGGCAGAAGGACCACCAGGAAGTAGAGGCATGCCAGGGTTCAAAGGGCATAAGGTAAGGATGCCGGTGCACTAATGGTCTGAGACAGAATTTCTTTTTATTTCAATTCATCTGGATTTTTTTCTGGTGTGTTTTCACAACAGGACATCCCTAGATCTTATGTCACACAGTCATTCATTTTTAAATACCACAAGATTTAATGGGAGGCCCTGCTGTTTGACTTTGCCTCAGTGCTTTGACTAAGGACCTCTCACCCATTTTCCTTCCTCTTTCTCAGGGTGAGCCAGGAGAGCCTGGGGGTAAAGGCAGCCAGGTAACATGACCACAAATCTGTAGCACTGACTTCCTTTTCTCACAGTGAACTGCAGTCCTGGCCTACCAAGTGTTCAAGCCCTAGTCAGTGCGTGACGGGGACATGATTTCTTTCTCAGCCTGAATTTATGTACACACTGTCTGCATTTCTTGTCAGCATGGAATGAATTCAAATGCATGCCTTGCTTGCCCTAGGCTTTTTAGCTCTTCCAGTAAGATTAGGATAAACACAGATGTGAAAGTGTGATGGCCTTATGTGGTCCCTTGATGTAGTCTAAGCCAACCCATTTTGGTGATTATATTGCTACTGCATTGTAGAATTGATTGAATATACATTTCCATCTCTCTTCTCAGCATGTGTCAGAGATGCGATCAGTGACCTTGTGCTTATTGGTGTTGCAGGGTGAGAGGGGCACAGATGGTCAGCCTGGGACCCCCGGCACACCTGTATGTACCTCTGTCATTTGCGAACTTTTGGCCTGTACATTAATGTTTCACACATGCAGGCCCCATGTTGATAAATACGAAGTGGTTGCTCTTCTTACAGATGTCATTAGTAAGACAGAGGCTGCGAGAGTGTCTTTTCTGTACGTCTTTCATTGTCACTGTGTCTGGAGGGATTTTATGCTGAGTTGTTATCTGTGTCTTACAGGGAGAACCTGGACTTCGTGGAGGCAAGGGAGAGGTATATGTGTGCATTAATCTTACAAGACACCTATTGACAATATTTCACAAAGTAGAAACAAAGTAGCCTGTGGCTGCTCCTCATTCCTCGTCCAGAGCTCCAGCGCACAGGGTGGCATGGAAGCGGAGGGTGGACGGTCGCATCACACTGCAGTACGGGCACTTGCCCTTAAGGCACAGGGCGGACTGTGCATGGTTGAGACGCAGGCACAGGACGCATTGGTCATGGCCGTCGATGTTGGGGGTGACCTTGCCGCATGGACATCTCTTCAAGACGATAGCCATGCTAGCCGCGGCGCGCAATATAAACTCACGTTAGTGAAAACTGCGAGAAAACCGACACAAGTAAAATGTGTTGAATGTGTGGAATAATCCACTTAGACGGCTCACTCAGGGGTGGAAGATCACCGGAGTGATCACCGGAGCACTTTAAAGTCTTAGCGGGAAATCCCATAGAGGGGTTCATGCAGTGAGTAGGTTGCTGAAAGGTGAAAGAGGAAGATGGCACGCATTTGCCTGTGTTATGTAGCCTGGCGCATGCATGCTTATGCCTGTGATGACAGTGTTCTAGAGAGTTCAGCAAGATAGTATCTCCAAAGGCGATATCCCAATAGGTGCCGTTGAAGTGCTTCAAGTGAAATAGAACAACACTGTATGCATATGATTTACGTATGTAACTCAGTATGCATGAGCTTTATGTAACTCGGTATGTGACCTGTGTGCATGTGTATAATTTCTCCATGCCCAGAGGGGTGTAGCAGGAGAGACTGGAAATCGAGGGGCCGATGGGAGGAAAGGGGACGTGGGCCCCAGAGGAACTGTGGGGGCCCGGGGATTTCCCGGCCAGGATGGACCACCAGGGCTGCCAGGTGTTCCAGGGTACCCAGGGAAACCTGTGAGTGTGACACAACTCCCCTCAGAACTGTGTGTGTGTGTGTGTGGCGTTATCACTGCAGATCTTAAAACCAAGATACCTAAAAGAATGTTTCACTGATATGTGTTTATCAACATTATTTGTGCCTTCAGATCACCAAATTCAACAACTTCGCTTATAGGATTTGAAAGGAAAACTATGTTTACTCTGCCTCATGACCTGTTTGCTGGTATTGCTAGTAGTTAGATATCTGATGGTTAAAAACCGTGTGTGTGTGTGTGTGTTTGAGTGTTTGAGTGAATGAGAGGGCTTTGACAGAGTAATAACTATGTCATAAACAGATGTACTGACTAATTTTATGTTTTCTCAGGGAAAGCCCCCTTCAGAGGAGCATCTCATGAAATTATGTGCTACTGTGCTGCAGAGTAAGTTAACTACCAAACTGATGCAGCATGTCTATTCACATGTTCACACATTTACATTATGTACAGATATAGAATACTATTCAAAAACATGGGATTCTTGTTTTTGGTCATTAAATCAACACCAATCAGAAGTAGTATTTGCACTGTTAATGTTGCAAATAAATACTCCTTTTAGAAAATTAAATGTCTACAATATTATAGAGGCAACATCCATTTTGTTTCAAATGGCAAATTCTGTCTTCTAATCTAGAGCTGCCTCCACACTGCCCCAACAAACACCAACAAACTCCATTGTTCTGTTTTGTTTCCGAACTACCTCTGTAATCTGCTACAGACCGTTTCAAGAGATCTCGATTAGCTGTCCATATGTGATATAAACGTAGCAGTAGTAGTTCAGGTCTGCATTCAGTGCATTCTACTGCAATCTTCTCAACAAGGATTCCAAATTGCACCACTTGATTGATTGTCTTTGGTCCAGTCAGCATTCCGTCTCACACGTCATTCCAGAATCTTAATCAGCAAATATCAGAAATTGGAATAAGGTGTTTACATGCTTGTCATGACTTGTCAGTAAAAAGCAAACATTAGGATAGGCAAAAGAAGAAACTAAAACTACAAACAGTTGTTCTAGACTTACAAATCTAAGGTGCTCAGAACAGTTGTGGAACACTAAACTGTGAATGTGATGGTCTTAAGGTTGTAGTTTGTAGTATTGCTTTGCTTGTAGTATTTGTTGCATTAATTTCTGAAGAAATAGGACTATTGCACTCTGTCGTACAACATCTTGCCACACCGTAATGCAAATAACATGTAGCGAAGAAGAAATCAGCTAGCATTCTATTTATAATGGAGTGGAACTGCAGTGGATGATATGGTGGTAAACAATGCTATTTTTCCTATGATCAGCAACTAAAGAGTTTTTGTTTTAACAAATGGTTTCTTGCCACCTGAAAGTATTGACTGTTCAGTTGACCATAGCTGATTCATTTCCATAGTATTCTAGTGGGTAAACACAGCATAGAAAAGCAGTATCTTCGTTGATGTTGAGAAGCGGAAACATCTGGTGCAGTGAGCCATACTATGCTACTTTCATTTCTTCATTTTGAGCAAGAACCACGTCGTAAATCTGCATTGCCCGCACAAGATTACCAAATCTTAACCTGCCTACACATCCTATTTTAAATTTGCTTTGAGATTGCACCATTTCTACCACAAAATCATCATCGTTTAGCAACAGCAGCAGCTGCTTTTTGGCTCTAAACAAAAGAGATTCTCTCTTGGAGAAGTTAGCTCTCCAGTACCAAAAGTCCTTAACATTTACTTAACATTCTCAAAGGTTCTTGAATATGCTTTAAGTCTTTTATTACCAACAGATTGAGCTGCATGTATTTGAATTGATCTTGTGTAAGAAAGACATGACCACACTTCTGTCACCGTGTTGCTATCACCGGTACTACTGATACTCCTGATACCACTCTTACTGTCACCATAATAACTACTACTCTTAGGGCTCCTTCTGTTTCTGCACTTTTAATGGCATCATATTGATCTGAAACAAAGTCGTTTTGTTGCTGCGCTGCCCCTCAGCCAGTTATATTGAGGTAGAGATCTTTCTTGACCTGCAGTAACCTTTAAACAAGGTTCCAGCTGATACTGACTCCTAACAATACTATTGTTGTTCTGTCTCCGTCTACTGCTACGCATATTCTCCTACTATTTTGTATATGACTAGTAGTAGTACTACTACTACAAGTACTATTACCACTACCACCACCATTGCTACTACTAATACTACTACTACGACTACTACTACTACTACTACTACTACTACTACTACTACTACTACTACTATTACTACTACATATAATAATAATACTGCATCTACTACTACCACTACTACTACGACTGCAACTACTACTATTACTATTACTACTACTGTTAATAATAATAATAATAATAATAATAATAATAATAATAATAATTTGGTTTTACACTGTAGACCAACTTCCACAGTTCATGCACATGATGGCATCCCGTAGCTGCAGGCACTGTGAGACGACTCAGGGACCCCCAGGCGAGCCTGGCCCTCCTGGGCCCAAGGGCCCCAGTGGAACACCGGGGTACCCTGGCAGGGCTGGGGCACAGGGCTACCCTGGGACCCCTGGGAGGAGAGGAGCGCCAGGGCTCAAAGGTGAGAGATAGAGAAGAAAGACTTTAAGGCCAGTGTCTCAGGATATGGGGTTAAAGAGCTGTTGCTGGTGTGCGTTTGTGTGTGTATGAGGAGGGGGGTGTTGGAAGTTGAAATGTTTTCTTTTAATCACACCCACAAGTGTTTGCCTGTGCGGTGTGCCACTGAAACAAGAAACAGTTACACAAGCCTTGCTCTGACAGCAGCATTACAATATCTCTCGTGTAGGTGACATGGGACCAGCGGGCATGAAGGGCTCCAAAGGTGAAGGAGAAGTTGGGATGGCTGGGCCACCTGGCCCGATAGGTAAAACGTGATGCTCCCACACACACAGATCTTGGCTGGTTTTGGCAGGGTATTTGGTTCTGTTTTTGACTGGTCAATTCAGTTTTGTTGTTCCTCAGTATGCATGGACCCTCTCATTGTCTCTGACAGGACGGGTAGATGCAAAAAGGGTTGCACTTTTTGACTCAGTAGAGCACACAGAGCTCAGAGCACAAGTTGATGCGCACACACACACAGCCATGACTATCCATGACCTGGATAAATTCAGATGCACAGCTAGCAAATTTGAAATTTACTCTTCAAGTCTGTCTGGCTACCAGGCCATTGCAGTCTGGGTGTGGATCAGCAAAAAAAAAAAATAAAAACAGGAACCAACGACAACTGCTTTTACTGTATTTGTTTTGGACAGGCATCTTAATTCCTGTCTGTGGTTAATTTATGAGCATGCACTTTCTCTTTAAATTCAGTGAATATCTGCAATTGAAATCATTGTTTACATTAACGATAAGTTAACTAAAATTCCTAAAGAGTTTGGGCAAGAGTTTAATGCATCAATGTAACTTAAATTGCATGCTGGTTACACTTCTGGTATTGGGAGGTCCATTGCCAGACCTTATCTCAATTTACTATTACTATTACTATTATTTCTACTACTAGCACGTTTACATTTACATTTATGTTTTTAGCAGATGCTTTTATTCAAAGCGACTTACAAAAGAGGATGACATTCAAGCTACAACACAATGAAAAAACACAGAGTGCATATTGCCAACATGAAATTTGCAGTATTTTGAGAAGAAAGTGCAATAGTGTAATAAAAAGTGCAATATGGAGAGAGATTAAGAGTAAGAGATTAAGTGCATTCCTGGTATTCAGAAATTCAAGCCAGGAGATATTGTTGGAAGAGCTGGGTCTTCAAGAATGTAGTACTTTATAAATAATGCTACTACTATAGTACATTAATATGAATGCTATAGTACTGTGACTAGTGTTGTAATGCCTTGCTTCATGTTTTGAATAGGTCCGCAGGGCCCCAGAGGCAGTGATGGTCAGGGTTATCCAGGGCCTCCGGGAGAACCAGGGAAGCCTGGAATACCTGGATCCCCGGGCAAGCGAGGTCCCCCAGGCGAGATGGGTATCTGTGATCCATCCTCCTGCTACCAAGCCTACAGGCAGGACAGCTACAGCAAAGGGCCCAACTTCTGAATGCCCCCCAACCCCAACCCTATGCCCACCCACCCATAAAGTGCCCAGCACCTTAACTGGTGCCATTAGAGGGAGAGAGAGAGAGAGAGAATCATTGGCACTATCAGGAAGAGACTCCTGCATTGTCGTTTACCTCTCATGCCTTGCTTGGGGGTGGGGTTTTTGTGGTTAAAAGTCAAGTTGACTATGATGACAAGTCGACTTTGATGACAAAGATACAAGGAAAGTTTATTGTCACATGCATATAGTTACTGGGTGTAAAAAATGCAGTGAAAATGTGTCTGTCAGCCTATTTTGTGCATATGTTAAGATGGCAATAGATGAGAGAACTGTTAACTTCCTCCAGCAACAACTTCAGCATGTTCACAAGACAGATTCAGAGCAATAGTGCAAAGGTCATATGTAGCTTAAAACTAAATGGGTCTTATCTTTCTCCAACTATTGCATCATAGCCAGTATTGATGAGATCCTGTGAAAGCATAAATCGTTCACATACCAAACATTTGTTTTTGTTATTTTTATTTTGTGTGTTTGTTATTATTTGTCAGTGGTTTATATTCTGATATTTCTGTACCTATTTTTCTTGTAATACACTAAAGAAAGGCACTGTACTTGTGTCCTGCTACCTCTGGATGTGAAGCAACCCATATTTCATCGTAGCTCATATCTGTTTGTCCAAGGTTAGGTGAGACAGTGTCTGTGAAAAAAGTCATGATCTTGGTGTTTCTGAAGCATACCATTAGTCATTTTATCAGTCATATGCAGCTCCAACGCCTGCATGACAGTAATCCTAACAGCATTCGCCGACACCTGGTACCTAAAACCATGAATTTTTCATGCATAACATGCATTGAAGTCGGCCTATTTCACTGAGACTACTAAATATTATTGGACTGTTCCTGTAGTCCTTCTAGTGCAACTTGTCCCCTATTTTTTTTTTTCTGTGATCAAACTATGATTCAGTCCTGATGTTGCATATTCTAGTCTAATAATGAATCAAAAAAGAGAACTTTTGCCCTGTAGAGTGTATTAAACGGACAACGGACATGTTATGGATATGAATTGTCCATTTTGGATCACTATTTTAATGTTTTTAATGACCTATTATTTTTATTACTATTATTATTAATAATAATATTATTATCTATGTTGTAAGTGTTTGTTAATTAACCTATGATTTTGTTGTTTTTTTTAATAAAGAAAAAAATGATCTATCCAGAAATGTTATTGTGTTATCCTGAATTAAATTCTGGTGTCTTGTTGGGTAACTGCATTCACCTTGTGTGCCACATCTGTGACATTTTTTCACTAGCACTGACTCTACAGAAACCACTTTTGGTCTTTGAACCACATCTCTGTTTCTGCTCTGATTGGAAGTTAAAAAGACTTCCTACCCATGGACTGTGACAGGAAGTCGTGTCAGTCATATCTCACAGACAAAGTGCTACTTATGTCAGACGTGGAAGAGTGCAGTCACATGCGCTGCCCAGTCTGACGAGCTACACTTTAGGCCCATCATCACCATCATCTCTGCAAAATCTCACACAGGTAATGACAGAATCAGAACTGTAAATTTGATCAAATGTTTAATAATGCTTTAGCCTTTTTATTAACTTTGTCATTTCTTTAGGTGAATTTATAAATACCACAATGGTTGACAACTATGAAGAATATCAGAAATTTCTGGAGGAGTATGGTAACTACTCTGAAGGCTTAAACCCAGGTTATATAGTGGGTGAATTTGTGCCTCTGTGTCAAAAAGCTGATGTTGTTCGCTTTGGTGCCAAATATCTCCACCATTCTTCTACATCAACTTCATCATTAGTGTGCTGGGGAACAGCCTGGTCCTCTATATCATCTACAAGTATGAGAAGCTCAGCACCGTCACCAATATCTTCCTGCTCAACCTGGTCATCTCTGACCTGCTGTTTGCCTGCTCTCTCCCCTTCAATGCAGTTTACCATGCCACAGAGTGGATCTTTGGCCGGGCCATGTGCAAGCTGGTGTCCAGCCTGTTCTCTATTGGCTTCTACAGCTCCATCCTCTTCCTCACACTCATGACCTTTGACCGCTACCTGGCTGTGGTGCACGCCATCACGGCTGCCAAACAACGACGCAAGGTTTATGCCATCAGCTCCTCTGTGGTGGTGTGGATCGTGAGTGTGGCATCTAGTGTGAAAGAACTGATTCTGCATGATACAGTAAATGACGCTCAGTATGGCGAGCTGTGTGAGGAGCTTGGTTATGACCATGATACACTGACCAAGTGGAAGCAGTTTGGCTACTACCAACAGTTCTTTATCTTCTTCTTGATCCCTGTAGCAATCATCCTCTACTGCTATATTCGCATCACAGTTAGAGTCCTCTCCACACACATGAAACAGAAATGCAGAGCAGTGAAGCTGATCTTTGTCATTGTGCTCACCTTCTTCATCTGCTGGACCCCCTACAACATTGTCATCCTCCTGAAGGCTCTGGAACAGTCTTTCAGCACTGGATGTGAATCAGATTCCCTCGACTATGCTCACTTTATCACACGCAACCTGGCTTTCCTCTATTGTTGCATCAGTCCACTTTTCTACACTTTTGTTGGGAAGAAGTTTCAGAATCACTTTAGGAGAATGTTGTCCAGACACATTCCATGTCTGAAGATCACCATCTTGGAGAGCCAGAGCAGCAGGACAACTTCATACAGAAGTCCAATCACAGTTGATCACTACAAGGATCCATACTAACCCCCCAGAAAACAAAGCAGTATTTCGCAATGATATTGCCAGGAGGCAGCTGTGACAGAAACTGTTTCTGGAGACTGGTTCTCCATTTGTGGTAAAACATACTTTATTTTAAGAAAATGTTTTTAAAAGTCAAAAATGTCACTTTTTAAACCACAAAATGTATGCAGGATGCAATGCACTCCCTGTGCCTAAAAAAATGTTACAGTTTACTTAGTTTACTTTCTGTAAGGTTTAGAAAATAGATGTAGCAAAAAAATATATTGCTTTGCAATATGCATAGCCAGTAGTGTACTTTTTCCAATATTAATTTTTCTCTGTTAATGTCATTTGCTTAATTTTGCACAGTTTGAATGAATTAATGTCTATGACTCCTCAGCTTGAGTAAGGCTTTAACAGTGATTCTTACCATTATACCTTATAGAAGCTTTCTTTGTTTTTACTTTTTTACTTTTTTTGATTTCATGTGAAAGCCCATTTCAGACAAATGATGCCATGAAATTTTCCAGAAAATAAATTAAATACAGAAGACTTCAGACAAACTAAAGACTTGTGTGGTCATTTTCACAGGGAACAGACAACACATGACACAAGTCATGAAAACATTTTTTTCAGAGACCCTAATGTGTTTTTTCTTTTCATGAACCAAGACACCATGAGACCAAAGTTTACTCGTACTGTTACTTCCTTTATCCAAAACATAATGAACAGTGAATTGTGTTAAGTAGTCTGTAAAATTTTTACTCATGGGTTCTCTATTCTATACACACATGCACATGTAGTGTTGTAAATACAGACTGAAAGGTTTTGATGGTGCCATCTAGAGGCCAGTAGAGGTACCTGCAGCTGGCAATTATATTTATCTGAAGCTAACCATGGATCAAGCAGCTGAACACAATGACATGGGAGATTAAAACCAACCTGCTATGTAATAGTGTGTGTGTGTGTGTGTGTGTGTGTGTAGTATTATAACATCTTTGGGTAATACTGTGGCAGCATAGCAGTAATTGGGCCCAAGCTTTATATATGTGTGACCTATATCTCTACCTTACATTATATTACTTGGCCCTACTAAAAGATGAACCCTATAACTAAATAAATTGTGAAAGATATGCTTTAAATGCATTTTTACTGGAGTATGGGGGAATACAGAGCTATTTAGTAAGTAAGAAAGGTTCTGATACATTTTTATGGAATTATGAGATTTTTTGCACTACTGAATTTGGATTTAGCTAATTACATTATTAGGAAATTACATCAGGTTCTATAAGCCTCAGTTGCTTACTAAGCTATAGTTTCCTCGACTGACTGACAATCGGGCATCCTAGGTTTGATTCCTGAGACCCACATTGCGAGTCTGTGTCACCTTGGATTAAAGCATCTGTTAAATACTAGTCAACTTCACTTCACTCTACATTACTTCATATACACAGACAGGCAGGCTATGTGCATATAGAGCTAAAGTTCTCCAATAAATGCAACTGCTATAATGAATGAAAAGCATTATTCTTCGAAGATGCATGTTTAATTTCTCCATAACAGTGTTAATAACAAAATATCAAACTGTTCACTGACCTCATATAGGTATTTATTCACAGCATATTGCAGCACATGGAGGTATGTTTGAATAATCATCATGGGTAATGTTTCCTGGGTAATAAACCCTTAATAATGGTGAGACTAGTGCACTTCTGTTATTCCTCGGTGCACACATTTACAAAAATGTATGGTTGTATTTCATATTTTATAAATGAGTCAGTTGAGAGTTATACGGTCAGTTTAGCTGACGCCCTTCTCTTGAATGCAACAAAGTTTTTTAAACATTTCCAAAGGATTACAAACACATTTATAAAGATCTGTATGTGAGATCACAGACTTTACTCTGCTGGATTAGTTCTGTGGTGCTCTTCCTCTTGGAGACTTCAGAGACAGCCCACAGAGTAGAGACAGGATGTCAGTCATGTGTTGCTGACTGGCAGCCCTCCTCAAACACCAGACCTGAGAGAGACAGCACAGAGCACACACACCATTGTGCCGCGGAGACTGACAGTCATAGTTATCCTCATCAAGTAGGTACAATCAGAAATGTTTTGCTTTATAATTTAAACAAAATGGGGCTGCCAGTGTTTTAACCAGCATTATTATACTTTTCAACATTTTTCAGATTTAAAAACAATGAATTTGGATCAGTATGAAGATGAGTACTTGTACTTCATGAATCTCAATGACTCAAGTACAGATAATGAGTCTTTTATAACAGATGAACTGGTACGTCTATGTCAAAAAGCTGATGTTGTGCGCTTTGGTGCCAAATATCTCCCACCATTCTTCTACATCAACTTCATCATTAGTGTGCTGGGGAACAGCCTGGTCCTCTATATCATCTACAAGTATGAGAAGCTCAGCACCGTCACCAATATCTTCCTGCTCAACCTGGTCATCTCTGACCTGCTGTTTGCCTGCTCGCTCCCCTTCAATGCTGTTTACCACACTTCAGAGTGGATCTTCGGCCGGGCCATGTGCAAGCTGGTGTCCAGCCTGTTCTCTATTGGCTTCTACAGCTCCATCCTCTTCCTCACACTCATGACCTTTGATCGCTACCTGGCTGTGGTGCACGCCATCACGGCTGCCAAGCAACGACGCAAGGCTTATGCCATCAGCTCCTCTGTGGTGGTGTGGATCGTGAGTGTGGCATCTAGTGTGAAAGAACTGATCCTGCATGATACAGTAACTGACCTTAAAAATGGTGAGCTGTGTGAGGAGCTTGGTTATGACCATGATACACTGACAGCCTGGAAGCAGTTTGGCTACTATCAACAGTTCTTTATCTTCTTCTTGATCCCTGTAGCAATCATCCTCTACTGCTATATTCGCATCACAGTTAGAGTCCTCTCCACACACATGAAACAGAAATGCAGAGCAGTGAAGCTGATCTTTGTCATTGTGCTCACCTTCTTCATCTGCTGGACCCCCTACAACATTGTCATCCTCCTGAAGGCTCTGGAACAGTCTTTCAGCACTGGATGTGAATCAGATTCCCTTGACTATGCTCACTTTATCACACGCAACCTGGCTTTCCTGTACTGTTGCATCAGTCCACTTTTCTACACTTTTGTCGGGAAGAAGTTTCAGAATCACTTTAGGAGAATGTTGTCCAGACACATCCCATGTCTGAAGATCACCATCTTGGAGAGCCAGAGCAGCAGGACAACTTCACACAAGAGTCCATACATGACAGATTACTGAAGGACAAGGTTCTGCATTGATTCTCTGACATAAGATTAGTGTCAGTAGCCATAAAGATATTTTGTCGGCTAAAATTTGGTCGATTGGATCTCCATTTGTGATATGAATCAAACTTTTTTAGCTTTCTTGAGAAAGGGTTTCAAAGTGTCTAACCTGCCAATATTAACTTTTTAATGCATATCTTATGTCGCACAATATTGCCGATGCTAAATGTAATGCACTTGTACCTTTATAAAAAGCTAGTTATGTTTAAGTTTTTTTTTCATGGGTTATAAATATTTATGTAGCATTTACATTTAGAAACTTGTTATTGAATATGCATTGCCTGTGATGCACTAGAAATAAAGTGTACATCTTATTCCTTGTTTTCAGAAGTTATCTGTTGTATTTTGCACAACTTGAATGAATAAAGGGTCTGTGACTTCCACAGAGTAAGGCTTGAAAACTGTTTCCTGCCATTATGCCTTTCTTCCTTAGGTGTTTCTTATATGATTATACCGCTTCAGAGATGTGTTAACAGTTTTTGAGTGTTTGGAAGATTATTTTTTGTTGTTTAAATATGAAATTTGCCCACCACTGCAATAAATACATATGACTCCAGATAAATTAAGGACTTACGTTTTCATTTTCTCACATATTAAGACAACATGCAAAACATGTCGCTACCAATAGGTTGCAGTACTCTAGCTGATCCAGACTGGGAAAACATGACCAACAACCTGAGTGAAGCATTGCATATCAAGTTTCCTTTTCTAGTGTCTGCAGTATGCATGTCATGATGACTCATTAAACATAAGACAAAGGTTGACTAATCTAATCTTCTCTGATTTCCTTCATTCAAAACAAAAAGGTACAGACAAAATCTCTAACAGTGGTCATTGTTGTTTCAATTCAAGGGTTTCCTACGTATGCCTGCAGGCAAGGTGTACTGTTGCAGGGACAGACTGATAGATGTGGTATGTGCCATGTATTAGCCTGGAGTAGTGACATGCTACTGGCAATGAATGTGTGTGTACATGTTGCATGCTGTATTTATGTGTGTGTGTGTGTGTGTGTGTGCTAGCGCATGTATGACTTTGTCTTATAGATGTCAGAGGAGACTAGTAGCCTACTGTAACAAATATGTGACTGTCACTGAGTTGTCACTCCTTGGCACTTTATTCCAGTTTCGTTTGAACAGATGGTTTCTAAGGACAGCCAAGATCAGACAAGAGAAAAAGAAGAACCACAATTAGTTTTCAAACCAGCCGTTGTCTTTTTTTGGGTACAAAACGGAGATAAGATCATCCATATGAAACTTGGAGTTTTTGTTCCAAAACACCTCGCTTCCAGATTCTTCTACTAGACATGCATACACAGATACATATCAAAAATATGTTCCACAAAAACATGTAATCTCAATAGTGGATTAAAACCATTATATTCTCACAAGATTCATCTAATCTTTTATATCAATGTCAGTAACTAAACATCAAGCTAATCAGTAATTACGCAGATCATATTCACACCATATACTGCAGCACATGAGTATGTCTTACACCAGGCTTAGTGTTGCCTTGACAATAAAGCCCATAATAATTACACGCCCATGTCTATTTATATGTGTGTATATTTTACACAATTTTTAAAAAATATGGTACTATTTAATGCTTTGTTAAGAAATTTAAGTGAGACTATTAGGCATTTAGCTGATACCCTCATATAGAGTGAGATATAGTTTAGCAATATTTCCTGAGGATTACTAACACAATTTTGTTGAACTAGTTGTCTCAGCCTGACTGCATCAATGCTCATTCCGATCTTCCTCTTGGAGACTTCAGAGACAGCCCACAGAGTAGAGACAGGATGTCAGTCATGTGTTGCTGACTGGCAGCCCTCCTCAAACACCAGACCTGAGAGAGACAGCACAGAGCACACACACCATTGTGCCGCAGAGACTGACAGTCATAGTTATCCTCAACAAGTAGGTACAATCAAAAATGTTTGACTTGATAATTTAAACAAAATGGGGCTGCCAGTGTTTAAACTATTATTATTATATTTTTCAGCATTTTCAGCTTGAAAAACAATGAATTTGGATCAGTATGAAGATGAGTACTTGTACTTCATGAATCTCAATGACTCAAGTACAGATAATGAGTCTTTTATAACAAATGGGCTGGTGCGTCTATGTCAAAAAGCTGATGTTGTGCGCTTTGGTGCCAAATATCTCCCACCATTCTTCTACATCAACTTCATCATTAGTGTGCTGGGGAACAGCCTGGTCCTCTATATCATCTACAAGTATGAGAAGCTCAGCACCGTCACCAATATCTTCCTGCTCAACCTGGTCATCTCTGACCTGCTGTTTGCCTGCTCGCTCCCCTTCAATGCTGTTTACCACACTTCAGAGTGGATCTTCGGCCAGGCCATGTGCAAGCTGGTGTCCAGCCTGTTCTCTATTGGCTTCTACAGCTCCATCCTCTTCCTCACACTCATGACTTTTGACCGCTACCTCGCTGTGGTGCACGCCATCACGGCTGCCAAACAACGACGCAAGGTTTATGCCATCAGCTCCTCTGTGGTGGTGTGGATAGTGAGTTTGGCCTCTAGCGTGAAAGAACTGATTCTGCATGATACAGTAACTGACCCTACAAATGGTGAGCTGTGTGAGGAGCTTGGTTATGATCACATTACACTGACAGCCTGGAAGCAGTTTGGCTACTACCAACAGTTCTTTATCTTCTTCTTGATCCCTGTAGCAATCATCCTCTACTGCTATATTCGCATCACAGTTAGAGTCCTCTCCACACACATGAAACAGAAATGCAGAGCAGTGAAGCTGATCTTTGTCATTGTGCTCACCTTCTTCATCTGCTGGACCCCCTACAACATTGTCATCCTCCTGAAGGCTTTCAGCACTGGATGTGAATCAGATTCCCTTGACTATGCTCACTTTATCACACGCAACCTGGCTTTCCTCTATTGTTGCATCAGTCCTCTCTTCTACACTTTTGTCGGGAAGAAGTTTCAACATCACTTCAGGAGAATGTTGTCCAGACACATCCCATGGTTGAAAATTTCTGTGATGACACCTGGAACCACAAGCCAAAGCAGTGGGCCAACATCTTGTAGGAGTCCTTGTAGGATGACACATAAGCTAACGGTACAAATGCTTCAGTCAGAATCTTGACAAGAAATTGTTCTATTTTTTCTATTCATAGCACACAGTACTAAAGTATAGGCATTTGCTTCTCGAAATAGTGTCTCTTCACTGCTTTTTGTTTTTCACTGTTTGTAATTTATCTTACACAGTATGGCCTTGAATTATTGTTAATATGACATTTATTGTTTTAAATGAAAGACACAAGCACAAGCTTTTTAAAGTTTTAAAGTAGCAAAATCTTTCTTTTGTGTCTCAGTTGTGTTTGTCACCTTTGAAGGTCAACAAAATTAATGTCAGTAGTGAATTTGTAAGCTTTTTGAATGTTAAAATGTAAATTTGTTCTTTCTTGCCTGTTAAATGTAAATAAATTGGATAGGACTTTATTTGATCTGCATACAGGCACTTTACAACTGGCTGGTTGAAACTCAGGATCAGGGTTTAAAAACGTTGTGCTTATACTGATGATGATATTAACCAACTCCATCCCTGACCTTAACCATACATTGTTGTCAACAGAATCTGAGCAGAGCAAGGAGCTAGCCAACTAATACTGACTGCTTTCAACTATACAGACAATAAGCAAAAAGAAATACGGTCATGATTCACAGTCTTTCATTACATGATTAAAGTCTGTAATGTTAACAATGCATAGTATTTTTTTTAAATCCCATGACAATTCAACCCATGTTTGAATTTTTTTTTTGTGGTCTAGTCTTGGTTGTAGCAGACTTTCTCAGAAACACTGTATGAGTCAGCCTGATACTCATAAGGTGCAGGTGCTTGAGCTAGAAACAGAAGACAGTTCTTATAATTGTAGGCTAATTTTGGTAGTTATGCTTTGCTATTTCATGGCTTGTTTTGAAGAAGACTATTACAATAGTGCTTCTATGAATTTAAGAGACATTTGGCTGATAACTAATGTAAGAAGCCCAAGCCCTCCAATACTAACACTCACGCAATAATAATAATAAAAAAAAACATTAAGAAAGAAAGCTTTGGGTTATTGTGAGGCGCATTTCGCCCTTCTTTATTTTGTGTCTATTGTCATATAACGTCCAATTCGTTAACTCATCCAATAGATGTCGCTCCCTCCGAAATTTCTCTTCCATTGCTCATTTAATTTACTATAATTCTTGATAAACTGACTTTGTACCAGTACTCTTATTTTACATCCCAAATTTTCGTTGAAGTAAATTTAAAAATACCTTTAATTTCACAAAACGAAGCTGAAGATCACTGCTAATGTGGTACAACAACATTGACACGGGCAGTCATCTTTAAAACTCTCTTCAGTTAATAACACTGCACAGCGGTTTGTCTTGTAAACAGCCTGAGTGATATATTTACGTTAATAATAACTTTAGATTCATTGCTTGCTTCTCCGCGAGGGCATCACACACTGCTTAGAACTCAACGCGCGTGCTCAACTGTGCATGCGCAAGATAAGGACAACGGAGGGTGGGTTTAGAGCAGAAATCAACACAGATCGCTTTCCTATTGGTTACAGCCGTGCTGGTACCCAGGAAAGAGGAAGGAGACTCGCATCCTTCATCAGGCAACTAACAGATCGTAAATGATGCTGGGAGATGGGCATTGTGTGATGGCGAATACTTGGCCAGTATCATTGGAACGTCGGATGATAGCCTCAGAGATTTGAGGAATCGCACTTGGAGTATGATTCACCGTCAGGTCATACTGACCCAGGTGAGCGATAGATTGATAGTGTGGATTTGTGACACAGCGCTGCCATGTGAATTCACGGTAAAATTCAGAATACCATGTCAGCGATAGGCTACTATTCGCCATGAATCTGCCATCTAGGCATTGTCGCTGTAGGCCTACTGTAGATGCCTTATTAGCATACAGCTGCTACTGCTGTGTGGCTTGGCCCAGTCAATCATGGTAAGGGATGCTGGGATGTTGTGTCTTTGAGTGTGTGTGTGTGTGTGTGTGTGTGTTGTGTGCGCGTGCGTGCATGCGCATACATCCGTGTGGCCGTGCTTGCGCGCGCCAGGTGTGTGCGAGCGTAGCCACCCCAAGGCAGTAATCTTGTCATATATCTAGTTCTATGTGGCGCGGTATGATGTCAGTCTGAAAAACATGGCCTCCTCCACGCCATCCTAATCCTGTTACTGATCATTCCAGAGTAAAACAATTTCGAATGCATGCCTTCATGCCTTGCTCTTCAGAATGTAGGTTCGCCTCATTCTTCGAGCAATGTTTGGGCTGTTCTTGACTATTGACTTTGTGAAAGTAGGTAAAGGGAATGAGGATGACTAAGCAGTGTACTCATAGTATATGTCCATGAAGTTTGGCATAGGAAATGAAATAGGATTGTGGTTTGTTGAAGGAGCTGCAGTTAGTGGTAGTAACGAATAGTTAGTGGATTTTATAACTAAAAGTAATTCTTTGCCTCCTCTTCAATTTAACATATGTATTTTTATTTTAACTTTATCAGTTTAGTGTGGTACAGTCTAAGTGGACATGCGCTCTGCCGAAGATCAGACGCCTGTGAGACACCCCGGCTATATGACACTGGACATGATAACTAAATTCGGCAACAGCCAGTCAAAGCCTATATAATTTTGACCAGTATCTGAGATTGACCAGATTGCTATTGATCCACCTGCCAGTCCCTGAGGTTAACAGAAGGTACTATACAATGTAAGGAAGGACCCAGCAGCCTATTGATCCCTCTCTGTCACCACCACCCTAGGGAATAGCTCTAGGAGAGCAAAGCCCCCATCCGTCCTCCGGGAGTGTACGCTTAGGTGGCCCAACATGAGGTATTGCTGTCTATAAATGACAGCGCCACAAACAGTAGTGAGGCTGATAAATGAGTTTCTCAAGGCCATCCCTATGCAGTTGAGTTTTCAAGTCAGCATGTCTCTTGCTCCTCTCAAGGTTTCTCCTCAGATTTTACATGTGAGTTTAAAGTGTATTTTTTCAAATGTATTTTTGGGGGCGGGGGCAAATTCAATGATTCCGGTCCAGAACTCAACACATTTGCTTCACAATCAACAAGCACAAGATACAATTTGATTGGCTGTGTTGACTTTAGATATCCACAACCTCTTGCCAGTGCCACTAACTGACCCTTTACATGCATGGTCATCAGTGGCAGAGAAGAGAGGTTTCTCACCAAGCTCGTTCGGTTGTAGTCCCAGAACCTCTGGATGTGCTCTGTTGAAAGGAGTCATGATCCATTTCAGGCCAACAAGCTGGGGGTTGACAATTGACATCAGAATGGCTCAGTAATTTGATCAACCCTGAATAGATATCCCCATTACTTCACTTACGTGGACTTTGTGTGGGTGGTGGCATTGCTAGGAGAAGCCAAGGAGACTAAGGCTTCCCTTGTCTCTGTGTGTCATTCATCAGTAGAGGGGAAAGCACAGAAAATGAAATTAGCTTAGAATTCTGCTGTTGTTGTCTCCTCAGCTTCATACCGAATCTGTAAAAAGCACTGGGCAGATTGTAATGGCTGACCATGGGAACATGTACAAGACCATTTGACCTACAAATGTTCTTATTTCCTCCATATGAATTTATTTTGCTGAGCCCTTTTCCCTCTCCTTTGTGCTTCTTTTTGTTTTTGTTTTTTTCTGTTTGTGTTCTTCAGCCCTATTGTGTATTCAGATTTTTTTGTAGAATGTTAACCATATTTTATTCCCATTTTAGTTCAACATATACAAAAGGAAAATACACATCAATAGTTTAGCCATGGATAGTAATGCTGATGCCTTCATTGGTTGTAATCACATAAAGCCCACCCAATGCTGGAGAAGTGGTAGTGATTGGCTCCTGGATGGGTAATGAGCTGCAGTGGCTCATGGCCAAACGGACCTGCAGAGCAAATTTAAATTAGCTAGTGGAGCTTCTGGGTTTTTACCCTAGGAGACCTGGGTCTACCAAATAGAACAGATTGAAGCCTTGAATTTCGCAACTGATTTGAATTAAGTTTACTTGGAGTCTGTGTAAGGCAGTTTCCAGTTGAGCAGTGTTGCTTTGCTCTGGCAGCATCGCAGGCTTGAGGGCACATCTTCTGAGTGGGCCTGGCCTGAAGAGAGTGGGAGCAGGAGCGGGGGTGAAAATGCTGATGCTGCCTCCCAGCAGTGTAAAAAATGCATGGAGGCATGAGTCATCCTGCCGGAGCAGAGACGGCATTGAGATGATTGTAGGATGGCCGAGCGAACACTGCTCATCTGATGATGAGGAAGACAGGCTGAGGCTTTGACTGTTAAGCTTCCTTTATTGCAACTAAAATGGAAACTGACAGTTTTCTTTAATTACCAGTGAAATAAAATTGACTAAAACAAAACATTAAATGCAGATAACAAAATGAGTAGACACACAACAAATGACCAAAACTTAATAGAAAAAAAAGATATTGCTCAGTTATTTACTTCATGTAGGCCTACATAAATATATACACAGTATACCCACCTAAAATATGACTTAACATCGAAGTCCCTCACATTTTCACACAGCTCACAGAGAGTGCAAGCTAATTCTGCTACTGTTTTTCTTTGTTGGGGATGGCAGTGCAATTTCTCCAGCCCATCTTAGACTTCAGGCAGTGAAGGAGAGGACAGGGAGGAGCTTATCTGCTCTCAGTAACATGAGTGCCTTAAGTTTCCTCCGTTCTTTCCCCTGCATGCATATCGCTGGAAGTCAGTGAGGGCCCTCAGCCAAGCCTGTTCATTCTGATTGATCGCCCAGGGGGAGCTGAGCAGAGGTGGTGAGAAGAGGATGAGCCTTGCCGTTCTGCGCTGATATTTAATGTAATGGTTTGGCAGGTTTTATATAGCTGTAATTCATTTCGTCAGTGAGAGAGGAAGATCATTTCATCAGAGTCAGTGATAGCTGGATCATCGTGTGCAACCCACAGCCCCAGTCCTTCCCTCTCCATTAGACTGATGACTGAGAGTGATCTGGCCCCTGATTTGGCCCAGATCTAGCCTTGCTATGGTATGGATTTTGGCACTGTGTTCTATGTTCTATCCAAGACAGTCCTCCTGACCAATAACACTATTGTCACTTTATTGACCGATGTAGGTGAAATAAAAAAAAAAAAAGACCTCAGGATTCTTTAGCTATTGTTTGGATGTTTGGTTTTATATTTCTAGTTCTTCAGAATATATATACTGTATGTATAGTGTATGTAAGTTCCGGAAGGTTGATGTCCACATATAGCTATTCTAATTCTAATTCTAATCCAGTATCCAGGTTGTCCAGACAGGGCCTCGTCATGCATATGTCAATCACATGTCCAGATTGCAGCTAAGACTAGACTGGTTCTCGCTTGGCCCAGATCCAGTCCAGATTCTAGGTGTGCTCAGGGCTAACTGAATAGTCCTGCCTTATCATTTAGGTCGACCAGTAGGCCACAACTCAGGTCTGAAGCTCAGTATTTAGCCTTGTATTTTCACTTTCTGTGCCATTCTCAAAGCACTAGGCCCACTCTAATGGCTGTAGATTAAAACAAAGACTGGGTGAGCTCCAAAACTTAGCACACTGATGAAGGATTACCCCCATTATTTATTTTAAGGGCAGGCAGAACTCCAAGAGACTGCGTGTCTGTGGCGTTTTAGAATATGTATGTTTTATATTTATTCTTTTGCTTTCAGAGGCAACTTGGACTTAGACTGTCAAATCTGAACCAAATCAAAGTTTTGAACCTGTTTTTTTTTTTTTTTTTTTTTTTTTTTTTTACAACAGTGTTTATTCTTGGTTATGTATGGTTAATGAGTGCTGGGGAATTTTATTTCCTATTTTCAGTGAAATTTGAAATTCCTATTATTGAATCGAATATGCTTTTTGTTTTGATATCTCAACATGTGTTTCTCTTAAAGGCACACCAGGCAACATTTTATGCTGTTTCTAGGTTAATTTTCCAGCTTTGTAGAAACTTCAGTGGTTAAATGGCTCATTACAAGGTGAATGAAGGCACTTTCGGTTTCCTCTATCATGCAAGTACAGCACATACAAAATGAGAACGGCACCCAGCTGTCCAACGAAACCAAAACCGAATGAACCTGAAATAGTCAGTTAACATAACTCTTCAAAAATGATAATCGCTGCTTCCTATTCTTTGGTTTGCAAACAAATCCACATGTAAAATCACAGGCTAGCCTGGTATGCCTTTAAATCCATAACTCTACTGTAGACACTTGTAGTGTCTGTGTCTGTGTGTGTGTGTGTGTGTGTGTGTGTGTGTGTGTGTTTGGTGAATTTTTTTGTTTAGGGTCAGGGGTCCCAGCCGCTGCCAAGACTGACCCAGTCAGTGCCTTCACAACTGCTCTTTTCAGATCTTCAGAAGTGCTGGTTGTGGGGAGTATGCATCTGTGTGTGTGTGTGTGTGTGTGTGTGTGTGTGTGTGTGTGTGTGTATGTGTGTTTAGTAGTGACTATAAGTCAAGAGTGTAATATCTGTCTCCTGATAGTTAACTTTACACCATTTCACCTTATCAGAGTCCTCTGCCCACATGCTGTGCCTACCCATGATGCATATCCCCGGTAGAGCCCTGCCTACGTTCTGAGTGGGTGCTTCAGTGTTGTAGGTACTATTGCAAGTTTCTCTGTTCTTCGTTAAGATAAGATAAGATAAGACAATTCACTAACCCCCCCTGTTCACTCTCTCCTCTCCTCTTCTCTCTGCATGCTGATTCTTTGCCTTGGTATAATAATCCATGCTAATTTTCTCATTTCCATGTTGGCTCCGATTCCTGGATTTAATTCTGACCTGGAATAAACTCAGTGATGCCTAAGGACACACACACACACACACACACACACACACACACACACAGACAGGCTCTCTGTATTGACCACTGAGAGTAATATGAATACACTGATACATTTGAGATGGTAGACAGCTCTAAAGGATACGTGAATTGTGGTTAGTTCTTTGTAGATGGTGTGACGCTGTGAGAACTGTGTCAGATAGTGTACTCAGTGCAAGTACATTTATTGCCACGTCTTTTGTAGTGTTTGCTGGGTCACAAACTACAGATTATGTCACGTGCTGCTAAAAATAGGAGGAAAAGTAGGGAAAGATGCCTATTGGCCGAGTGAGGCTCCTTGTCACACCTATTGCTTTGAGTTTGTTTCAGTCAGATCGGATCGTTGCTACATCTATCAGATTTTGTTCAGAACTTTTGAATGTCATGCTTGGGTCTCAAAACGCATGGCAGAAAAACATATTCTGTTCAAATCCTATGTCCTATACTTTTCCTGAATTACGTCTGACTTGACATGTGTTGAGCATGCAAGCATAACAATATGCAATACTATGTGCCATACAGAGTAAAGACAATCCAGTGTTACATGTATGTGCTTCTCATTTCTACTGATAGAACACTGTGTGTGTGTGTGTGTGTGTGTGTGTGTGTTAATTTGTGTAAAAGCATCTAGTGAATGACAACAAATCCAAGAGATGTGAGCAAAGGGAATTAGAAGATTAGATTACAGTAGGCATACTGTAAAATGAGGTGTGATTGTGTAAATGTGCAGTATTCAACTGAGGAAATAGAAGAAAGGAATAGAACATGTAAATGGGGATTTATCTCTCTCTCTTTCTTTCTGTCTTTTCTTATTTCTCTCTGCTGTTATCTCATTTCTTTTTTTTTCTCTTTCTCCCTCTACTCCTTCCTCAATCCCCACTTCTCTCTCACTCTCTCACTCTTTCCATCTCAACTCCCTTAGGAAAACATTTAGAAAGAGCAAAGCTGCCCAGAGAGGGGATTGCCCTCAGAGGGCATGCCGTTACCATATTACCCACATGCCATCCTACCACAACACAGCACAGCACAGTAGAGCACACACACACAAACACTCACACCTGACAAATGACAGTACAGCACACCCAAAACACAGTGCAGCACACACACACCTGGCACAGCGCAACACATGGCGTAGCAGTGGAGTGCACCCCTTGGGCACCATTGCTCTGATGTTACAGTAATGACAGTACCCCACTGATGCACACACTCTCCTTATAGCTCCCCTGCGGAAGGAAGATCAGCTTCTTGACATCAGAAGCTAAGAGTAGCACTGGAGCTCCAGGAGGCAGGGTGACAGGGTGAATTTCAGTGGCAGACTTTCAACATACTGGGTACATGAGAATGGGTTTTGGGAGGAAGTAGCTTGAACAGATGTGTGTTGTCAGATGGCAGTAGCAAGAATGATAAAATGTGCAAGCTGAGATCCAGGTGAGACAAGGTACACAATTGTGGCTCGTGTGTCTGTGTGTGTGTGCGTGTTGATTCTTTCATTGCCATCATGTTTGGAGACATTTTAACCAGACATTCTACACTAGTGTGACCATGGCACTCATTAGTTCTGTCAGTGCTGTAATCCGTTCCCCACAATCCCCCCTGCAACCAGACCAGCTGTGCCTGCCATATGAAAGTAAAAGAATACCTGCTATTCATTTGAAAAATGTGTGTTTTTGACAGCAAAAAAAAAGTCTGTTTGCTGTTACAGAGAAATTCTCGACTACTCACTTGGACACACACTCTTGGATGTGGTTAGCGCAGTGCATGACGATTAATGAACATGCACTTGTTTTGGAGAACACATGAGCATACAAATATGCATGTACAGTCTGAGCAAACACCTGTGAAGTGTGAATGACACCGAATTTGGTACCCTGGGGCCCTGCAAGCAAAGTGTGAGGCACTTTTCCTGTGTGATTTGTGCATGGCATGAAAGAAGTGTGCACACCATATGCTGCACTCAATCTAGAGTGGGGTGGTATGACCAAAATTCTATATCACGTTATTTTTCAGCATTACACCTGGTATTACAGCTGGTATTTAATGTTTAATTTTTTTTTCATGCATGATTTTCCACTGATAGAGAGAAGGTTTGCTGCATATTGGCTAAGAATAGCCTACCCCTCATGATTAGTGTGTTGTCAAGGGGCCCAATGAAGGGAGGGATGCATTGCATGAATCAGTCAATCTAATTGACTAATAGACTATTGTGACCATGTTCTACGTGCTATTTTACAAAAGGACACTAGTGAGTAAGCCATACAATGACTTATGGCAATATCCAAGTGTGAATCGTTTGAGGAACTTCGAATGCTTTAATCAGGTATTGAGTTGAGTCCCAGCCTTGCTCTATGCAATACACTCCATGGTTGTTTCCAGAATGGCACAATATATGCTGCTCATGATGCTGATCTTGTCAGAAAAGTCAAGCAATGTATCCAGCAAAATGGCATTCACATCTCATAGAGAGATTTACTGCGCATGCTGCTCACATGTAATTGGACAAAGGCATTCTTGTGGACCCATGGAAACCTTGTCTTTGTGCCTAAGGTCCAAGACAGCGTGTGTGTGTTTGTGTTACTTCCCCCTTAGTACGAATAAGCCAAAAAAGTGTGGCATGGCTCACTTAAGAATGGTTTTGTCAGTTTCCATTTGTTACATTAGCAGTGTTGTATTATCAGTTTTTCATATTACCAATACACTGTAAGTTGTCCTTTGTGATATAACTGCACCTGCTGTATGACGTTATTAAATAAAATGGTGTTACTCCCCCCCCATTAGCCTAAGTTTCAGTAAACACAGTAGATATTAAGTGGTGCTTCACAAGCTGTAGGCGTGTGTCCTAGCCCAGGGACGTTTAGTCACACTCTGTTCTTCTATTCTCACGCCTAGAACTTGTACCAGAACAGGATTCTCGGGTTGGCCATAATGGCCTCCCCGTCACGCGTCTCCCAGGGCCGCCGACGTTCCAAGGACCCGATCCGACACAGCTTCAACCCGGAGCAGTTCCCCAATGTGGACTTCCAGAATGGCGTTCCCGAGGACCTGGCGGGCCTGCCACGCTCCACCAGCGACACGGACCTAGTGACTTCACACAGTCGCTCCACGCTGGCTGTCAGCGTCGCCCAGTACACCATCGGCCAGCTGCAGGACATCACCCTCAGCTGGGACATTAAGGAGGAGGTGGACGCTGGGGACTGGATTGGGATGTACCTTATCGGTATGTTATGATAATAACAATGTCCATCCAGGTATTCTGGTCTGGTAGTATGCACACTGCACTTTGTTGAGGGGGCCATACTCCATTCACACATACTTGTAGTATGTTGAGGCAGTTGACTTTATCGTGAACGATACAACCACCAGTGAGGCTTGACCAAGAAGTAATGGAGAATAGGACTGGTAGGCACAACAGTATTGTCAGTTAGGCTGGATAGTAAGTGGACTTTGCTCAAACACTTGTAAAGAAGATGTAGATGATGTAGCCATGATTCCATGTATAAATGACTCTCATTTGCCTCTTGATTCCCCTTGCCTCATCTCTCTTAACCCTCCCTTACCCACATCTTTTAGTCTTCCCCCTCTGGGCTGGGCTCCAACTGATGGCTCAACCGTACCCCTAGATAAGACCCAGTGACACCGATTCAGATATTAACAAAACATCAATAAATATGCAAACGAAGAAAGAAGAGCTTTGACTAAGACTGCAGCGACTGAATAGAGTAGAGACTGACAGACTACTGAGCTGATGTATGTAAGGGATAACGTTCTGCGAGGCAGTCATTATCGTGGAATAACTCTCGACAGAGTAATGCGGGAGCCCGACGCACAATACCGGGCTATTGATATGATATCAATAATTTGACAGCAAAACATTGTATATTATTGCTTTCATAGTCATTTTAATGATTAAGATAGCTTCCGCAAGAAAAAGTAGGCTATACACTTACAGATCAGCTGATTGGTTATGGGCGCGTTCTGTTTCATTCAACAGTGCTGTGTTATGCTTAGTGACTGTCCACTATCAAGAAACATCAGACTGTAGTTTGGAAGTCCTACTGAAGTGAATGGAGCATTCTACAGAATTATAAAGTTAATGGAGCATTCTACAGAATTATAAAGTGAATGGAGCGTTCTACAGAATTATAAAGAGCCCTGTAATAAAGGATGCATATCTGTCTAAAGAGAGAAACAAAGATCCTCCTGAGTGGGAGACGGCACTTATCCAAAACACACGTATACAAATACAAACACTAACACACACACAGTCGCACTCACATTCAAATCATGCTCACTGAAGCATGCCTAGAGAAACAAGGTGCTGCACAGATATACTCTTTTTCTTAACACTCATATAGCATAAGGAGATTTGCTTGTTCACATGCATAATTAATCCCAATGTATTTTTCATTTGCCCTTGTTTTAGATGAAGTCTTGTCAGAGAACTTTCTGGACTACAAGAACCGTGGTGTAAACGGCTCCCACAAAGGCCAAATAGTGTGGAAGATTGAGGCCAACTCCTATTTTGTTGAGCGTAAGTACTTTTCCTCAAGCATCCTCTGCTTTTAGAATGTACCGCCCACTCTAGGTGGCAAATAAGGAACCGCACAGAAAGCTCCGGAAACTGGTAAAATATAGCCTCACTGTTATGTTAATTGGGTTAGCACTGAAAGCTATCATTAGCTACTCACGGTGTGAAATTAAATGTAGACAGATTCAAGTAAGATTCCTGTAATGACACTTGTGGTAACGGGGGTCTTATTAATAGAGAAATGTTTGACATGAATACTATAAATTGTCTTATTTTTAAGCAACCAGGCCATCTGCACAGTTCTGTGAAAAGGGAAGTGGTGTGATTAGTCATTTGTGGTGTGTGTGCGTGTGTGTGTTTTATGTTGGTGTGGAGGAAGTGAACTGCAAGTGGAGTCCGTGGCAGGGCAGTTCAGCTGGGTGAGGCCTTGAGCACAGAGAGGAAAGAGGAAGTGAGAGAGGTTTTCTTCTGCCATGACTCCCCCTTTTCCTCCTTAACATCTGACTTAATCCTCACACCCCTGCCTCATCTCCGCACCCCGCTCTGTACCCTCTTCTCTCTCATCTCATCTTTTCCCCTTTCTATCCTTCTCCGCAGAGGTGTAGTTGTAGGTGTAGATTGTTTTAGTGGGGGTACATGATATTTAAAGGTGAGAAATAGCCTGCATAATTGATCGGTTCCAAGAAGTGGGGGGACTCCGTACCCCTGCGTCCAACGCCCACTACACCCCTGCCCCATGCCGCTTCCTCTCACGATCTTCTCTGTGGCTTCTTCTCTGTTGAGGAGGAAGGTGCTAGATAGACTTGGGGTGAGAATTGCAACAGAGGTGATGAGGCAGTGTGACACAAAAAATACGAAAGAAAGAATGATGTCATTTTGCAGACTTCAGAAACAATATAATTAAGTAAATGTACCAAAATAATGAAGTAAAATATAAATGGATGAAATATTAAATATGTAGCTCTGTGAGATGGACATGAGGGGAGAGACAGGGTGGGTGGAGGCAGACAAGTTTGTGAGGAGCCTCTCTATATAAAATCCAGAGTGACAGTGACAGAGTGGCACTTCAGGGCTGAGGATACCGCATGGGAATTACATTGTTACTGCAATCGTCAGCTGTCACCAACATTAAATAACAGACCTCCAAATGTTAGGCTAGCCTTTTCCATTCACTTGAACTTTTTTCCAGCATCAAAGATCCACACATAACAGTTAATAATAATAATAATAATAATAATAATGTTTATGTATTTTTTTTGTCTATGGGCCCTACATGTCATCAAGATGTAGCATTATTTGATTTACTGAACCTCAGTGCATTTCACTGCATTTGCGGCTTGGCGGACAAAGTGGCCTCTAGCTCTTAAAGCTTTTACTCAGCTCTTATCAGTTACTTGTTCGAGATTATGTGTCATTGTTCCTCTCTTACACTAATGATGGACACTGAATACTTTTGTCTGAAGTCTATGGTAAACTGTAGTCTGTTGTTTGTTGAACTGTGCAGTTCTCTCTGGCTCATGAACTGCTTTTCCTCATACAGTTTCTTTATTTCTTCTGATTCCAGAACAGCTCCAACACAATCTTCATATTCTCTCTATGTAGCTAATGCTGTCTCTGTGGTACTCACTCATTTTTTTTAAAGTTCTAGCCCATACAGTCTGCCAAGTTTTCACTGACTCCAGAACAGATTGCTCCTGTTTTGTGACACATTGTTTACATCATTGTCAGGAACTGTAGGAACTGTTGTCTGCACTGACATTATGTCACAGGCTAATGGATTTGACCTTAATCTCTCTCTCTCTCTCTCTCTCTCTCACTCTCTCCCTCTGACTCCTGCTGTCTCTCCTACCTTGGTGTGATTCTTGACCAATCAGCGGAGACCAAGATCTGCTTTAAGTATTACCATGGTGTGAGTGGCGCATTGAGAGCCACCACCCCCAGTGTGACAGTGAAAAACCCCTCTGCACCGGTAAGTGTGTGTGTGTGTATGTGTGTGTTTGCTTGTTACATGTATGTGTGTTTGTTTCTTTGTGTGTGTGTGTGTGTGTGTGCAGGTGTGCGTGTAGCTACTCTGAACCCTGTCAGTACCCCTTGTCTATCTCCCTCCCACCAACTCACAGTGTCTGTCATATCAGCAGCCTCTGCTGTGCCAACCCCTCTCTTTTAATTCCCTATGTCATGTGACCAAACTATATTTGAAACACAAACACAAACAAACAAATATTAAAAAAGCAAACATCAGCCAGCACATGCCCCTGGAATAGAGGCCAGGGGTTTAGCTCTGTTGATGGGATGTCAAGCATGGTGATGCGGTGTGTGTGTGTGTGAGGAGGCGGGGTCTAGTGTGGTGTGGGCGGTACGGACGAGGGCACTGCCATCTGTGCACCTCCTTCTCTGCTGTGCTGATTAGAGCGGACGCTGGCAGAGATGCCGATAATCTTGAGTCTATTAATATCAGCCCCAGCCCCAGGGCCACCACAGGTTATCATTTCTGATGGCTTAAGTCTGGCTTACCTCCACCTCTCTCTCTCTTTCTCTCCCCCTCTAGAGTGTTTTCTCTCTTTGAAAGTAGTTCTCTCCCACTCCCTCTCCCTTCGCTCTTCTCTCTCTCCCTCCCTCTTCCTCTTTTCTCTCTCTCTCTCCCTCCCTCATTCTCGTCTCTCTCTCTCTCTCTCTCTCTCTCTCTCTCCTGGCTTACCTCCACCTCTCTCTCTCTCTTTCTCTCTCTTTGCTTCTAGTGTATTGTCTCTCTTTCAAAGTAGTTCTCTCCCACTCCCTCCTCTTCTCTCTCTATCTCTCCCTTCCTCTTCCTCCTCTCTCTTCTCTCTCTCCCTCCCTCTTCTTCTTCTCTTTCTCTCTCTCTCTTTCTCTGTCTCTCCCTCCCTCGTTCCTGTCCCAATCCCTGGTGTGTGTGTGGCTGAGGCAGTATGGCACGGCTGATGCCACTGTCTCAGTGTCATGGAGCACGCTGAGCCACAAGCCAAGAGACTCTCTACATGAGCCACACACACAACCAGCCGTTGGCCTAAGATGGTGAGAGAGAGAGAGAGAGAGAGAGATGTGTGAGAAACAGATAGATAGATATAGTATAAAAGGGTGCTAGTGTGCAGTTTTTGAGGTGGGGATGTGGTGTGTGAGTGTGTGTGTGTGTGTGTGTGTATGTGAAAGAGAGAGGTAGAGAAAGTACGTGTGTATGTGAGGGAAAAAGAGAAAGAATGATAGTATGTATGTGTGTGTGTCAGTGACTTCTGTGTGACGTGTGTGTATGTGTGTTTGAAAGAGGGAGAGGGGATAAAGCTGTTGAATGTATATGTGTGTGTAACTGCTCTCTGCAACTGTTTTAGTGCTGTTTAAGTGCAGCGGAGGAGAGAGGGAGGGATAACTGTGTGTGTGTGTGTGTATGTGTGTGTGTGTATGTGTCTGTCTGTGTGTATTTGTGTGTATGTGTGTGTGTTAAAGATTCAGAGCTTATCTTGGTCAGAGTGGACTGAGTGGACTTCATGTAGAAAAGGGATTAAGTGATTTCGATGCTGAGTCGTGGTTTGGGCTGATTTGGAGATGGGGGAGGGGGGAAGGGTGTGTGGTTGGGGGTCAGCAGGATCGGGAGTGTGAACTTAAGTGAAATAGGCTCAGCAGGTGAAGTCAGCAAGATTTCTGCTGTGGCTAAAGGAATACTAATGGTAGCATTTCATATTGGCCTCAGTGGATCATTATGGTAAATGTCTGTATTTGTGTGTGTGTGTGTGTGAACCAGATACAGCATTCAAGCCTCACGTCTTCCTCTCCGCAGGTGTTCAAGCCTCCTTCTGCAGAGGATGTCCCACAGAACCAGGGCAGCAGAAGACTAATCAGCTTCTCACTCTCAGGTGAACCCGAGCGCTGTGTTTGTAAACAAACCTGCACCCACCTGTGTCAGCTCATGGCTGCCAGGAAGTTGTAATGGAAGGGAAAGAGGAATTTAGAACATGGTGTTGTTACCATGGAGATGGGCTTTTGAGCTTTGGTAAATCCCTTGCCAGACGATTTCCTGATTTCCCTGTGGTGCTGGTGCGTGATTGGTGTCCATTGTAGTCTGTGAACCGCAGGCTATCATTACCGTGAATGCCGAAGACATTTTTTTTTTACTTTAATGTGTCATCATTATCTAACTACTCACTTCACTGATGTTTTTTGTGCTAGTTTCCTTAATTTGGTAAGGTGTCCTTATTGTCCTTATTGGCACCCATCAACAAACTAAACAAAAACTGGTGTCTCATCCTGTACAGTAAGTACATTTAGTGAAAGGTTGTTAGCCATTCTTCTTTTCAGAGTCAGAGAAGTCGGACAATGTGGTAAAGTCAAGTAACGTGGTGTTTGACTTGGTGTTTTTTTGTGTATAGTTTCACCACAATGTGGTTCCAGTGGCTGTCCCTATTGTGTCTCACAGCTGGCTCTGTGGTGCTGTTTGTGTCATTGTGACTGCAGAATTTCTTGGATTTCCAGGGGTTTTAAAACCATACTAAAGCTTTCTCCAGTACATAAATCTAATATCTGTAGACATAGATCTAAAAATAAACAAACTGCTTTTAATGAGGTGAAGTTGGACTCTGTAAAGCAGGAATGAAGTAAAGCAAAAGCCCTTGCTGTGTGGTGTTGTTTCTGTGTCGAACACTATGGAAATGCATGTTTACACCCCTACCCCACCCTCTGTTATTTTCAACTTCTCCAATATGGACATTGTACAATGACATTGTAAAAATCAAATCCTGCTGTTGTTTGCATTGGATGTTGCAGACTTCCAGGCCACAGGGCTCAAGAAGGGCATGTTCTTCAACCCAGATCCATACCTGAAGATCGCTATCCACCCTGGCAAGCATAGCATTTTCCCCGCACTGCCTCACCACGGACAGGAGAAACGTTCCGGCATCGTCTGCAACACTGTCAACCCCGTCTGGCAGAGAGAGGTGAGGACAGTCATAGGTCCACTAAAGAGTCAACTATTGTATGTGTGTACTGTAAGTCTGCACTTACACACTCACAATGTCACACATACAGACATGGAAAAACAATTGCCTGCAAATAGTATACAGATGTTCTCATGTAAATAAAAACATTCAGAGTTGGACTGTCCTCTGTGAATACACACATTGCAGTGTCCATCCCACCATGAGATGGTTTTGGGTCTCAGCATACTCAGCCTTCATTAGGGCCTCGCACAGCAGACACCATTATAGTGTTTCATTTTTTACTTTTTACAAGAGACATCACACTTTTCAAAGTTCATTTTTAAAGTTCAAGTATAACTCATAACCCAATCCTTGAATCAGTAGACTATCTAAATTAAACTTTAAATATGAGAGGTGCACCCATGGAATTGAGGCTGGTGTAACAAGGACCTGCACATTTTGCTTCCTCAAATGCTTTGAGGTCATGCTGGAAATCTGTTGTAGAAATGGCCGCTTTGGTTCCTCTATTTTGAAGTGTTTAGGTCAGAAGGAGTTTAGTCATGTGTCTGAAATCATAATCTGTTATCATTTATATTTTTGTTGTTTTTGATGACTTGTTTCTTGTGGTTGCAGGTTCTCTATTTTTGTTTGTGAGAATGTGTCGCTGTTGTGTTTCTCAGTAACACCAAAAATGTTCTTACTTAGACGTGTGGGTGTGCAGGATGTGGGTGAGTGGCGCTTTCATCATAGTTTGAAATACAGCGGATTCAGCCAAAGCTGCAATTCTCAATGCACAGTGTGTGTGTGTGTGTGTGTGTGTGTGTGTGTGTGTGCGTGTGCGCGCGTGTGTAATGTTTTGGAGCTCTGCTGTGAGAAGTTTACCATGGTTGCCATGGACCTCAAGTTATTTATAAAGTCATGCTAATTCAGCGTGGATGAGTGTAAGTGTGTGTGTGTGTGTGTGTGTGTGTGTGTGTGTGTGTGTTTGTGTATGTTTTGAATGTAGCTCTGCTGCATAGAGGCTATAGAGCTCAGATCGCGGGGGCTGAACGAACCAGGCAGACCAGGAGCACAATCATGTGTGTGGAGAGAGGGATGGCCTGGCTGCAGTGCAGGGAATATTGGTCAACACATGGAGAAAGTGACAGACGTGGAGAGGGAGTGAGAGATGGAGAGATGCCGGAGAGTGAGGAAAGGGGGGGTAGAGAAAGAGAGAGAGGGAGAGAGAGGTTCCGCAAAGGAGTGAAACAGAAATCTGTCAGATCAAGAGTACAAAGTAAGAAAAAGAAAGAAAGACAGGGAAATAAAGAAGAGTGATGACAGAGAAAAGAAAGAAAAGAGTAAGAGAGACACAGTGAAGATGACTGGAAAATAACAGGATGCCATTTCCATTTCCCTCCATCTTTTTCTGTGGAGGCTCATGGAGATATTGGGGATGGGTTACCTGACTTCTGACTCACTACGTTTGAAAAGATAGAGTGAATGGATACAGGAGTTGAAGTGAATGAATGAATGATGGCTGGATGGATGAATGGATAGATGAGGATAGATATTGTGAGAAAGGAGAGAAAGTGTCAGAGGAGAAGGCAGAGCAGAGAAGATCAGAGAAAGAGTGGAGGCTAAGTGAAGAAAGAGGTTAATGCCTCTTTCATGTGCCTCTTAGGAAAGGGAAGGAAGTGCTGGCTTAGTGACTCATGAATCTGCCACTGCCCTTATAAGTCCTCTCCTTCATCTTTCACTCTCTCCATCTCTTACTCCTCTCCTTCATCTCTCTCTCCCTCTTTCTCACACACTCTCTCTCCTTTCCCACTCTGTCTCAAGCCATATTGTTGTCAGTGTGCCTGTCTCAGTCCGTGCCCTGTGATGTGAGTCAAGGTGACGCAACACGCATACACTAACAGACACATACACACACACACACACATACACACACAGCCTGCTATGAGTGTGTTTTATTTGCAGCCACGTATCCACTGTGAGTACACATTAATCATGAATAGTCTTTGCCTTTTGTGTGTGTGTGCATGTGTATATGTTTGTGTGGCTCACCGCCAGCAGAGAGAGAGAGAGAGAGGAGTCACATGACCCGTGTTATCTGTACAGGGGGGTTGCCGTGGATATGAAACCTTGGCGACTAGTGGTGCAGATATGGCAGGGCTGCTGGAGTTAGGGGCAGTTGGGTGTGAACAGGCTGATTCAGGTGATTCAGGTGTCAATGTGTGGGGGGGGCATTGTCCCTCAGACCATCTCCAGCCTGCAGAATGGCAGGGGCACAGCGGTGACGTGTGGCTGGCCGGCTGGGTGGATAATCTTTTTTTCTGGTCCTGTTTCAGATTCAGAGCAGGTTTGCCCTTCATACAGGGACAACAGCCTTCCCAAGCTGACTTCTTAGAGGCATGGGAGCCAGGGATTAAATGAGACATACCCACATGCACCTACGCACAGTATACACACACACACACACACACACACACACACACACATACACAGCAACTCACAGACACACACATTCACTGTTCTATTCTCAGCTAAAAATGTTTCAATAATGGATCGCTCCCACTTCATCTCCCACTCTCCAATCGCTTTCTCTCTCTCTCTCTCTCTCTCTCTCTCTCTCTCTCTCTCTCTCTCTCTCTCCCTTTCCTTCAGTGACTCTCCCTCTACCACCTCTTTTGAAAGTTGAAGTGACTTTTACATATATGGGTCCTATACAGGCATACTGAGGCAGTCTTGCAGTAAGTAGTTAAACAGTCTGGTATATTCCCCCAGCACACAATCTTTTCATAGCTGCGCTCTGTCCTCATAGGTGACCAAAGATACAGTATTTTGCCTGAAAAGGCTTTGCATGACTCATGGCTGTAGCCTTAATCCTTGCTGCCACTCCCCAGTAAGACTTATTCAAACGTTCATCATCCAAAAATATCACTTCACAGTGCTCTAATGCTGCAGGGGATGTGTTGCAGTAAGATTAGACAAATTACACTGATGCAAGTGTGTGTTTGCTATCGCTGCCAGACTATTTCTCATTTCACATTTCATCAACTGGATTTGTTGAGCGTTCCAATGATTAGCAATGTGAATGTGAATATTCTTAGTATTCAGAGTGACTCTTTTCAGCCACTCATGAAAGTCTATGTTTCTTTTCATTTGTCAGAGCGGTCAAGTAAGTTCAAATACAGCAGAGTGTTAAATCTCACACTGACACCTCCACACATACACACACACACACACACGGCCGCACACACACACACACACACACGGAAGGTGTAAGGTCAGCACCCTAGACAGCAGCCACGGGGGCCTTTATGAAGAGTGATTATTTGTAGAACTACAGCTGTTTACACAAGGTTGGGTGTGATGAGGGGAGAATCAGCCTCCTCTTCTCAGTAATAAGCTTCCCCCTGACGTGAGGATTGGCTCTCGCCTTTTTGATCTCTTTTTGATTGTTTGTCTATTTCTCCACATTCCTGCACTCTCTCTCTCTATTTCCCTTTAGTTCACTCTCTCTCTTATCTTTGGTGTATCCATCAGAATGTTGACTTGACTTGTTTACTTTTTCTATCCCCTCCACCTCCACCTCTCTCTCTCTCTCTCTCTCTCTCTCTCTCCCTCCGTCTGTGTGTGTGTGTGTTTTTGCAGAGGTTTAATTTTGTTTCTCTACCCACGGATGTCCTGGAGATTGAGGTGAAGGACAAATTTGCCAAGAGCCGCCCGATCATCAAACGCTTCCTGGGCAAGCTGTCCATGCCTGTACAGAGATTGTTGGAGAAGCATGCCATTGGGTACGCACTCAAGGACACATTTTTGTTGTTGTTGTCATTTTAAACTGGCAGCTTTATTCACATAAACTGTAATACAATTTGAGTCAAACCATAACAACACCACTGCTTTAAAATTGGAGGGGAGGTGTTATACATTTTTATTTGACTACCTCTAGTCTTCTGTTACACTGATAGTTACACTGATAAACTGCACAATGGACATCAATATTATCAATATCAGCAAGGCAGGAGAAGAGAGAAGAATAGTGGTCTAGCTTGGTAGCGAGGGAGAGAGAGAGACCACAGTGGTGTCTGATTTATAAGTTGGGGAGGGCTGGGGTAAAATGAAATATGATAGTAATTTTTTATGTGACCTACCCTCAGGGTCATTTAATGTCACACTGGGTATTAGGGCTTCTTTCTGCTTGCTAATGTCTGTTAATGACTCATTGGAGCCCTGAAGGTCCCCAGGATGTGAACTGAATGCTAATTGAAAAGAGAGTAACAGGGAAACTGATTTTACCATGCTCAATGTCAGCATTAATCAGCTTTCTATACGGCTTACATTTTCTTCTTTTCACCTCTTCTCTTCTTTTCCTATCTCTTCTTTTCTCTCCTGCATTACCCGGCCTTCCTCCTGTTCTTCCTGCCTCAACGCTGTCCCTGAAGGGATCGGGTTGTCAGTTACTCCCTCGGCCGAAGGTTACCCACAGAGCATGTCAGTGGTCAGCTGCAGTTCAGATTTGAGATCACCTCCTCTATTCATCCAGGTTCAAGCAACTCTTTTTTCAAGCTTTCTTTGTGTCTTTCTGTCAGACTGTTGTTCCCTCAAAGGAGAGTGAACTGTCTGATTTCACAGCTTGCTCACATTTTACTGGTTTGCTGATTTTGTCTCTTGCATCCACTCTAAGTATGAACATTCTCGCTTTGCAAAACCTTTAACTCTTGGTAGGTACTTTCCAAGAGGTAATTTTGTAGTTATATTTGTAGAACAGAGATGGTCACTTGATGTTGCTGATGTCATATTGGACTACAAAGGTACTACTTCTGCTACTACTACTACATCTACTTCTGCTACAAATGGGTACCAGATTTTGCTGGGGGTTATCTGCCAAACCAGAGAAAAGCTTTGGCCATATTGGCCGTCATTGATTAGGAAAGGATTATGAACTGAACTAGGTTCATTTGTTTATAGCTGCGAGGAAGATACAAGAGTTCTTTCATGTCAGTATTCAGTTACAACCTAATTGCTCCATGAGTGACTTTGCTGTAATTTTCTAAGCCTCAGTACTCCAGCAACAATCTTGTGCTGTGCTCCTCTGTGTGTGTGTGTGTGTGTGTGTGTGTGTGTGTACTGTGTGTGTGTGTGTGTGTTTGTGCCTACAGATGATGAGGATATGTCCCTGAGCACGGAGCCGGAATGTGCCACCTTGGTGGAGGAGCCTGAGAGGGAGGGGACAGAATCCCAGAGGGAGGAGGAGGAGGGGCTAACTGGTGCCTGGTGCCGCTCCGCCCGGGTCGAGGAGGATGCCATGAGCCTGGACCAGGTGGCACCGGAGCTCCCTCTGGACGGGGAGCCTGAGGGAACCCCTGACATCGCCATGGACACGGAGCAGGCATCCGCATCTGACTGTGTGTCTGTGCCACGTGGGCCCTCAGGGTCTCAGGAGGAGCCCCAGAGTGAGCAGCAGGACAGGGAGGAGGCTCGGAGAGGAGCACTGGAGGAGGTGGAGCAGGGGACGAGAGACGAGGAGGAGAGGCGAAGCCCCAGGGGAGAGAATGAAACGCAGCCCGACACAGAGGAGGCGGCGGGGCCCCCCTCAGGGCAACAGAAGAGTGGAAGTGAGCCGATGTGTCCCGAGCCCATGGAGGTTGGAGGAGGAGAGGAGCCGGAGGATGGCGGCGAAGTGGATGAAGAGCGGGCACATACTGGCACAGGCGGGGGCGAGGCCTCCATGGCGCGAGAGACAGACGGGCAGCAAGAGGAGCAGCAACAACAGTTGCAGTGTGACGAGGTGGAGGAGGAGATGGAGGGGGAGATGGAGGAGGGCTGCTCACTATTGCGTGTGCGCGCCACCCCACGGAGAAAGCCGCGGCCCTGCTCGCTGCCCGTGTCCGAGCTGGAGACGGTGATCGCCTCGGAGTGCGGCGAGCCCGAGACGCCGCGCTCGCATTATATCCGCATCCACCGCCTGCTGCACAGCCTGCCCTCAGCCCACGACCCCGAAGACAGCAGCGTCGCCGGTGACAACGACTCCACCCACGGCCAGCAGAATCCTGCGGTCAGCCAGGAGGAGGAGGAGGAGGAGGAGGAAGAAGAAGAGGAGGATGAAGACGTGGTGCTGGAGCCCCACGCCCCGCTCTCGCCCAACGGCACGCCATGCCCACGCCGTACGCTGCCCCGCAGCCGATCCGTGGAGCGCCTTTCTGACCTCATCCACCAGCTGGATGGAGACGGCCGGCCGCTGGATCCTCATGGCGGTGGAGCCGGGGCCTCGGGGGGAGGAGGAGGAGGAGGAGGGGAGAGTGAGGAAGAGCTGAGCCCCGTGCCCTGCTGCAGCCGTGCTGCCCAGGCCCAGGGTGCGCTGGGTGGCACCCACGGGAGAGCCCTGTCGCTGGACAGTGCCCGCTGCTCCCACGCCGCCATCTTCTCCTCCCAGGAGGACGAAGAGGAAGAGGAGGAAGAGGAGGAGGAGATGAATGGCAGGGATGGGGTGCGACAGGTCAATGGCGTCTTAGGCTCGTCCGAGTCAGACCTCGGACCTGGAGCCCAGCGCAGGGAGCCGGGGGACGGGCGGCCTCAGTGGGAGGAGGCACCCGCCACGCAGGTGCAGAGCCCCCAGAGCAGCGTGGGTAATGGCCCGTCACCGGTGGCAGGGCCCAGCAGCAGGACTGGGCGTGAGTAGCAGCTAAATGATATTGCACTGTATACGCTTTCATAGCACTTAGTGATGTTTCTGTAGTCAGGGAATTTCACAGAAATCATGGCATTTCAAGACATGGAAAATCAGGGAATTTGAGATTTTTGTGGACAAAGTCAGGGAATATCAGGAAATTTTGGTAACTAGTCTAGTCTAGTTGTCCCCAAAATGTAATTTCCATGCTTCCATGCTTATGTAGTATGAACTTCTCTTTTGCTTCGCTCGAGATGTTGTGGTTTTCAGGCGGTATATTGCACAACTAGATGTACTGCATAGTGGGGGGAGAACCAAACCAAACCAAACCAAACCCAGAACCAAAACCTATTACATTAAAAGTCAAGTGGATCTACATGTCCACTGTGTTTCACTTGGCCTAGTGTTTTGGTGTGCAAGGAATTGTTAAAATTAACAATTCACTCTGCTCACTTCTTGCCTTATAGTATAGAATGTCCTCTCGGGGCTCTGCTCACTTCTTGCCTTATGGTATAGAATGGCCTCTCGGGGCCTAATTATAGTGGTGATAGAAATTACGCGTTTTAGTGAGGGAAAGTCATGGAAAAGTCAGGGAATTTTAAGTTTGACTTACAGTGGTAACCCTGAATGGTTCTCTATAAATGTAGAATTTGAATGAAAGTGTCTTTGTGATGATAGAATGATCAAATGAAAATATAAAAGTAAATGAAAGTCATGATGTGACTCAGCCTTTGCATTTGGTTGTTTTGGGTTGAGTCACATATCAGTCTAGTGTCCCCCAGCTGTGCAATGCCAGTCCCACTAATCTCATGTCAAAAATGACAAAAATTATATACACTTAAAGCTAACAACAGACCTGCATTTTAATGTCATAATTGGTATCGGACCAGTTGGACCGGTTAAGATAAAATATCAAACATGTTTGATTCAGTCTGAGTTAGTTGCAATTGTGTCAACAATGGAAAGAATCACAACGTTTCAAATCTGAACACCATGACTACTGTTGGTTACCTTGGATTATCTATGACTGGCCCGGAAGTTCCATTAGATCACTTTAGGGGATAATAATTGGTAGCCTTGTTCCATCGGATCAGTATCGGGGATAATAATCGGTAGGTTTATTCCATCGTATCTGTATCGGGATTAATAATCAATAGGTCTGTTCCATCGGATCAGTATCAGTATTGGGATTAATAATTGGTAGGTCTGTACCTAGTTTAAAGCACAGTGCAGGAGAGGATCTTATAAGACATCCTTAGACAACCGTAGTCTGACATAGACACCATCTTTTATAGATAACATTGAAGACCTATTTAGTATATATTCAGAATACTGGTTCTATACACAAATGTCTCTCTCTCTCTCTCTCTCTCTCTCTCTCTCTCTCGCTCTTTCTCTCAGGTGACTGTCCCCTGCCCTGTAGTCACCCAGCAGTCAGTCAGCTCCCAGCTCTACGGCCTGACCCTCACCATTACCCAACCATTGATGAGCCTCTCCCTCCTAGTAAGATTCAATCCCCTCTCTCTCTCTCTTTCTCTAAATCTCTTACAGGTGCATAATTATGAACACATACTGTAACTGCATGTTTATGCTTACTCTACGTATGTAGACTGGGAGGCCCGTATCGACAGCCATGGCCGGGTCTTCTATGTGGACCATATAAACCGCACCACCACCTGGCAAAGGCCCACTACTGCCGCTACTCCAGACGGCCTTCGCCGCTCCGGCTCTGTCCAGCAGATGGAACAGCTCAACAGGAGGTGTGTGTGTGTGTGTGTGTGTGTGTGTGTGTGTGTGTGCGCCTGTGTGTGTGTGTATCTATGTAGAGTGGTGAGGGGCGTAAGGTGTGAAAAGCGTGGGTAGGCTTTTATCATACTTGCTTTAGTTCTGTACTTTCCTCTCCCACTCTCACCAATTCTCTGTTTGTTTATTTCTACCTCTGCCTGCTTTGCGTCTCATTATTACTTTCTCATATTTTATATCTTTCCTCCTCTGTCTCACTTTCTTTTTCCATTGCTCTCTTTCATGCTGTGTGTTTTTCCCCTCTCTCTCTCTCTCTGTCTGTCTCTCTTCCTCTTTTTCTTTCTCTTTCTCAGAAGCACATGAGTCTGTTCAGGCTCACGTAGGTTGCTTTCACAGAAGTCTCCTTTTCCAGTATTATGTGATAGGTGTATGGTAGGCAGATGGAGATTAGATGCCATTTCCAGAGATTAGTGTAAGGATACGGACTCGGCGATGACATTTGCCTTCACTTAAGACAGAACTTGCGTGTCTGACATGACATTTCCATGCACGGATGCTAGGAACATGCTCAAAATATCCAAAATGGCAAGTGCTTGCATCAACATTTTTTTTCTGTTGATGTCGTTCTTGCAAAACATGCAAATTCGTGCAAAAACGCAGAGAGGTAAAGTTTGTACAAAAGCCTGCTGTGAGCTGAGCAAAACAAGGCCTCAAACAAAGCAAGCCTTGCTGTTTCAGCCCGTCACCTGAGACTGTCTCTCTGAGAGTGGCTGAAGCAGTGGCCATATCATCTGACAGAGCGTGGCTTGCACTGGCAAAGAGAAACAGAGCTGCAGACCCGCATGTAGCTTAGGCCAGCAAGCCAAAGTGTAACCACAAACGTAGTACCTAATAACAGTGGGCCGTTATGTCATTAGACAGAGCACCTTTTGCACACATTTGCAAGAGCAATCAATTCTAAAAGGAGAACAGAGAGAAAAAGAACAAAGCAACAGACATACTCTCTCCCTTCCATCTTTGTAGGGTTATTTGCAGAGTGATTGAGATTGAACCAGGATAGCAACAGCACTTGACACTAGACTAGGAAAGGAAGGAGGATGCAGCTCAAACCCTTGCCTGTATTGAACTGTACTGAACTTAACTATTCTGCGTTATCCCTTGGAAATCTGCTTATGTAGTGATTGAGATTAGTAATATTAGTGCATAATGCACACATTGGTTTAGTAAGGTTGTATTCCCCACCTCATTTTGCTGATGAAATCCCACTTCATGAAAATGCAAGTTCATGTGGAGAGATGACCTTATAGGCCTACTGAATGTCTGTTCAAATAACACTATCCAATTATCCACCTAAGCAGCAGAGTAGGCTCACTGCAGAGGCTGGGTCTGAGGGTTAGTGGGGCCTGCTGTTTAGATGTGCTGGGCGGTTTCTGCTCAGTTTAGTCATGAAGTGCCATACGCTGATGACTCAGACTCCCACATGTATCCGGAGTGCGAGTGTGACTTGCTTCATGCCTCAGGCTGGACCCACTCAGTAGACACCAACCTGACTTCACACACCCCCTACTGGACATAAGAGGAAAAACATATTTAAAAAAAATAAAAATAAAAAATGGTTCAACTAATATTTGGGCCTCAGCTGTATTTTTCATCAAGACATATGTTGTTAACAGAAAAGGAAAAACGTACAGCCATTGGAAACTGAAAAGATACTGAATAGGGCCTGGTTCTCGCTAATCTCTGACACCAGTCTTGTGTGCAGGAAGCGATATGTACCCACCGCTTTGTGGGCGTCAGGAGCACCATTTCTGCATTAGAAAGGCGTGTAATTGGTGCGTTGGAGGAGAGTAGAGGAGTGGAGGGAAGGGGTGGGCCGGGGGCTAGACCAGCATACCGGAAGAGGAAGAAGAGGCTGAAAGCCTTCTGTGAAAGCCCCATCTGTGGTCTATGGCAGGCAAGGCCCCATCAGGGCTTGTGATTACAGTGGATGGAACTCTCTCTCTCTGTATGTGTGTGTGTGTGTGTGTGTATGTGTTTGAATGAGTGAATCGTGAATTAGTGAAATACACACAATGAGGTGAAGCACACACTAACCAGACACAGTGGGCTGCCTGTGAAGGGGCCTTGCTCAAGGGCACTCCAGCCGTGGTTTGCTGGTCGGGGATTAATCACTATAACTTGTTTGGTAACCCTTTATTTGAAGGTGTCTACATAAGAGTGACATGAGCTCCATTAACATGACATGACACATCTCATGAACATTAATGACACTTCACTGATGTTTATGACTGTTCTCATCAAGTGTCATTCGCTTTTTGTAATGTCTACACCCCAAACAGTGTCTTTACATTACAAAAACCTAATGACACTTAATGACAACACTCATAAACATTAAAACAGTATCATTAATATTCATATGTGTCATGTCATGCTAATAACAAGCTCATGTCACTCTTATGTGGACACTCTCAAATAAAGTGTTACCTCTTGTTTTATTCAATCTTTTGCAGAATTTTACAAAAGAAAGAATAATTAATCTAAAGTTGTATCACGTCTTGTTCTGAACTGGTGTGATTTATATAGTAGGAACAAAGATCATTTTTCAACCGTCTCTGGTTGGAAGCACTCAACTTTTCGAGCATTCTATTTATGTTGTCAAATGGGTTGTTGCCAGGTATCAAACGATCCAGAGAACCATGGCAACGGAGAGGAGGGATGAAGAGGGAAGCGGCTCCAGAGGGGAGAGAGCAGGCAACAGTGAGACAGATTCACCACCACTCGCTAATGGTAAACCAGCTCTTTTCTCCATTCATGGTGTGTGTGTTAGTGTGTGTATGTATGTGTGTGTGTGTGTGTGTGTGTGCGCGTGCATTTGCTGTGCATAGCATGCAGACAGAGAGAGGCATATCCCCCCGCACACACATACTGTATGTGTCTGTTTTGCAGAGTTGAGAAGGGACACACCATGCTCTCCAGGCCACTGTCAGAAGATCACCCAGCTTCTCCAGAGCCCGGCAGTCAAATTCATCACACACCCTGAGTTCTTCACTGTCCTGCATGCCAACTATGTGAGTATCCTAATGCTCACTGGGTTTACCATCCCACTTGTCTGTTTGCAAGCGTACATGTAAAACGCTGTGCAGTGTATGTATGATTGATGAGATCATACTTATACGCACACTCTCTGTGCTTGTCAATTTATCTTAAACCCCCCCCCCTCTCTTTCTCTCCCCCTCCCCCCACCTCTCTCTCTCTTTTGTCATTTGTCTTGTGTGGGTCAGGGAGCTTACCGGATGTTCACCAATAGCTCCTGCCTCAAACACATGATACTGAAGATTAGGCGAGACGCTCGCAACTTTGAGCGCTACCAGCACAACCGCGACTTGGTCACCTTTCTCAACAGGTTTGCTGACGCTCAGCTGGAACTTCCACGGGGGTGGGAGATTAAGACTGACCCACAAGGAAAGGTACTTGCCCTCAGGATTCCACACCTGTCCTTCTCAGCTGTATGGTTTTTTAGAAGGAAAGTATTTAATCAGAAATCACTCAGAGATCAACTGAGAAACCTTGACCAAGGGCCAAATCTCTCAGCAGTGAAACAAATCTCTCAACAGGGAAACAAAATTTATCAAGGTGGGACTTGAGTGTAATTGGTGCTTATGCATTTATGTCATTTTTGTGTAATCTGAGTCAAAGCCATTAAGTTTGTATTCAATAATGTCATCGTTTAGTCTCTGAGTTCATTAGGACACCTATAGGTGCTGCAACGTACGTCCACAGATGCAGAAAACGTGATGGTGCAGAGGTTTCACATCAGTTCACCCATAGTGTTGGGTTCTCACTCTAGCTTCTCAGTAATCCAGTCTGTTACGGCATGGTGGGCCCACAAGAGAATGTACTAACTCAGACGTTTTTCATATTGTAAGGGTGACTCTAAGGATGCACATCGCTCCTTCTCAGAGACAGACATTGACCCATAGTCATACTGTATGAAGCTTGCAGGAATGCAGTGGTCCCTCCCTGTGATGAGGAACTCACCCAGAGTGTTCAATTAGAAACAAGGGAGCCTCTGTGAACCTGTTAATAATCATGCTTTTACCAAAGGACATCACTCAGCATAAATATTTAAACACTGCACCATGTAGTTTAAATTCTTAATAACTGTTCCAGTGTGATGAAACTATGTGGATGCATTGAGTCGAGTCTGTGTGCATCACGTGTGAGTTGCTTTTGATGAATACAGCAGAGGAATGTGTGCTAGAATGAAAGCATTACAGTATAAGGAGGGGGGTGAATGTAGGAATGCTATCGCTGAAGTAGTGTGTGTATCGGGAATGCCGTGATTGTTTGGGGTGTCAACTGTTGCTCTTGTGGTTGCAGTCATTCTTTGTGGACCACAACAGCCGTGCCACCACCTTCATAGATCCCCGGATCCCGCTGCAGAATGGCCGGCTGCCCCACCATCTCACACACCGGCAGCATCTGCAGAGGCTACGCAGCTACAGCGCCGGAGAGGTGTGTGTTGAGTGTGGTGTGTGTGTGTGTGTGTGTGTGTGTGTGTGTGTGTGTGTGTGTGTGTGTGTTGGGGGGAGGGGTGGGAAGGGGGGTGAGAGGTGAGAGAGGATGTGTAAGCTTGTCTATGTGCTCCATTACTCATGTGTCTCAGTGTCGGCATGCAGGTGTGTGTGTGTACAACACAGATGAGCACAATGCATTTGGTCTGTATAACCAATACAGTTTGAAGAACCTCTGCCTGTTTGATTTCATACAAAGTGCATGTCCAGAAGAGTAATCATGTAACACTGCAGGCACTTCACCTCTTCACTCCGCAAACAGCAGTAGACTCTGGAGTGAGTGTGATATGGTACATTTCTCTTGTATCCAGGCAACACCAGACACCAGACACAGTGTCAATTAGTACTCACACTTATCTGGAATTCAATTTTGTGAGTGGTGTGTATGTGTGTGTGTGTGTATGTGTGTAACGCTAACATCCTTCCATGAGTATTTGAATCTGTAATTCCACATTACAGTAAAATGTGTGTGTACGCATGTTTGTGGGTGTGTGTTATGTGCTTATATGTGTTTTTGTAATGGAAAACGTATGTCAGAGATGTTGTGTTATTGGTTTTCTTCTAGTTTTTACTGTTAAGTCTTTGTTGTTCCACTTTTCCCCCTAAATAGAAAGTGTAGTTTAACCCGCTCTGCTCGTGCTTGTCCTTCAGTCATTCTGTCACATTGTCAGTAAATGTCTTTCGGTCTCTTCCTTCTCTCTCCACAGGCATCTGAAGTGTCCCGCAGTCGTGGGGCGTCTCTGCTCACGCGGCCGGGGAACAGCCTCGTGGCCGCCATACGCAGCCAAAGCCAGCAGGAACCCGTGCCATTAGGTAGCCTGCCGCGTGTCATGTCACATCACGTCATATGCCACATCACACTCATCCAACATGTCTGAGGCTTCAAACTTCAAATGCTAACACACCAATTAGCGTAGCCCACTGCAAATTACAGAGGGGTGTAGAAGGGAATAAAGAGCAGCTGGTGCGTAGAAGTCTAAATGACAGACTGACTATTTTTAGGATCTCACAGGTTGTATTAATGTGGACACACGCCATTTGTAAGTGTTTGCACATCTACTTAGCTTATAGTATGTCTATGTATAACTGATTGTACAGCAGATAGAGATACACAGTATAGCCTTTGTATATGGCTTTAGAAATATGGCCTCTGTATATTGCTGTATAGAGTATATGGCCTCATCGACTGAATTCACTTTCCTAACAGCGGATTAGGCATGCGTCTAAGTATGTGTCACCTACCTGTGTTTTTATTTGTTGACCCTCACTATTTAAACTCACACCTGGCTGCATGTTTGTGTTACCTGTCCTCTACAGCATACAATGATAAGATTGTGGCATTTCTACGGCAACCCAACATCTTTGAGGTGCTCCAGGAACGGCAGCCAAGCTTGGCCCGCAATCATTCGCTCAAGTATGCAACAGCTATTGTTTGCTGTCTTGAAGCCATTTGCTTTGCCAGTTACTGAACCTCTGGAAAAAAGAACAGCAGAGAATAGTAGAGACGCTGAATGTGTTTTACTTGCTAAGTATGTTGCGCAGCTCTGATCTATTTCTTTAATGTTTGTGTCTGTGCATATTGGTGTGTGTGTGCACATTTGCACGTGTGTGTTTGTGTGTGTGTTTGTGTGTGTGTGTGTGTGTGTGTGTTTATATGTGGGTTCTCAGAGAAAAGGTGCACCACATCCGCACAGAGGGAACGCAGAGACTGGAGAAGCTCTCTTGTGATGCTGACCTGGTCATGCTGCTCAGGTAGGCTCCCATAAAAGCAGCTTAGATATGACTGAGCTTAGATTTTCATTGCTTTGTGAATACTAAAAGGTTTTGCCCTATTTCAAGTGGCTTGGAAAAAATGACATGGGTCACTAAATCCTTAACATGAAAGGGTAATTAAATCATTTCAGGGAAACCATTATGGATGACATTTGTCAAAAAAAAAAAAAAAAAAAATTGTTGTCCACTGCACCTGTGCTTTCACCATGTTAATCCTGTCCTCTCTTATGTGTGTGTGTGTGTGTGCTGTTGTTGTTGTTGTTCACCTACAGTCTATTTGAGGAGGAGATCATGTCCTACGTCCCCTTGTCCTCATTTCACTCAGGGTTCAACTTCTCTCCCAGGTGTTCCCCTGGATCCTCGCCCCAGAACTCCCCAGGTTAGTGGGTTGAGACAACTGACTTGTTTTGCAGTCTTTGAAAATAGTACCAGTGTTGTCTTAGGTGAATCATTGCCATCTCTTTTGAGTTGTTTGTTTCACTTCACTTTTACAAGTAGAATTTGAATGGGTTCAGAGCACAGGGTAGGACAATCAAATGGAGTCTAGAAGATGTACTCTTGCATTGAACAGTACCCTGTGAGTGAGTGATGTTGCATTGAGCAGTACACTGTGAGTGAGTGAGTGAGTGAGTGACTGGGGATGTTGCATCGACCAATACATTGTGAGTGAGTGTAAGTGTTGCCCTGCCTTTGTAACTGACTTTACTGACTCCATGCTGTTGCCTGGGCACAAGGCATTCAGGAGCGACTGCCCCTGCTCCCCGCCTGCTGTCTGCCTAGTGATAGCTCTCCAGGTCAGGGCCCACTTTCATTTGCTTTGTCTAACCTACCCTCCCCATTAACCCATCTGATTCTAATCCTCCAGCTGTACTGTATGCCTCTCCATCATGACTGTGCACCACAGATGTCATCTTTGGAGAGTTGTTCCCATTCTCTGTTCTTTTATCAATTCTATGAAAAGATTCAACCTTCTCCTGGTTTTCCTGTTGCCTCAAGCAACATGGTGGTGAATACCTTGCTTCTCCTGATCATTTTCCTGGAGTCTTCAACATGGTGGTCATTTTCACCCCAGTATTTTCCATGCATCAATCTTTTTTCAAAAAAAAAAAAATCAGAATTCAGATTGATGATGACCTTATTTGAGGTGTATTTGACAGACCTGCATCCTATCAGGGACAAGTCTGCACCAGATGTATTTGGAGAAGCATAGCTTCCTCTACAAGAACTGCTGCACTTGCATTTTCCCCCTCTTGATCCTTCTGGCTTATACCAGCCTCATGTGACTGTGTGTCTTTTGTTCTGAATGCACAGGGCAGAGTCTTTAAGTTGGAGAGCCCTCTGAATCTTCCTTTTTTGCCTTTTGTGCTCAGGGATACAGAGAGCCCGAGCACCAGCCCCCTATCGCAGAGACTTTGAGGCCAAACTTCGCAACTTCTACAGGAAACTGGAAGCCAAAGGATATGGCCAAGGCCCAGGAAAGATCAAGTAATACACCCATGCCAACAAAAAATAACATGTGACCAGACAGAAACCATTAACAAAACACATGGTCCCAACAGTATACAAGCCTCTTAGTTCCTTAGAATTTATGAATAAACATTGATGAAACAACAGTATGTAAGCGTATGATTTATATGTTTGTTTATGTCCAATATGTGTTTGTAGAGTATGTTTACTGTACGGCATGTGCACATGATACTATACATGTACATGCTCTCATACTATGCTATGCTCATGGACATGTGTTGCGTTTCAGGCTGATAGTGAGGCGAGATCACCTGCTAGAGGGCACCTTTAACCAGGTGATGGCCTACTCGCGCAAGGAGCTCCAGAGGAACAAGCTCTACATCACATTTGTGGGAGAGGAAGGGTAAGAGTCTGCATGTCCTCAGTAATAAACTCTCACCACAGTGCAACCTCTCTGTTACTGGTGATCATTAGTTGTGAATCACCACCACCACAAATGCTTTCAAAGACCCTTTCGTCTTTTTGTCAAAGCCTCAGTGATGGGCATCTTTGTTTAGACTTTTTTAATGCATATTGGTCATGAATACATATACATTGTTCCAGATTTTACATTCCATTAGAAACTCACTGTATCGACCTAATAGCTCTAGATTTGTCTGGGACACAGGCTCTCTGGATACACTGTGTGTCATTTTTGCATATGTTGGAAATCTCATCTCAACAGTTTGCCTGTCTCTCTCTCTCTCTCTCTCTCTCTCTCTCTCTGTGTGTGTGTGTGTGTGTGTGTCTCATGTGACATCCTTCTTGCGGCTGTTTGTTTTTCCTTCAGCTTGGACTACAGTGGCCCATCACGCGAGTTCTTCTTCCTGCTCTCCCAGGAGCTCTTCAACCCATACTATGGCCTGTTTGAGTACTCCGCCAATGACACTTACACAGTACAGATCAGTCCCATGTCCGCCTTCGTGGAGAACCATCTGGAATGGTGAGGCCCCTCGCTCCTGCATTCCATAAACACACACAGACACACACACACACACACTTCCTGTTTGGAAAAAAGGAGGCAGTGAGGGCCAGTTTTTCCCACAGTGGCGTATTAGCTGGTGGTGCCTCAAGCAGTGGGTGTCAAGATAAGCAAATGAATGGGCTTCTGAGTGCTGTTAGCGAGTGCTAAGAGGGTCCCTTGTGTGTTGGTGGTTGTATTAGTCAAGACTTACTATTTTCGTTGGATGTGTTCCAATTCTGGAGTCCAGAATGACCCTCACACTCTCCATAAATAGATGATGTAGCTTGAGGAAGCTTTTCCTGGAAATAACAAGTCAATGTAATTTATGCTATTTTTGTTTTGTTTCGTTCTGGGTTTTTTTGAGGGGGTGGGATGTAGGGTGCTTCATCTGCACATGTCCATCCTGGCCTATTTCAGTTTCACTACAGTGACAGACATTTCTGACAGTTTTATAAGGGTACAAAGGAAGGGTACCAAGAATAATGTGTGTGTGTGTGTGTGTGTGTGTGTGTGTGTGTGTGTGTATTCAGGTTCCGATTTAGCGGGCGTATCCTTGGTCTGGCCCTTATCCACCAATACTTACTGGATGCATTCTTCACACGACCATTTTACAAAGCTCTCCTCAGACTGTGAGTTTATCAGTACATTCATCATAATGTTGCTTCATGCTTTTATGAGAAAAAAAGCACAATGTGTGTAATTACTTCTTCTTGGAAATGCAGTCATAAATTGGAACACTGTATTGATATTAGACTAGCTGCCTTCAGATCATATGATCCATGAATACAAACAGTATGCACCGCAAATAGCCTGCAGGGCTAGTCTTTCACGAGAGCTATGCTTGATAGACACTGCTTTTCATTGTCAGAGCAACGGACCTCAGTGACCTGGAGTATCTGGATGAGGAGTTCCACCAGAGCTTACAGTGGATGAAGGACAATGACATCACCGATGTCCTGGACCTCACGTTCACTGTCAACGAGGAGGTCTTCGGTCAGGTGAGCATTTGTCTTTGGTGATGTGGAGGAGGAGCTGTCAAAGAACGCAAACAGAAACCTCTACATTCAATATTAATTTGATAACATTGTTTGATAAAGCCAGTGTTACATGTGTTACAAGTGTACAAGTGCAACTGTACTATTTCTGTACATCACACTGTCATGTCAATCATGTCATTTATTCATTATATTTAGTAATGTCATTAATCAGTGTGCTGTTGATCTTGAACATCGTACCAACAATTCACCAACATCGTAAGGTGAATTACTTGGGCCCATTCTGATGTAATCCATTCTAGTGTAGTGTCTTGCTTTGGAATGAATGCATCACAGGGAGAGTAAATGACTTCTCTGTCTATCGGGGCAACAGGTGACAGAGCGGGAGCTGAAATCGGGCGGAGCAAACATCCAGGTGACGGAGAAGAACAAGAAGGAGTACATTGAGCGCATGGTGAAGTGGAGGGTAGAGCGAGGGGTGGTGCAGCAGACCCAGGCGCTGGTCAGGGGCTTCTATGAGGTATGCCTTAACCCGTTCAAACCTGGAGCAACATCTATGTGTTTTATCCCTTCAGACCTGGAACAGCATATATGTCACTTTCAAACATTTTGTCAATTTTAAGACCTGTAACTAATGACTTTCAAAAAATACACCTGAAGATCATGGCTAAGCAAGTCAATCTAAATACAAGACAAAAGCTGAAGACTCTCAAATGTTTGCAGAGCATGAGAAATAAAGCATTTAATAGGTGTTGACCATTTTTTTGTTTTAGGGGGTCTTTTTAGCAGGCATTTTAGGTTGTTTTAGGTTTAGGTTAACAGGTCAAGACTCATAGTTTGAACATTCTGTATACACCCTTATGTATTTAAACCACACTTCTCTTCTCCTCTGTGCGGACCCCTATGGAACATGCTGTGTGCAATAACAGGTGAGCTGTAAGCGGTCAGATGTGTGTCCTAAGTGCTGTGTGTGTGTGCACCCATGTGTAGGTGGTGGACTCTCGGCTGGTCTCTGTGTTTGATGCCAGGGAGCTAGAGCTGGTCATTGCAGGCACAGCAGAGATCGACCTGAACGACTGGAGGAACAACACAGAGTACAGAGGAGGTCAGAATCAGGCAGCCCTCGTTTTACTGACCGCAAGAACCCATTTGTTTCTTATAGAAAAAAATAGCATTTGTTGTGTGTGTATATATATATTACTAGTACTATTAACAAAAAATTTGCATTTTAATTCATTTTATTATGGTATGGTATGAATCAGGTTAGGTGATGACATTGTACCATCTGATAAACTACACTGTCTGGTGTTCCCTCTGCTCCAGGCTACCATGATGGGCACATAGTAATCCGATGGTTCTGGGGTGCTGTGGAGCGCTTCAATAACGAGCAACGCCTGCGTCTGCTACAGTTTGTGACGGGGACCTCCAGTGTGCCCTATGAGGGCTTCACCGCCTTACGGGGTAGCAATGGCCTCCGACGCTTCTGCATTGAGAAGTGGGGCAAGATCACCTCACTGCCCAGGTAATAGAAGCCCCCTATGCCACCTTACACTCCCTGACAATCCTGCTTCTCCCGGCTAGGTGAACCAACTGCCATTCAATACAATTGAATTTGTGCTGGCACAGTGGCTATTGTGTTCAGGAGACAGGCTTGTTGCCCAGGGCGCTCTATACTTTTACCGTAGATGTGTTACATGTGAATTCTATTTTCCTCATGCAATAGTGAACAACTTTTCATTGTGTTAGGTAGCGGTCAGTCGAGTCTCGAATTGGGACTTAAGACAATCGCTTGAGACATTTTGCTCATTCTGACAATTCTGTGCTAAATATGAGTATGGAATGTCGTATTTGCCTATGTCACTGTTGCCTAATGAAGGAGAGAAATATCCCTAACTAGGCAGATTTGGTCCACAGCTTTTGGCCTTAATCTGCTCTTTGTACCATAAGCATGCTGTGAGTGGTCTTACCGAAATCTGTGCTCACTCACTGTTGTATGTTTGGACACACATAAACACAGTTGACACTGGAACACCAGCATGAATGACTTACAGTTTTCCAACAAAGGAAAGGCATCCTCCATGTAACCCAAACACACGCACACACACACACACACACACACTGACAGACAGACACACACGCTGGCACAGACACAATACATACAGCCACACACACATTGTGTTAGCATGTCTGTGTCTGGGTCTGTCACGCCTAAAACAGCCTGGGGAAGTAGCCTGACCTACATGCATGCTATTTTAAATGCCATCAGTACACCTCCCCTCTCTTTCTGCATGCAGAAAAAGCCACTAAGGTTGGTTTTACTCTATTGTTTGAAGCATGGGACATTGTCATGGTCTACTTGTGGTTTCAGCTGTCATCAATTCAATATTCATGTCCTCTCTGCTCCCCATAACATTTTTTGCGGGGTTCTGAGGTTTCACAGTTCAGTGCATTGCTGGATTTATGATCCCATGTTTAATGAAGCTGGTGAATATTATTGGAGTTTATTATTGGAATTGCTCTGAATTGTCTTTGTGAGTGACTATAGGATCACAATGCTGGATCTCTCAACACTATGATTTCTTTTAAAATCATCTATTCAACATTATAACTTAGTAGGCTACCTCTATTTAATAGCACAGGGGAATGTTTTATAAACAATTAATATTCCAACTGATGTTTCAGCACTTACATTTGTGATATAAGCTCTTAGTCAATGGAAGCTTTATGCACGATTGAAAGGCATTATCTATAATTATACTCATAGGAGGTGAGAGTGCTCATCAGCAAAGCTCATCTGGTTTCCTGACTGTACAGTTGTTATGGCTTAAAGAGAAATACCTGAAATCTGCATGGTTGGTATTTGTCTTTCAGGGCTCACACCTGCTTTAATCGTTTGGACCTTCCTCCCTACCCGTCCTATACGATGCTATATGAGAAATTACTCATTGCTGTGGAGGAGACCAGCACGTTTGGCCTGGAGTGACAACTCCTCACCCCCCGGGGTCACCCAACTAGGGGACTCCAAAACTGCAAAAACTGTTGATCTTTTTTTCACAAACGTATACTTTGCTGTGGATTGTCATCTCTTTTTTTATCTTGGTCTTTTTTTTCAGAAAAAAAACAAAAACTACTTTGTGATCAACAAAGAGATCAAAAACAAAAAACAAGACCACATTAAAAAATGAATTGCATGTGTAACTCACCTGTTAATACTGTGCGTATACAGTCTTTGTTGGGTTTGCACAATCCAAGCTGGTATGCAATAGCAAACATGTGGCTTCAGCCTCCTCCTACTCTCAGGGCCTTAATCCTTTACTGCGACAACAGCATCCCAGCCAATCACCGACCAACAGCAACCACAGCCAGATTGGACTGGAGCCGCCAGTTGTGTTTTTCCCTTTCGCCCCACCATATCAGGACTTCTGTTGCATTTGCGTCTTCACACCAGAGACACTTACTGCTCGTGTTGGGATTTGTGGGCAGGAAGAGGACCTCAACATGATTTCAGCATCACTGGATGTAGTGCCACCGTGTCACCATCATTCTACACAAATAGATGTGCGTATTGCGAACAGTGTTTATGTGTGGCATCAACAGGGCCTGTCTGTGTCTGTCATCTGCACAAGATCAAACAGCAACGCCTCAGTTCAGAATGGCCATCACACCACATCACCTCAGCATCACTTCATTTCAGAATGGCCATCACACCACATCACCTCAGCATCACTTCAGTTCAGAATGGCCATCACACCACATCACCTCAGCATCACTTCAGTTCAGAATGGCCATCACACCACATCACCTCAGTATCACTTCAGTTCAGAATGGCCATCACACCACATCACCTCAGCATCACTTCAGTTCAGAATGGCCATCACACCACATCACCTCAGCATCACTTCAGTTCAGAATGGCCATCACACCACATCACCTCAGCATCACTTCAGTTCAGAATGGCCATCACACCACATCACCTCAGCATCACTTCAGTTCAGAATGGCCATCACACCACATCACCTCAGTATCACTTCAGTTCAGAATGGCCATCACACCACATCACCTCAGCATCACTTCAGTTCAGAATGGCCATCACACCACATCACCTCAGCATTGCCTCAGTTTAAAATGGCCCTTGTAAGGGAGAGAAACTCAGACCAAAAAAATGACCCTTTCGTCACCATATGAGAAAGAAATGATTTTCACATATTTCAGTATTTCAGTACTAGTGCACTCTGTGGCCTCTGGTAATCACAAGTTAAGAATAGAGAGACCGAGGATGCTCCAGTCAGTACAGATTTTATATTCTGATCTCTACATATAAAATACAAACAAACATATTGGTATAATCTTTTTTTGAACATTCAAAATAATTTGAAATTCACTTGTGGTGATAATACATTTTTTACTGCCCTTTAATAAAACATCAAAACATTTTCTCTTTAGTGAAGAGGAGTTCACTGAAACTATAATAAAGGGTCATAGTCACTGAAAGTCTCTGGGTTGCCAGTATAGTTTCAAATTATGACTTTGCAGTACGTCTGATGTATTTGAAATGGTTTATTTAAATTGACATGTCATTCTTCCACACAGTCTGAAGGCATTGCTGAGTCCAAATATTAAAGATCAAATGGAAGGGCATGGTTCACTGCTTTATCTTGTTATTATTGGTTAAATGTTTACACCAATGGTTTATCTTTTTTAACATACTAATATTTGTAAGGATGTTATGAATGTTTGGTAGTGTAAAGATTGTTGAACTCTGTTTTAATTGATTGTTCATAAATACATGACACAATGAATATTGCCCAGTGTACATCTAACTTGACTGTCTTAACTTTGTACAAGCACAGATGGAAACTTATCCTTTAATGCAGTAGTTTTGTCGGGTAAATGATAAAATTGGAAGTGTTTTCTTTTGGCTTCAGACCCCTGGATGGTGCAGCCATGCAACACATTTTACACTCATTCCAATTAGCCTACACAGAAAATCACTGAAATGTGCAGGCAATTGCAATCCCAGTCTAGTCTTTTCCTCTGAGGAAATACAAAAGGTATGACTGATAGACACATTTCATTGCCATTTCCTCATAATTATTGTCAAGGGTAAAATGAAGGACAGTTTGAGAGATAACAGGATTGTAAGAGAGAAATCGCCAAAGATTATCATAGACATCAAACAATATAGACATCACTAGTCTCCACGCTTGCATGTAGATTATTCAAAGTAGAGCGAAAAGCCATACAACATGACATCAGGCAGTTATAGCACCTGCTAAATGTGTTCTAGCACCTACTAAATGTGATGAATGCCAGAGTAAGAACAGAACAAAAAGCATTAAACACAAGAGAGTATACTGGTGATTAAAGCACTAGGTGCATTGTACATCATGACAAGGGGAATCACTCCCTTTTGTTCTGGCTAACACCATCTGGTGGTCTATTACAAGTTCCATAACTGGCACCTGAAGCATTTTGCAATTTGCTAACCGAAGCTAATAGCCATTAAAGGGTTCAATCAATGAGAGTTTATGAACATAGTTACAATTAACCTGAACACTGTAAGAATGTAATATAAACTGTTTATATATATCGCAAAGTGGAAAATGTATGAATTGGACCTATCTGAAGTGTATCTGTATATATATTAAAATTCAATGTGTGTAACTAAGCTTAAAATGACAGAACAGGAGAAAATATGTAGTAATTGTATGATCATGTTATTTGATGGACTGTTTCCAGTGTAATTATTTATTGTATAAAGTGTACCATGCTATGCATATTTTGTCATATTAATAAGCAATGCAATTTCTCTAGTATCAGTTATGGAGGCCTTTTCCTTGTCCTGTATGATTTTAATTCTGATTTACTGTATGGAATGTCACCACATCAAAGTTCTCAACTTGCCTCACTGTTCAATTTGTATCCATTTGGAATTAGAAAACACACTTCTCATTACTGTCTAACTGTATACACTGTTCTTACTCTCTCTCCCTCCCTCCCATCCTCCCTCTCTCCCTCACACACACACACAGAGACATGCACACATTCCATGCTTCATTGCTTCATCCAGTTTGACCTCTCCTGAAAATATGGTGATTTTTAAAATTATGGGTGCACTCATATTTATGCTCTCTCTCTCAGGCTCTGCTCTGTATTTCAAGCCTAGCACTGTTACGAATGTCAATAAACAATCACTTTGTAATGCACTGAAGTTTCACTTCTGAGTTTGTGCATTAGAATACACATTGTCTGTTAGCGGTTATTACCTGAGCATTACAGCTTCTTCTATGTGTCTGAGGTGGAGATTATGTGTATGTTAGCTACGTGTAGACATAGCTATATCATCATAATTAGCTCGTGAGAAATCGTTGACAATATCATAGTTCCCATGGCTCCGCCTCTGCGTAACACTGATGCCTCTTTGCGGTCTGATAGCTGCTGCTGCATTAACTTAAAGTTTAGCTGAGACGCACAGTAGCGCACTGATTGCATCTATTGCATCTTAACGTTACAACGGTGTATTTAATTCAGACGAATCAACGAGATTGAAACCTATGCTTAAAGTGTAGGCTATCATTATTTTTAGGTATGGATGTAATATTACAGAATGCTCAGGTAACTGAAATGAGATGTTACACAAGACAGGAACGACCGGCTCTGCTGAATGACACTAAGACAAAAATCCGACGAGATGCCTTGACCGACCGGTACAGTTTTACACCTGGCAAGGAATTGGGCAGGTATGGAATATCGGTTCAAATTTAGCATTTATGAATTAAGTCCCACCTACGCACTAATGATTGATGATGATTATTGTTGTTATTATTATTAGTAGTAGTAGTAATAGTAGTAGTAGCAGTAGTAGGGACAGGATCCACAACACCACTAGGCTAATGCAAAGGCCTATGTTTATGATTGTAAATCAATGATTAATGTGGGTCTGGTTCCTGGGCTTTAGACTTGCTGTCAGTGTTGGATTCAAGAGAACATGCCTAATCAAACAGTGAAAGTGTCTGTAAAGTCATGCTGGTGTACATGTACCACATGTACTATACATAAACTCTTGTTTTGTGTTGCTACACTAAATCTGTTCAGTAGTACAAACTACAGAATGCAAAGTGGCCTGCATTCTTGTCTGCAGCAATGTTTTCTTGACTTGTGTCTAGGTGAACACAAATGTACATAGTCATGTAGTCATGCGCAGAGGTGTTGTGGGGATTTTTTTTAGTGTGGGTACGGCTTGTTAAGGCAATGCTGTAAATTAATGGCCTATTACTAACATAGTGAGAAGTATCTGCTCCAAGAAGTAGGGGGGACGCCATACCCCTGCATTCAATGGCCACTACACCCCTGGTGATGCACACTGTGGTTTGCCTGATCAGCTCATACATCCTATGTGTCATCCATCTCTAGGGGAAGGTTTGGTGTCGTGAGAAGGTGTGTGGAGACGCACACAGGGATAGATTACGCTGCCAAGTTTGTGAGGAAGAGGAGGAAGGGCCAGGACTGCCGTGTAGAAGTCATCCACGAGGTTGCTGTGCTGGAGCTCACATGCACCTGCCCCAGAATTATCAACCTGCATGAGGTCTATGAGACGGCCAGTGAGATGGTGCTGCTTCTGGAGTAGTGGGTATTAATGCTCACAATGAGCATATGAGATGCATGTGTTCACTTGCATACATTTTTTTTTTGCAAAATTTTTACAGCACACACACACACACACACACACACACACACACTTGAGCCATTGTGCTCAGTAGGCCCCTGTACTCACGAATTTCATCCAAGATCATTTTCTGTACAGTGCTAAATTTTAAGACAAGTACTTGTGTCTGTGTACTTTATTGTATTGCTCTGTTTTACAATAGCTATTTCCAGTGTCTGCCCTTCTTGCTCTCTCAGTAGCTTTGTCCCACTCCACCATCAACTCCCCACCTCACTTCTTCCAAAGCTGAACAACACAAGAAGACGCTCTAATATGAGCAAACTTAAACTAACAAAGGCACCATCTAAAGTTGAAATATCAGGTTTATCGAGGCTTGTATGTCTTGGCATACCAGACCAGTTACCTGGGATGTTGTGAGTTGTTAGTTGAAAATCTATTTAATATCCTCTAGAGCCAAAAATACCCAAGACCAATTAGACAACAGCAACAGATTACAGACTGGCATGGGAGATGGCTGTGCCATCTGAGGTAAGGTGGTGCAGCTGATGCGGGAGAATGGCAGCTAGACTGATTGGTGGCTCTGACCCTGTTGTTTGTCAGCATACATGCCTGCGTTGTTTTACACAAATGCTGTCCATACACATGCCTTTCATGTCCAATTAGTCCATCTTTTGTAATCCATCTCTTTTTCTCTCTGGACTTTCCACCAAATTAACAAATTAGACATGCAGACAACACAGGAGAGTGGACAAGGTCACTGGACAAATGTTTGTTTTTTGGCCAAAGAAGAATTTATTGCTATCCATCCAGCAGAGTGTGTTATGCAAGCTAGGCCTAGTCAACTATAGGGAAATAAATCATCAGGATATCATATCATGGTGCACACAATTACTCATTGACTTTGAATAATCATCTATTTTTAAATATACAAAAAAGAGTATATTTTTAACATCAGAAGAATGAATTATTGAATCATCTGATCCTTTGTACAATTTTGTATGACCTAATTAAAGATGTGTGCGAATTGCGCAGGCAGACGGATTACATACTTTCACTTTATGCACAAACTAGGATTGTCCACCTCAGAAAATAATCATTACATTTCCATTATGCTAATTTCATAATCCTGTAAGGCGGTAATCATGTTTATTCAATAAATTAGATAAACTTGATTAATTGTACAGTCCAAACCATGCCACAAAGAGAAGATTTTAATTATGTTGATTATAAAAGAGCAATAAAGAGACTGTAAGAGACTGTAGTCTTCCGGGAGTATGCAGCTCTTGGCCTTTGTTATCCTTAAGGATCATGCATTGACCCTGAGGAGTGCTAGAGTGACGCTAATATAAAGGCCTAAGTAAAGATTTACTAAACTAAACTGATGACACACATTCTCATGACAAAAAATAGCCACTGAGGATGCCACAGTAATTATTATTAAAATTATTATTAAAAATCGTATTTAGAATTTTGATCAAGTGGATAAGGGAATGTTTTTTAAAATAACTTAACAAGGAATGGCAAAGAATAACTTAGAATTGATCTACTACGCTTCAAGATATTTTAAACCTGAGCTGTTTTCAGCACATCCCTATAGTGACACCTGGTGGTGGAAGTCTGTATTGGTTAAAGCAATACAGACTTCCAGAACTACTCCAAATGTTCTCTCTGTGTGTGATGCTTGTGTGTGTATTCCCAGTGCGGCAGGAGGAGAGATCTTTGATCACTGTGTATCAGAGCAAGTGGGGGCCTTCTCTGAGACGGATGTGATGCGACTCCTGAGGCAGCTCCTGGAGGGTGTGGGTTTTCTCCATAGCAACAATATCGTCCACCTCGACCTTAAGGTATAGCATATTATTCTGAGTACATGAGAATAACTTAATGAATGTGCTCAGCGTTCTGCTTGTGTCTGCACAGTTTAAAAACAGGGCTAATTTTACCAAAGCCTTTTAGTGATGTTTAGTAATGTTTAGTACAGTAGGAAATTTTGTACAGAAATGCTGATAGATATTTTAATTATAAACAAAACCAATTTATTAGGTTTCTTCTGTGATGCAATATTTGCCATTGTTTGACTGCAGGCATAACATTTTATTGTGCTGATTGTGCTGAGGTCAGTGTTTAGAGAGAGGGGGAGTATTGTTGATCAGATTAGGTCATATCACATCAAGTGTGTGGAATCCAGTTGAAACAGGTTGGCAAGACTGTAGGTTCACATTCTCAATAAACATGATCTATCTGCACTACTTCATATTTATTTAGAGTGTGAGCCCACACTCTTCTACCCTCCTTAGTTCCAAATCAGTAATTTCCTTCCCCAGCCTCAGAACCTCCTGCTGACCAGCATGAAGCCTCTGGGTGACATTAAGATCGTAGACTTTGGCCTGTCACGGGTGCTCAAGCAGAACCAGGAGCTCAGAGAGATCATGGGAACTCCGGAGTATGTGGGTGAGTCAGTGGGCACTCTGGCCAGCATCAGTCAGCAGATATCCGTCTGAACTGCAAAGCCATGACCTGTCAGGGGAACATAACGCTATGCTGACGTGGCCCATCTGAAACCAATGTTTATGCTTGCTTTTACTTGGAAGCTCAAAATTGCTTAGGTTTTGTCTTTGTGGAACTGCACACTTCCTTGTACTGTATGTGTAAGTTCTACCACTTCTCTTTATTTCTGTTTTTATGTCGTTATTATTTCTGTCTTTATTGTCACTGGATAACTTACCTAAAATTCCTTATTCTGTTTTAGCTCCTGAAGTTCTGAATTATGAGCCCATCAGCACAGCTACTGACATGTGGTAAGACAGTGTGACATATTTGATCAGACTGTATGAAGCAGTGTGTCATTATTTCTATACAAGTATGCTTTTGTATGCTTTTTATTATTCATTTTATCATACATCACTGAACTTTTAATATCAAGAAAATCTGAATATCAGTTATCAGTAGGCAGTGTGCAGTGTTGTTTGTAAAATAGACACAAACTAAATACACAGATGTCACATTCTTGTCATCTCAGCTAATGTGTGCGCATGCATGTGTGTTTGGGCTCCAAATAGGAGTGTTGGGGTGCTGACATACTTTATGTTGACTGGGCTTTCTCCCTTCCTGGGCGAAGATAAGCAGGAAACATTCCTGAACGTGTCCCAGGTGAACGTCTCCTATGCTGGGGAGGAACTGGAGGCTTTGCACCCCTCTGCCATCCACTTCATTCAGTCTCTGTTGCTCAAAGACCCACAGTGAGACGCTCTCTTTCCCTACTAGGCTACTCAGTAGCTGGGTTTCCATTCAACTTGTTAATGCGTGTTTGAGTTATGCGAATAACAGATCCTGGGTTGGAAACACGCATCAGTACCCTAATACGAATATAAATTCAATTCGCTTGAGGGGGGTTAACTGCTAATACAAATAATGCATAATGCGATTAAAGTCAATGGACAGTGGATGGTGTATATTCACATTTACCACATTTCTATCCATAGACGTTATGGCATTACTTTTTAATCCAGTAGCTGGTCGAAACACGTCACATGATTAGCCCAATGTTCATCTTTATTTACATTACACAGTTTATGGAAACACAGGTTATATTCATGAACCGAATTTTTGTTAATACGAATATGAAATGTGAACTAGATGTACCGCATAGCGATACATGGTATGACCGCCGCAATGTATTGAAATGTAAGAACTGTTGGCATGACAAGTGTGTGGTAGAACAGTGTTGTGAGGTGGGAATTAGATTGGAAATTATGTCTTGGAAGTGGGTATGGATGTGTTTTTTGAATGAATGAGATTGTGTGTGATTTTGTAGTGTGTAGGAGTGATTTATGAAAGGGTAGGTGTTGTCATAGTATGTATGTAGCCTACATGTGTTAATTTGAACTCTTGCCACTTGGTGTTTGTGTAGAGATGGTAGTCATAAGATTGTCTTGTATGGAGTATTATATAAAAAAAAAAAAAATATATATATATATATATATATATAGGTCTTTTGACACCTATATATGGCGATAAACAACAGCGCCCCCTATGACGAAATGTCACAAAATTTAGTACACATGACAAGAAAGCTGTTTAGAGATGGCATGTCAACTTTGACCAAATTTGAGCAATTAAAAGCCAAGATATGTACTTTTGAAAATTTTTCAGCTACGTGTTCAATGTTCATTGACGTGTAACTTCGAAACAATTTATCTCAAGATAAATCCTTTGATAATTTTTTGTTAGCATTGTCTGCAGATGACGTATACCAAATTTGGTGAGATTCTCATTAACGGCCTATGACGGGTTTGTTCAGATTCATTTTCGCAATGTTCAAATTTCATGTAAATTGTTTTCGTTGGAAGTAGGCGTCGACCAGTGTTTTCCATGCGTGAGGTTCAATAGATTTCACGATAAAAAAAAAATGTTGTAAACATTAGCATTCTCTAGATAATAGACAAAATGACATTTTCTACAATTACAGCGCCCCCTATGGACCAAATTTTATGGCATGTGCTTTGGTTTCAGAGGTCTTTGTGGTGATCGTACATGACATATTTCGTGCAGTTCCCACCTTCTCGGTCCAAGATATTGGCAACTCAAAATCCCAATTTTTGCATTTACCCTTATCACTAGGTGGCGCTATGCTTCACGTGAGCGTTTATGGGCTGGGTTGATACGTCTCTGTAACACCAACATACTAACACAAAATCGTTATCTTGGGCAAAAATGTTAACGAGTTATTTAACAAAAACTGTTTTTTGACACCTAGCTTCGGCGATAAACAGCGCCCCCTATGACGAAATGTCACAAAATTTAGTACACATGACAAAAAAGCTGTTTAGAGATGGCATGCCAAGTTTGACCAAATTTGAGCAATTAAAAGCCAAGATATGTACTTTTAAAGAATTTTAAGCTACGTGTTAAATGTTCATTGACGTGTAACTTCGAAACAATTTATCTCAAGATAAATCCTTTGATAACTTTTTGTCAGCATTGTCTGTAGATGACGTATACCAAATTTGGTGAGATTCACATTAACGGCCTATGACGAGTTCGTTCAGATTCGTTTTCGCAATGTTCAAATTTCATGTAAATTGTTTTCGTTGGAAGTGGGCGTCGACCAGTGTTTTCCATGCGTGAGGTTCAATAGATTTCACGCTAAAAAAAAACATGTTGTAAACATTAGCATTCTCTAGATAATAGGCAAAATGACATTTTCTACAATTACAGCGCCCTCTATGGACCAAATTTTATGGCATGTGCTGTGGTTTCAGAGGTCTTTGTGGTGATCGTGCATGACATATTTCGTGCAGTTCCCACCTTCTCGGTCCAAGATATTGGCAACTCAAAATCCCAATTTTTGCATTTACCCTTATCATTAGGTGGCGCTATGCTTCACGTGAGCGTTTATGGACTGGGTCGATACGTCTCTGTAACACCAACATACTAACGCAAAATCGTTATCATGGGCAAAAATGTTAACGAGTTATTTAACAAAAACTGTTTTTTGACACCTAGCTTCGGCGATAAACAGCGCCCCCTATGACAAAATGTCACAAAATCTAGTACACATGACAAAAATGCTGTTTAGAGATGGCATGCCAAGTTTGACCAAATTTGAGCAATTAAAAGCCAAGATATGTACTTTTAAAGAATTTTAAGCTACGTGTTAAATGTTCATTGACGTGTAACTTCGAAACAATTTATCTCAAGATAAATCCTTTGATAACTTTTGTCAGCATTGTCTGTAGATGACGTATACCAAATTTGGTGAGATTCACATTAACGGCCTATGACGAGTTCGTTCAGATTCGTTTTCGCAATGTTCAAATTTCATGTAAATTGTTTTCGTTGGAAGTGGGCGTCGACCAGTGTTTTCCATGCGTGAGGTTCAATAGATTTCACGATAAAAAAAAAATGTAAACATTAGCATTCTCTAGATAATAGGCAAAATTACATTTTCTACAATTACAGCGCCCCCTATGGACCAAATTTTATGGCATGTGCTGTGGTTTCAGAGGTCTTTGTGGTGATCGTGCATGACATATTTCGTGCAGTTCCCACCTTCTCGGCCCAAGATATTGGCAACTCAAAATCCCAATTTTTGCATTTACCCTAATCACTAGGTGGCGCTTTGCTTTACGTAAGCGTTTATGGGCTGGGTCGATACGTCTCTGTAACACCAACATACTAACACAAAATCGTTATCTTGGGCAAAAATGTTAACGAGTTATTTAACAAAAACTGGTTTTTGACACCTAGCTTCGGCGATAAACAGCGCCCCCTATGACGAAATGTCACAAAATTTAGTACACATGACAAAAAAGCTGTTTAGAGATGGCATGCCAAGTTTGACCAAATTTGAGCAATTAAAAGCCAAGATATGTACTTTTAAAAAATTTTAAGCTACGTGTTAAATGTTCATTGACGTGTAACTTCGAAACAATTTATCTCAAGATAAATCCTTTGATAACTTTTTGTCAGCATTGTCTGTAGATGACGTATACCAAATTTGGTGAGATTCACATTAACGGCCTATGACGAGTTCGTTCATATTCGTTTTGGCAATGTTAAAATTTCACGTAAACCGTTTTCGTTGGAAGTGGGCGTTGACCAGTGTTTTCAATGCGTGAGGGTCAGTAGTTTTCAAAATAAAAAGAAAATTGCTGTAAACATTAGCATTCTCTAGATAATAGGCAAAATGACATTTTCTGCAATTACAGCGCCCCCTATGGTCCAAATTTCATGGCTTGTGCTGTGGTTTTAGAAGTCTTTGTGGTGATCGTGCATGACATATTTTGCGCAGTTCCCAGCTTCTCGGTCCAAGATATTGCCAACTCAAAATCCCAATTTTTGCATTTACCCATATCAGTAGGTGGCGCTATGCTTCAAGTGAGTGTTTATGGGCTGGGTCGATACGTCTCTGTAACACCGACATATTACAAAAATTTCGTGTTGTTGGGTGAAAGGTTAATCGAGTTATTCAGCGAAAACTTTTGCCGGTCTCCCCCTCTTTGACGGACACTGGCACAGTGGGGGGGGGGGCCCTTGGGGGCCAAAAGCTCATATTCGCTCACAAACTTCTAGGGCTACATGCCTACAAACATTCATCTCCCCCTGAGTTTCAGTGTCCCGGGAATCGTTGACGGAAAATCGGTGAAGAAAAAAAAAAAAAAAAAAAAAAAGGGGAAAAAACGTGCAGCAACACCAATATGACCGCTTTCGATCTATAATAAGTTGGATGGAAACTCAGCTAGTGGCTGATAGTAGGCCTATAGTATAGTAACAGTAGCCTTCATAGTAATTTGGTTCAATGACTCAGGGACGATTGTAATCAGAGACACAAAGCCATTCAAGGCTTCATGACAGTTTGAGAATTTTCAATTGTTTAACATTTAAAGGAAAACTCTGGCCATTTTCAACCTGTAGCCTTCTTATCTGAAGTCATCAAGTACAGTCAGAAAATGTGATAAAACAGACTGGCACGAATAAAACAGAGAATAGTGAACCAGTAGCCAAAGCTGACCTACGGGGCAAGGGACACCAAACCAGAGTTCACTTGATCCCATTGATTAGCTTTATCTGCCAGTTTGCTATTAGGTTTATGCTGTAAGTCTACCAATGTTTCTTGTTCTTTTTCCAACAGACAGAACTCAGTGACTCTGAACCGTGCACCTATGGGTTGAAAATGGCCAAAGTTGTCCTTTAAGTGAAGGCCAAAAGGGCCAATGATAGGTTCATCTACAGAAACTTGTGGTTTTGCAAATACTTTCTGTGATTGATCGCATAGTGCCAGTGTGCATTCATGTCTGTCTATGTGTGTATTTAGGTATCGTCTCTCTGCTGAAGAGTGTCTTAGACATGAGTGGCTCCAAGGACCTCAAAGGCAGTCGCTGGCCGGAACAGAAGGCTGCACCTGGGTAGATAATCAGCTGCCCAGCCCTGAGACTGATCCAGGGGTGGAGGAGCTGATAGCCATAGCAGCATACACACTGGGACAGTGCAGACAGTCTGACTCAGAGGCCTTTAGCCAAGAGCAGACTCCAGCAGTCCCCTGCTTTAGGTTTGGGGAGCCATTGCACAGCATGCAAGAAGCTATTTACTGAAATTGGATAGGGGATTTTAATGTCACTAAGACCAAGTCCTGTTATTTGAACCTCATGTTAGTTTTTGAAAATCAATAAAACACAGTTATTTAATAGTTGTATTCACTTGAAATGAATGTAATTTCTAACAATATGGACAGAATAAAATCACATTACCCTTTGATAACATCATGTAAATAAACTATAAGCTGCTTCTTATGTAACATGTTTATGTACTCTGAAAGGTTTTTGCTGACAAACTCTGACTTCATGATCCATTGGCTACCTTTCTTACATCAGGTGAACATAAGAAACAACAGGCTGTATCTCTCAAACAGAATGCTTTAATGAAAAAAAATCACCTCAGCTGAAAGATGAATGCCTCGTCTTTTGTTTCTTAATTCAGGCTTCCTTAAATTTCTGTAAATATCAGATAACTGCCTTTTCATTAGACAACATGCCGTGTCATTGTCAGATTTGAACCTGGTAGCAAATGGAGCCATCTGTGTATTTTCGCTACACAGAAAAAAAACACAGATTGACGTGAATTTGTTGAGTGAAGGTTCTATCTCTGCTGCTGTCAGCTCTAGTTGTTTTTCTGTGGTTCAGGTGTGAAAACTTCAATACGCTCCCCCTCCTTGAGCTGCAGCACCACCTCCTCAAGATGCCACCTGGTCAGGGAGAAGATGAGGAGAAATAAAGACTTAGATCCAACTTTAATTTCACACCATTATTAACAGCTAACAAGCCATATGTTGTCATATATATCTTTTGCCATAAAAAAAACATGAGGAGTGAAAATGGTCTGGTAAAGTTATGTTCATCACACAGACACTAACTTGAAAAGCACTCGGAGAGCACAGAACTCCGCCAAGGCAATATAAGGTCACTGCCCGATACAAATTCCAGATGGTGTTCCAGATCAACAACAAAATGTAATCATCTAATCCTTGGCCCAATACCCACATCTGAAAATTTCATCTAAATCTGTGCAGTACTTTTTGAGTTAGCTTACAGACAGACAGACACACAGACAGACAGACAAAGGCTGTCCTTGGCAGAGGTAATAATTAGCTAACCATAACAGGACATTGTGGTGTTAATGGACGAACCTGTTCTTGAAAGGGTCTCTGACAGAGGTGGCAAAGAGATAGCCTCCTGTTTTGGATCCAGTAACAGGAATTTTTATCTGAAACAGCAAAGTCATCACAACAGATTTCATTACCAGAAAAGATACATGTGTAATAACCTTCAGCAACTTTCAGTAACTTGCAAATGGTAAAATACAATCTTCTAAATTGTGATCAGGATAAGGTTACAAAGGTTTGCAGGAAGCAAATGGGTGTAAACAACATTCAGTGATGGTAGTATAGGTATGGCACTAGATCTCTGAAAACTATCCCCGGGAAGTAGGAGAGATAACGAACCCATCATACAGAGCAAGACAAAAGGTTGTCAGACCTGTTTGTATGAGAGGCCTAATGCATTTACATTAGTAAAGTGAAGTACAGTTTACTGGTATTCAGCAGATGCTTTTCTCCAAAGCGACAACTGAATCTGGGTTATGTTTCACATGATTGGGTACTGCTGTTTACTCAGATAAACAAAGATCACTGCATCAACATCATGGACTGAACTTTTTAATCAAAAGACCTGCGCTCTGGTGTGGTCCATGCGGTTGTATCTGTCAGACAGATGCAGGTTGTAGACCTTGAGTGGAGGGGCACCCAAACTAGCCATTGCTGTTGAGTGGCCATTCAGTTGCTCCAGGGCTAAGCGATAATACTCCGCCTGGGAAAAATTCTCTACATGTGTGGAGACAGCAGTATTAAGCGTTATGGTGACAGTAACAGAGTTGTACTTGTATTGTATTGTCCTGATGTGGTAATAAAAACAAATCATCAATTAATCTCCCAATGTGTCTTCCCTAAAGTCAATGAACTTAGTGTCCTTGTGTAGCCTATGCACTCAATTAAATTTACTCTCTTTTCCCTCGCATCCCAAATATTTACAGGAGATAAGGATAAAATGGGCTGGCACAGGTTAATGATTTTTAGAATGCTGAGACTTTTGAGGAATGGCCTCACTTTTGTGGGTTGCATGACAACTGATCAAAGCCTGAAAGACAATTTAGGCCAATTGGTTGAGAATTTATTGGTCAAGAACAAGCATAAATGTAAGATCACAAAATGGTCAGTATAAATAGTTTCCTGTTTTTTTTTTCTTTGTTTTTTGTATTTCTATCTTTGTAAACACTTACTCTGCATGAAATAGTACATCATCCCACAACTTCCCCCTGTCAGCATGGTCATGAATATGGCCATCTGGTGGAGAGGATTCAGCGATCTTCGCATCCTGAAACTGCAGAGTCAACGTTCACCAACTCTTTCACTGAATGACTGGGTCTATCAAGGACATTTGACCAGACGCTCTTCAAGGACTTGGAACAATCTGCGTTAGAGTTCAGAAATAGAAAGCAAACTGCAACAACAAGTGGCATACAGTAACAAGTCATCAGTCATTGTTATTACTGATAGTTAACGTAAACGTCGACTCTCTTATCTTAACAATATTAAGATTAAGATAACTTAGATGTTGAACCCGTGGAACAGAGGACTACTAGCAAACCAAACAAGCTAAAATACCAACATTTGTATGTGGTTAAAGCTGGCATCAAATTAAACTTGATTCGAGGCGAACTTAAAATTAAACGTTAACAATCGCTAAACACAACAGTAGAGGAATGTAAGCCTACCAACCTACTGGCTGTCACGGATCTCGATTACATATACAGAGTCGCATGTTGTTTCAGTCAGGACTCAATGCATGGGCGCAGCCATCTTGGTTCTTTGGTATGAATGAAATAAACTCTATTGCTTTTTGTAACTACATGGTAATAAAACACCTTTATGAATCAAAAAGATCAGATAATATCCACTTCAAGAAACATAGCTTACATGGAAGCTATTGTTCACAGAAATCACGTAGCACGAGCACCAAAATGGGCACGTGACATGGACAACAAAGTTACGTCACTCTCATTAGGTTTCAGTACGCATGGAACCATGTGAGAGTTATGAAAGTTATAGCCACGTTATTTAACTACCGAGTTGTAACGTCGCTCAAGCCCGTCTTGTAGACAGTGAAACATAGGTACAACGCCTTAGTTCAAGTGGTGACACTGACTCTTCGATAAAGGTATGTGTGACGATGAAAGTAGTGCATTTGCAAAGCAGCGCTATAAACTGTTTGATTTGGTGTATTGTGTCATTTCACCTGTGAGAGCCAGGTAGACTAACGTCTGCTATTTTAACGTCACGTCCTTTATGGTTATATTGTTTGTCTTGCAGTAGTTTACCTAATGATTAGCACCAGGGCTACTTCACTTCAAGGGTGACTTAAAATAGAAACTATGTGACATACTATGTCGTTGCAACGCCACAGCTTGCCGGGTACTAATGCATAGCATTGAGAGATGTTAAATGTGCAGCGCTAACATCCCGCAAGCAGCATTGACTCCACTTATGTTGGTACTACTGCCGTCATCTGCACCTGACCTACACTTCACATAGAAGGAGAAAAAATGTCTGATGCTACCCATTGGAACAGTTGTGTCTGTGTTAGCGTAGAAGTGGGCGAACGGCTACTGATTACAATTAGTTCGTCTTGGCCTATTGCAGGATAGTTATATTTTTGTAAGAAATGTAATCAGCACAAGGTCACATCATTTTCGAGTGACGATATATTTGAGCCCAGATTAATCATCACGGTAAATCATCGTTGTTTTTTAGGCTCCTCTATCACTGCCAAAACACACTGTTTCAAAGGCTTCTCTTGGGAGGTAACTTTATTCCTCTAACATCATATGATGAAGAACTGTGGTGCATTTCTGTTAAATAGCCCATATCGGATTATAATATGTTTTGATGGCATGTAACGTTGCAAAAGATTTTTTTCCATCGCTTTTCCACGACCGTTATGTTGCAGTTTCTTTTCATGATAACAAATTGTCGTGCCTACTGTTGTAACCCGATAAGGGAAACACTCAAGCCAGTCACCGACACATACAGTGCATAGTTTAGTCAATAAATGTTGTAGAAAGGACTAGAGCATGACAGAGTGGTTGACTTAACTGTGTAACTTAATCCTTAAAGCGAGGGAAATTACAATATTTGACATCCATAGAGCCACCACACTCAATTGGTCTGTAAATGCTCATTCAAACTTTAATTAGGCTATTCCTTTGAACCTTGCTGTCTTTCAAACATGACAAATGATCTTTGGCTCCCACTTTCAGTTTAATAAGAGGTGTAGCCTAGCCTAATGTAGAAAGCTTGTTTAGCAGCTTGTATCTTGTAACTTACAGAAGCCTAGTTGTATTTATTGTTATTACCTCAGTTGCTGTTATTATCTCAAGTGTGGCATTGGTGTCTGTTCAGTGAATACATGACTTAATGGTTGATGTTAAGCAGGGTTCTTCTTTAATCTGTAACTGTGGCAATGCCCTGTAGGTGACATGTTTGGCGTGGTGGTTGTGGGCCTTGGGATAGCGGGGCGAGTGAGAATCCGGGACTTGCTGGCCCCACTGCCCTCCAGCGCTGCAGAGAAGATGAGTGTGAAGGGAGTTGTCTCCAGGTAACTTCTGTGTTCACAGTGTCCTTGACCATTTGGTCTCTCCACTCAGAACTCAAACATGGTCTAATGCACAGTTTTCAAACATGTTATCATTGCCCAATTCCCACTTTAGGATTCCAGGAAATACGTGATATGGTAGCATCGGCATTTCTACTTGGGTGTATGCTTTTGACTGCCGATCAATCCGTTTCAAAATCATATGTTCCTTATCTATCATCTAACCGCATGCCGAAGTGATGAAACTAAGCATGTTACACTCAGTGACCTCAGCTGGGTTGGATTTTTAGTTGAGAATTAAAGCGCTCGTTTACGAAGCAACGAGAAGGAACAATGAGAGTAACCAGGAAATGGCCCTATTCCTCTTCTCTGGAATTACTGCTGGCATTGACATGTCTGCTGCATGAGTGTTCAGTATTGTGTAATGATGCCAAGGGGCTGATCCAATCTAACTGTTGACTGTGTGCTTAGTGTCTTTATGCTGTGCTGATATTGTGCGCCATGCTTGTGTGTAGGAGGACCCTGGGGGAGGAACAGGGCGTGAAGCAGATCTCACTGGATGAGGCGGTGGAGAGAGAGGATATCCAGGTGGCCATGGTGTGTACAGAGAATCTGTCCCATGAGGAGCACATAAGGTATGTCCCCCCCACCCCCCCATCTCTCTCTCTCTCTCTCACTCGCACACATGCACGCTCACACACACACACACACACACACACACACACGGTAGGATGGGCCCTTACTTTCTGTCAAGTACAGTAAGCCTAAGCTTTTGACTGACTGTTTAACCATACGGTCACCTTTTCCAAAGCTGTTTTTAAAACACTTTTTACAACAACAAGCCAGTACAAGAGTACCGATCATGGATCACGGCGAGAGATGGGAGTTAAATCTTTGGAATTTATTGTGACTTGGTATTTGAGGACGTAACAGATCCCTCAGCCCTAACACACAGGCTAATCTTTGTCTCCTGGCCTCTGCCATGAAGCTGATGGAGTGGAGAGATTGAGACAAAAGCCCCAGTGTTCGTGGGCTCAGCTGTGTGGTGGACTCCCTCAGGCTTCACTGCCACTTGCTCACTTAAACACCAGCTCTGTTTGTCAGGGACTGCAGCTCACCTGTAAGCACGCAGTGAATGAAAATGTAACAAGTTTTGGCCTGTTTGTGTATGATATGAGCTGCCATTCCATAGATGTGTAGAAAGATCGAGCACTCCCATTAATAACCAGTCAGACTGAGATGCATTAAGATGACAGTTATGCTGTAACATAGAGGCAATGGATGAGGTCTGATTTTAGTCCTTATTTATGAGATATCTGTTGCCCGTGGTAGTGATGTAACTCCAGAGTTATAATCCTGAAGGTCAAGAAAAACATGTTCTGTGACAGCACTCGAACAAAGGCGTTTGTTATAGTTTGTTTCAGAGTAACTACAGTGTGGTCTTAACAAGTTGAGTAACAGACTTACAACAGACTTACACAATATTTTACAGTAAACTTTATGGTTAAGGTAAAGTATTGAAATGTTTTGTTATTAGTGTCTCATGAGTTCTTCCCTGTCTCATTTGTGATGGTGTGTGTGTTGTACTGTGCTGTGATGTGATGTGCTACGTGGGAATGCAGGAGATTTCTGGAGGCAGGGAAGCATGTATGTGTAGAGTATCCCATGACCCTGAACTACAAAGCCGCAGAGGAACTTCATGACATTGCCCAGCAGAAAGGTCAGTCAGGCAATGGTCACTTAAGAGTTTGTGTGTGTTTGTGTGTGTGTGTGTGTGTGTGTTTGTGTTTGTACAATTAATAATATACCAAGGATGAGTTTCCTTGACCTGGATTATGCATATTCCCCAGACTAAAGAACCTGTAGGATAACCTTTAGGCTAAAGAAAAAATCTAAATGGAAAAAAAAAAGATCTGGTGAATTACTAAGTTTCAGCACAGGAAACTGGTTGTGAGTGTTAACACTGTACATAGCCATTGCTTTCTTCTCAGTGAAGTAAAGATACTGTAGAACCAGTGTTGTGATTTAGCTGTGTGGGTGTGATCTCTAGAGGTTAATTAACTCTGTGTGTGCGTGTGTGTGCGCGTATGTGTGTGTGTGCTCATGCGTGCACCTGTTGTGTTTGTCAGGTTTGGTCCTGCACGAGGAGCATATAGAGCTATTCACTCCTGACTTTAAGCAGCTGAAGAAGGATGTGGCTGGGAAGACTCTGGAGGAGGGTTTGCTACACTTCACTGGTACATCAGTTCAAAGTCTCCTGTCCTGTTGAAAAATGTGCTCTGAAGTAAAAATCAAGTGTAACAACCTATGATTCATATCAGGTGACAGAAAAGTGAATTAGCAAATATCCAGATAATGGACATGATCCCAGGATGTTATTTCTTATTTAAACCACAGTGAAACTCAATCATGCCTCTCTGATGTGCTCTGATTACCTGTCATTTCTGCCTGCTCCTCTAGGGGGCGCTCTGAAGGCTGACTTTGGCTTCCCAGCCTTCAGTGGCATTGCCCGTCTCACCTGGTTGGTGGACCTGTTCGGTGAGCTGAGCGTCGTAGCCGCCACCATGGTGGAGGACAAGGAGAAGAACTATATGAAAATGACTGCGCAACTACAGACAAAGGAGCAGAAGTAGGTCACTTAGACTGAGGACGAGGGAGCCCTAAAACCGCACCGACTTAGCAATGGAGAATGCAGCTTCGCCAGAAGCATCATTGCATATTAACATTACAGAGTACAGTACCATACGTGTGTGTTCCCCCTGTGGGCTGATTTTGCACATATGCTTGAATGCATGTAGTGACAGAATTGAGCTCTACATTGTTTGGAATTTATAGGAGAAAATATAAGTCTGGCATCTCACTGTTCAGTTCTTGAAACCATTCATTCACTCTATGGCTCTCTTTCACTTATTTATCCTTTGTCATGCTGTGTAATGGTTGTGCCTGGTACAGGTCCATCACCTGGGTGGAAGAGCGTGGACCAAACCTCCCGCGGGTCAAGAACATCAACTTCCGTTTCGACTCGTGCTCCATGACGGAGCTCCCGAGCGGCACCAGGGAGGCCGTGGGCCTCTTCATGCAGGATCTGGTGCTTTTCGGCCAGAAGCTCCTGGGCCAGATGCCCCCTGCCCAGATCCAGGCCGAGCAGAAGCGGATCCTCCACTGCCTGCAGCTGGCCGACCGCATTCAGCAGCTCAGCCAGGCCAGTGCCTGAGCGAGGGACATGCCCCTCAGGCCACGAGTGGAGGGCAAGACCACAAGGCAGCGGCAGAGCCAGCCTATCTGGCCAGTATGTTGACTAAACAAATGTCTAAACGCATCATCATCACTTCTCCTGTGCACATTTATTTAACAGGTGAATGTCATGCTTTTTTGGAGGCTGGTGGATGTTTTTTTTTTTTTATTTTATTTGTTTTTTTAACTAAACACATTTTTTAAAATCCCTTTCTGTACTAATGGTGTACATTCCGTTGCCTGTTGTTTGTTAATTCTATATGTTGACTTTGCGCTTTGAGGGCATACCCAGAGAAAGCTTCTCTGACAATGAGCTTCAGGTCAGACACCCTAAAACGCACAACCTATGGACATTATGGATTTCATGGGATTGTATGATGGGATTGTAACAGAATGTGCAGTGTAGACTTTTTTTTTCCTTAGATTTGTTTTGTTTACTTAAAGGTGCAGTCAGTGATGCTAGATGATTGCATCTGTTTATGTCAGTGTTTATGTTTAAACGCAACTGCCCCCACTTGGTTTCCAGTTCATGAAGCCAGAGTGTCCTGGAAATATCTGTTTTGTACAGTCTACATTATAGAATAGTGGATCGTGAGAAGATTGTACTGATGTTACGAAGTGTTGTTTAGTGTTGTGTTAATGCTTAGTATTGCTGACTGACCCTTTAAAAAGTGCTTCGTTACTGGGCAGGTTTTTTTGTCTACCCACTCTGACATCACAACTTTTTCTCTGGATCACAATAGATAATATATAAGCAAATAATAACTTTGCAGTGTGCCATTCTATAAGAACAATTAGTTTGGTTGTTAAGTTGAAATGACAACCTTGTACTTGGCTGAATTGCAGGCTGTATCTATGATGACAAATTGGTGCCTTAACAGAAAGATGTACGCCTTGCGTAATACTTTAATTGGAGGACTTTGTCAACTTGGATTTACCTAGCCTTTTATTCTTGAGCCTGTTTAGGTCTGAATTTCCGCTGTGTAGTTCTGGAAGTGGTAAGCATAGTTTTTCATCTTTGTGTTGTGCAATACATGTCAACAGGATATTTGGCTCATACTGCACTGTACTTGCTTAGCAGCTAGAATAGATACAGGTTTAATGAGTGAAATGAACATGCATTATTCTTTTCCAAAGCTGGAAAACATTGCACTGCAAAACTATGAAAGGGAATTGTTTTTGAATTGTTTACTATTGTGTGCACTATTAGAATTAGACATACTTTTTGCAGTACCATGATGAGATATGTTTCCATTTTGACTCCACATAAACAATAAATAATGCCTCCTAAGGTCCCCGGTGTATATTTGTTAACAAAATGCCTTTGAGAATGAGACACTGAGATGCCATTGGCTCTTTTAAAAAGGCCAGAGCTTGTGTGAAAGGCCTCTTGTCATTGCTGGCCTTCACTGGATAGGACAGAGATGACAAAAGAAAAGGAGTGGGTTTGGGAAATGACCTGGCATTGTTTTGATCTTGCTTACAGGCTGTTGTCGGTTTTCAACACATCCTGGACTTGACTCACTGGAATTTTTACCTTGGGCTAAAGTCCATTGATGGACTATTTCAAGTCCAGAATTCATTGCTTTAAGGCAGTGGCTTAAGCCTGAAGCTAAGGTTGAACGTGACCCCCCCCCCCCCCCCATGAAATGCTGATGCTACTCGACTCCAACATCCAAGCATTTGCTGAACAGCTCCTTAAACCTTTTATGTAAACCTACATACCAGAAAAAAAAGTTCAAAAGTGTGCAAAAGCTTGGCGTACTTAAAAATGTGATATGGAGACCAAGCCAATGTTTCATTTGAAAGAGTCCTTTATTTATTACAAATGTACTATAGTCCCTCTCAGGAACCGGCTCAACATTATCCTTTTAAAACCCTGTCTGACTTAAACTGACCACAAATATACAACATTGTCATTCCGTATGCACCAGTCATGATTGTTGTTAACTGATCAACAACATTCCAATCACCCTTCTGGAGTGTTCTGAATTTAATAATGTTAATTGTGTGCGTGTGTCTGATTTGGTGTTTTGTCTTTTTTTTCAGCTTTCACTAGATTTATAGTAGCTTTGACTTTCATTATTCATACTTTACAAGTTAGCAAAATGATCCTGGTGAGGAATAGGCTTGTACAAAAGTAAATTACAGAAAACAAATGAATAACTTAAAAGATGTTCATAAGAAAAAAAGAAAAGGTCTGCTGTACACAATCACATACAAGAAAATATATTTATATATAAGAAGGATAAGAAATAAAGAATTCAAAATGCCTTCCATGCCCAATGATAATGGAAAAAGGGCAAAATAATGAAGGCCAAAACATACACTGGTCTAAATGCAGGAGTGCATTGCAGTGGCCGGATGTTGTCAGTCAAGAGTCAGCTCCCGGACCTGGAATATGGTTGAACCAAGTGAGCAGACGTCTTGTATAAACCAAGAATGTCATCCAACTCAAAATAATTACAATCTAAACAAAGAGAAGGCAAATGTTTAAAAGAGGGTGATGAAAATTTACTTAGATAAAACCAAGAGTTTTCAGTCTGAGAATTCTCTCTGCTGAACATGGCAATGGCTCAGCTCCCCCACAGTGAAAGTCTCCCGGCCAACAGGTAAGGGTCCACCTCTCTGGAAGCTTCCCCAGCACTGAGGAAGTTCTCTGGTAAGCGCCCTCATTGGTCGGTGCTAGGGTGAAGGCAAAGTGTAATGGAGGTGTGTGTATGTGTGTAAGTGAATCTGAGCAAGTACTGGTCCCTTACATCTTGCAATATCAAGGCCCTCATAAAATGTGTGTGTGTGTGTGTATTTCAGGAGGAAAGCCATGCAGGTCCCTTCAGTGTTATTCTGGGCCTCTCACGTGGGCTTCTGCTTGTAATGAATAGTCAGGTCACCGCCGCTCTTCCAGATAAAATGCTTCACTGTCCGTAGGTCCATGTTTGGATCCAGCACCTGTCACGGGAGGAACAGATCTTTCATTTTTGCAAATCTTAGACAATTCTACCTGGCTGCCACAAATGAGAATCCTGTCATCAACCATCAAAACAGTTCCTATAGAATGTTCCCCAATGTTCCCATAAATTCCCCATATTTATGTTTCTTTTCTTGACAAAGAAACAGCAACTAGAGAGCTGACTTCCACTTGGGTGGCTATTGTGATTTAAAAAAATAGAAACCTCCTTCCTGACATAACATGAGAAAGAACTTGGTGAACAGACCTGGTCCTGACACATGAGCTCTATCTTTTCCTCGGCCAGCATGGCTACATCCTCCTCCTTCTCCTGCTCTCCCGCCTTGTCATTGGCCGAGGAGCTGGTGGTCTGAGACTCTGTGTCCAGGTTGATGATCTTCTCATAGACATGCTCCATCACCTTCCTCACCTGCAGCATGTCACTGGCTGACAGACGGTCCCTAAACCAGAACACACCGTAGCCATGAGCCATGGGCCGCTCTGTGATTAACAGCATGCTTTTTGAGCAAACCATGCTCAGACTTATTGTTATTTTTACTATAATGAGGATAATGATTTATTATTATTATTATTGTTAAGCAGTAATTTCAATTCTACTCACTTCTTCAGTGTTTTTGCACCCGAAGATGAATGTGGCTGGAGGTAGAAGGGGATTTTGTTGAATTTTGGCATGTTTTTCTGCATAGATGGGAGTGGTAGAGATTCCTATTAGTGGTGTCATCACAGTCTTACAAAATCAAAACCATCTGAGAATGCTTGCTTAGGGCAGTCTTCCAGTGAGGTTAGGGCAAATTATAATATTTTAATAATTATAAACACTCATTTTCATCAGGCAGTGGAAGGACACCTACATCCACAGTGATATCAATCACCCACTGAGGGACAGTCTCGTTGAGTAGCATAGACTCAGTCTCGCCTCCTGAGTCTCGACACAATAACCTGGAGAGGGAAAAATATCAAAATAGCCGTTTGGTATGGCTAATGCCATCTTATAGCAGTTGCACTGTTTCACAAAATGCTTCTATCAATCACATACCCACAACTAGACTAAACATTTTATTGTAGGGCATTTCACCTTCCCATGTGTGTTTAATGCATCACATGGTCTAATAATGTAATAATCAACTAAAGAAGCTATTTAACATCTGCAACTACTATGTACTCAAGACATCATCAGTAAGTGACACAGGTTACTGGCCTCAAAGCAACACACCTGAACAGTGTCCTGCCCCCTGCCTCGCCAAAGATGACCGGTGTGTGAGGGGGCACCTGGAAATAACCGTTTCCTTTCTGCAGCCGACTCTCCTGTTCCCCATTCACTAGAGAGAGAGAGACAATTAATTCAGCATGATCAGATGACCACCAGTGCAACCAATGACCGTCCTCAGAGTAACAGTAATGTCACTTTTAACCCTTGCAACCAGCTGAGTGTAATCACATTATAGGCAACGCAATGAAACCTGTTCAGTTTTCAGATAAAAAAAATGGATTCAAATTTAAATTCATTTATATAGTGTTTTGGACAGGCAAATCTACTTCAAGGTGCCTTCATGTGTGTTAAAGTGCTTTGCTCGGTCATCTAATGGATGCTTATCGCATGGGTTTCACATTTGAAATTCTGAACCCTAGAGAGAGAGAGGAGAGGACCAGCAGAGTGTGGGCGAGATGCTGGCTTTTACCATGGTGCACGTCATTTTCCTCCTCTTCCATGGAACTGACATGGGTTCTGGGCCAGAACTCCAGTAGGGCCTGCAGTAGCAGCCCACCCAGGTTTACTAGAACGTGACAGAGAGAGAGAGACAGACAGATAGACAGAAAAGGCAAAAACGAATAGAGATCAGGCAAAATAACTTCTCTTCCAGCATGCTTTTGATGGTGTTTTATCTGTTCTCCCATTTTTGTCAATAAGGTTGAGATTAAGGTTAAGTTTAAGACATAAAGAGCCTTACTAAGTATGACACCTTACTTAGTATGACAAAGAATAAAATTTAGGATAAGACTGTTATATCAGCCCTTTTGCCTCCGCCCCGCACACTAAAATGACATGACACAGCCATGTGGACCTACGCTTTGGATCAGAGCCATCTGGACTGGAGAAACCCGCATCCTTGGCAGAGACCCATGCCGCAAAGCAGTCACTCTCATCCAGTGTTATGGTCAGCATCTGCCACACCAAAACACAGCTCTTTATGTGCAGTACAGCACCACCTACCAAAGAGTCCTTATTATGTCTTGGTAATGCATCTTTTTAAATTAACATTGTATAAGGACATCCGATTAAGGCATTACTTGTATTTAACATTTAAAATAATCCATACAAGTACTTAATGTAGTTCTTACATTAAGGATAGTTTACTGACAGCAGGAATGGAATATTTCAAATAACATACCAATAATAAAAAAATATTCTTACCCCTGTCTTGAGGTCAACTGAGAACCAGTTTGGAACATAAACCATCTTAAACCGCTTTTTAATCTCTTCATCAAACTCTACTTTACCAAGGTCTTCAACTTTGCAGGCCTGACAAACACATGATAGAAGAGCAAGATAGGAGAAATTTCAGCTGCTTTGAGGGTCATTATGTCATATAAACTGATTTCTTCCTGAGGTGCTTACCTTGAGGACATCCCAGTATGCCACATTGTTATTGGTGTCTTTGGTGAGGATGTGTCTCTTGTCATTCAGTATATGACACTGCACAATACTGGCACCACCTGACACAAACAAATCAATCACATTGTGATCAAATCAGTCAGAATATAGTACAAGAGTCTATTGAGGAGTTTATGAAAACACTGTTGGTATGTACAGTATACTATGTACTGGTGTGCACATTTGTATTTGAAATGGTGAACAGGAAGAAGTTGATGTGGTGCACACAGAAGGGTGTGGCATGCAAACCCTGCCTCTAGGCTGCCTCACCTTTGATGACCTGTTCAGACTGAACACACAAAGGGGTCAAAGGGGCACTGCAGTCATTGTCATAGTCACCAGATACTCGGAAGTTGTGCATGCCCTTCAGGGACTAAAATGGAGGAAGAAGATATATCCAGTATCCAGTAACATTCACACATTCACACACACACACACACACACATTCACACATACACACACACTCACACATTCACACACACTCACACACACACACACACACACACACACCCTCTTTCATGAAGTAGAAAGATTAACTATAACAGTCAGTCAGGCTGTGAATATACTGGCATATCATGAATTTGGACCGGTGTATGACAAGGTCATTCAAAATGACACAATCATTGATTTTTCTTTCTTTCACCATCCATTTCCCTGAGAATGTACTTCACAATATCCGGACATAATTAAGAGCATTCTAGTATGCTTACCCATTTGTTGACTGATGACTTGGTGGTACAGACCCAGAGGGCAGGAGGAGGGTCAGCTGATCTGTCCAGCTCCATCTAGAGGAGGTCAGTAGCAAGTAGATAAATAGGACAGATAAACACAGTCATTCCCTTGGGAGCCACAAGCAACCCCTTTGTATTCCGATTCTGATTCCTGACTCTGATTCAAATTTTTTTTCCACATCATACAATTATTTTCATTAATATTTAGTTACAGTTACATGTAAGTTATAAAAAGTAAAATAAATCTGTGTGGATTTTACTATTGATACACGCTGATTATTGAGAAATTACGGAAAAACATTGTTTCTTCATAGTTTGGACCGCAAGTCAGACATGAGCCTGGGTCTACATGGACACTTGTCCATTGATGGTACAGGCACTGTGTCCATCTGTGCCACAGCACCCCTGAGAGAAAATCATTTCTACACAGAAACTAATATTTATTACACTCCCTCCCCAGTTGACACTGGACTTCCCATAGATCTGATCTGACCTCACATGATCTGATCGATAAAAAGAAAATCTAGAGCAGTCTAGTAATACACCTGGAAGGAACCTATCAGAGTCAGCCAATCACAGCAAACCTAAAAAGAATAATCACAGGGTTTTCAAAGCATGTTCAAGGCAACTTCTAAACTTTGCAGACCAATATACAATGTACTGGTAATAAAATAACTTAAAAGTGCACAGCCTGACACATTTAATGGCCAATGATAACTACATACATGATGTATCTGTTCTACAATCTTTGCTCCACTTACCCTCAACACAGAGGCCTTCTCTTCACAGATGAGTACTCTGAGGTCGGGGTTGCGTAGGTCTGTGCAGTAGATCTTGCGGTCACGGCCACCGGAGTAGACATGTGTGAAGGCCTCGTTGGCTTGCAAAGCCCACACGCCCTCGTCATGGACCCTGTATGTGGCAATACATCTTTGCTGGCCCAGAGACCACAGTCGAATGGTGCCGTCTGAACTGCCCGAGAGACACTGTGCAACACAGGGAAACAGATGAGTCCAAAGGGTATGAGAATGAGCAAAGCAAAACCATTATCACGTGGATGTTTTTTAATCTATGAGTTCTGATACCAGTGTGCTGCAGAGGTACTTGCCTGAGTGCCATCTCTGTTCAGCAGTAATGTCTTTACGTTGTCTGTGTGTCCCTTTAGCTTCATGAGTTTCGCACAGGTACGAGGATCCCACACCCTCAACACCTAAACACATCACATATTGATTAGATGACAGATAATTGCACATAGATTTATGCATCCATTCCATTACTTCAGAAGAACACATCAGCTGTCAAACCTTTTCAGTGGAGCCAGACACAATGACTGTGCCCATCTGGTTCATGGCAAGACTGTAGATGGAGTCTTTGTTTCCACTCAGGGAAGAGGCTAGGAAGAGCAATGTTCAGAAACATGAATATCTCCAAAGATGTCCTACATTTTTATTACTTGTCAGAAAAACAAACAAAAAAACTACATATAACAGTATAAAAGAAACAAAGTGTATTTGTTGAAGTGATTACAAAGTATAATTAAAAATAACATAACAGAGCCTTTTGGCCTAAATGGCCTAGCCTGTGTCTGAATTCTGAACTTTAAAGGGTCAGGACTGGGTTGTGAAAGAATTAATTTTGTACTCCTACATCTGTAAAGAACTGCATTGAGGTACACATCAAAGGCAGAAATTACTATAAAAGGCCAGACGGTTTGAGGGCTGGTGTGAAACTGAAGATAAACACTACTCAGAAACGACTGCAGTCTGTCCTACTGTGTCGCAAAAGGGCTTCTGTTTAGATGCACTTAGAATGCAAGGACCCAAGTGTCTATTACAGGTGGCAAGGCAGCATAAGGAGGTGCTCACTGGTGACTGTGTTGTTAGAGGCAGTGAGTGCTGTAAGGGTGTTGACATCCCAGAGGAAGATCTGTCGATCCAGACCAGCCGAAGCCACCAGCTCTTTGTCCTTGGCATATGCTAAGGCTTTAACATAGTCCTGTACCATGAAACACCACACATCACACATCAGACAGCGGCACATGGATATTCATATGCATCACACTACAAAGTTGGTCAGGTCGGCTCATTTCTTTAGTCATAGAGCTAGTTTCTGTTCATCTGTTTAAAAAGTATTTCAGTTTCATGAACAGATACAGGATTTTCACCACTTACATGAAAAAAGTACACTACAGTACACTACAGATTTTTGGTACTATCTTTGTATTTCATGGAGACACTCAATAATTCTCATAATTATCAATAGTGCTGTCAATGTTAGCGCATTAACACATGTGATTAATGTAAAAAAAAAATTAATGAGCAAATGAATCATGATGCATATATCACACTACCCGCCAGCACACTCCTCACTTCCACACACCGCAAGGAGTGTGATTGGTTGAGGTTATCCATTCGCTTTGTTTTGTTTGCCGGTGTATTTCAGCAGCACACTTTAGCAACATGCTAGTCCACTGTATAGACTTTGTAAATAATTTCAGACATCAAATTCAGTGGCAGGATTTCTCGATTGTACTGTGCCTGTCTTTCAATATTGTTTTAAATTCAATGCTTTGTCAGCAGGCAGTACTTAGAAGTTTGCTTGTTAACAAAACATAAACTATTTTTTGCAACAACAGCAAGGTTGTTGAAATATACAGTGTCTCTTTTAACAGTAATGTTAACAAAATTAAAGCATGACAAAGGAATTCGCAAGACTGCATGGTCAAAGGGTAGATAGTTCCAATCAAAGCAATTTGGTGAAGTGCGCTACGCTTTCAAGAGCATCGTCCACAAGATAGATTAGCTCAGTGGACACTTCGTCCATAACAAACAGTCAGGTTTCTCCAACAAAAGCACCATGATGTTCATACATAGAAACAGTTGTGGCTACTCCATTCAGAATTCTGTCAGCTGTCATAATTCAGACTGACCGATTTTCTTTAAATGTTTCTATTGTATTGGGTTTCTGTGTATTGGGTCGTTATTGTGTTGCTGGATTAATTTGGCCCAATCATGTGCTGTCCACAAGGTATTGTATGGCTTTGCAAAAGTTTATGACACTCTGCTTTCCCCAAAGTCCCTTGAAATCTGTGCAAATCTCCCCTTTTACCACCTCCAGAGCATCCTGAGATTGTTAATTCATGCTTGATTGACGGCATTAACCGTTCTTGCATCTTTTCATTCGTTCTGTACCTAACAAATAAAATTTGCCTATCTATATCTAATTCCTGTAAAAGCTGACTTTTTAAATAGGAGCAAAGCAAAGAACACATTCATCATTTCAGATAAAATCATTAATTATATCTCTAACAACACTTCATGTCTCGTTCCTTTGCAATATTTCCCATTCACATTAATTTCAGAAGTGATCTAAAACTTTTGACCGGTAGAGAAGCATGAAAAGTCAAGTCAGCATTAAGTTCTTGTATCTGTGCTGTAACTTCCATTAAAATACAACCTTGTGTGTCCGTAACGTTGACATGCAGAAGCCTTTGTGTGCATTCCACACCTTCACTGTAGTGTCTGAAGAGGCTGATATCACTGCATGAAAACAACAATCAAAGATATAAATGCGGGACATGACAGCAAAGATCAGTATAACAATAGCTCAACTATAGCTCAACTATTCTCAAATCAATCACCACCACTAACAATAACCATACTGTACAATAGCCTTCACTCACAAGTTTTTCCATTACAACACAGAACAATATCGTTGACCCAATCTGTGTGGTGCTCCATTGAAGCTATGTAGGGGTCCTGCGTAAAAGAGACAAAGTCATTTTGGTAGAAATTTCTAACAAAAAAAAAAACCCTTAGAAGAAAAAGGCATAATTGAGCTCAATTTAAGATTTGAACTGTTAAAAAACAAAAAAAGGCATTTCTGTTCCTGGTATTGAGCCTAATGTCTGAAAAGAGGACATACCTTGTGCTGATTGACACTCCAAATCCTGATGATAGAGTCCCTTCCTGCTGTGAAAAGTCGGTTCAGGGCGGGGTCTAGCTGCAATGCATTTACCCCATTGCGATTGTATTTCTCGACCTCATCTCGGATGACATAGGACACCTAAACCAGATAATACAAGAGTTGATAACACAAAACAGTGGGTCCAAGACGTGGTCCTTTGACAATTCATCATAAACTGCTTTGACAGATAATTATACTAAAACAAAAGCTCCCGCATCTCCTCTAACTACGTCAGATCAATACAACCATGCAAAATTTTACTGAAATCTGCAACAGGTATGAATTCTTTGTTGGCAGGGCAATGGCATTTTGACCTGCAGACGCACCTAGTTCTCAAGCGAAGTGCTGCAGGCTTTTGACAGATAAACACATAAACGGATAACTTACAATGTAAAACTGTATGGTGTCTGTCTGCTGGCTTATTAACTTGACTGTCAGTACTGATGAACCCCTTGCTCACGAAGGTGCAGCACTGATTAACGTGGAGAACCTGCTCTCTCTTTCTTTCGCTTCCCTTTGCCATGCATCTACTCAGTATACATTTTACAGACTGGCAATACCACACAAGTTAAGACAGTGAAAACACGAAGTAACAAGTCCTGCACCTGTGTACTAACACAAACCCATTTGCAATCTAGAACAATCCAATTTTACCTGAACTTTTCTCCGACCAGCTGCGTTTTGCCTGTGATGGGACGCCATCTTGCATGTTGACAGTGAAGTGGAACGTCACATCCTGACTAAACAGCACCACTTCCGTTGACAGTCGAAGTGGTTTTTGGGAAAGTGAGTTCTTTGCTCTCGTGTGGGTACGCAATAATTTTGCATTAATTACAGAAACAAGGTGCGTATTCCAAGTTTGTGGTCGAGTGACAAACCTAGGTTAGTTAAACCAGAGGTAGTGATAAACAGGATAATAAAAAACAACTTTTATTAGTCACCTGGCTAAGGCATATGGATGTGTTTGCAACCAGTGGGGGGTGTTCCAAGAAGGTGGCAAACCTGGGTAAGTTTAACTGGAGGTAGTGGTAACCCTGATAATAGAAGAGCATGAAGTCCTCATTCTCGTCACTAATTATAATTTATGAAGCCAGCAGGCCCCTCTATTAACAGGTTTACCACACTTCTTAGCTTAACTAGGTAAACTAGGTTTAATCACTTAACCACCTGTTTGGAATACCCCTCTGATTTATTGGTTTAGTGTGAAAAAGCAACAGTAAAATTTCCTTGTATTGTTGACACCTTTGATGTATGAAGATTAAAATGCTGTAGGATTTGTCCTGGTGCTGCCAGTTAGTTCCCCTGGCAGTTCATACAAACACAAAAGCATGGAAATTAAACTCTCCTTATCAGAATTTGTTTAATGGCCACTGTTGGGGTCGTTGCTAGATGCAATAGCTGAGTTTTGCAATAGGTTTGAGTGGTTGAGTTTTGTGTTGATCAAATGTCATAAGTAACCATTTCAGAAGGAACAAAATATTTAATAATACATTTTCATGGATTCAGAACATCAACAAAAAATTGATAAAACAAAAACTCAAGTCAACCAATAACTTTTTTCAGAATTATTCTATCAGTCATCAAATTCATTAATAACATTCAATAAACAAAACAAAAATTAAGATTATGACTACCGTAACTTCCTCTCAACAAGACAGCTTTTTAAAAAGATTATAAACACACATTTCAGCTTCAACATCAGAATGATCTCCACTAGAGAAAGAACACACTTTAACGTTATTTTTTCATTGTTAATATCGTTTAAACGGAAGAAAGTATTTGTTCACAGTAATCTTCGTGGTACATTATTTTATATCCTCTGTCTGCAAGTTAATGACGTGACCTGCAGGAGTCGTTGTTTGGCCTCTAGCTTCATCTGTTTGGCACGAGTGAAGGCCTCTTCCAGCTTGGACGTGTGCGCCTCTGTTATTGCCTTCTTGTCCCTGGAGGTCTTGCACTGGTCACACACCTGGCCTTTCCCTGTGTTTGTGGTCGCTGTCACAGACCACCACCGGCAGGTGAAATCCGTTGAGCATTCATCACAGGTCATTGGGTCATTGAGGCAGGGGGGCACTGTCCCCTTCCTCAACGTAGCTGTCACAATAGAAAATCACTACAGTGCAGAGAAAAGGACTTCTAGGCCTATTCAATATCTTACTCCAATTTCAAATTTTACAATGACCTATTTTCATGGTGCCGATACCTTTCGCTTTATGTTTCCTTTGCTTGGGAGAGACCTTTAGCGTCTCTTTCAGTCGCTCCTGTACAGTCATCTCCAGACCAAACAAGTAGGTGAACTGTTGGTTTCCCACATCAGGGAGGAAATCCACCCCTAAGGATCGGGGTGTAGGAGATGGAATGCTGCGGAGATCTCTCCGTAGTGTCTTGTGGATGGCGCGGTAATCTTTAGCTAATTGTCCATGACGTGAATCGCGGGTCGCAGTCAAGTAATTGCTATCAAGAAAGCATGAATCATCAGTTACAAAATATGAATAATGAAATATGAAAGTATGAACCTAAATGGTAAATAAAACACACAGTAATAAAAAAAAACTGCGAATTTGGCGTATAAGAATAGGATGGCCTAACGTACGTTATGGTGCTTGTTATCTTGAGAAAATGTTTAGATGCTAGCTAACTTATGGCCAATACTGTGGATGATAGGCTACTTTACAGTCAGAACAATTGTTCAAAATAATAATTCAAAAACAGTTGTTCAGGTTATTGGTGCTATCACTTTCCGCATGGTTTATTTACATTTAATACAGACCGAATATCCATCTTTGCGAAATAAACGACGAGAAGCCTGTGATTTGACAGCTCCGGCATTGACATGCAGGCCAGGTGAGCTGTTGGCCACTACTCTTTCATTTCCTGTGTGGCCTATAGCAAGGCAATAAAACTTGGGAATTTTTGATTTAGAAAAAAGGCAAACGGACAATGGATTTTTCACATATTCACTTAAATGTTTTCTTTTTGTTAGCATAGGCTTAATTATTGAAAATTTATAGCCTAATTAATATGCAGGGTAATCTATGAAAACGTGATATTACACAGGCTTAGGCTTCCCACTAAAGATGCATGTAAATAAATCTTGAGATATGTAAAATCTAAAGTACAACTACTCTTGTTTTTTAAAATTAAATAGACTACATGAAAATTTCTCTCTCCCATTTGCCCACATGGGTAATGCAATAGCTACTGTTTTACACTAGAGGGCAATAAAAACTTGAAAAGAATACCAACTGAAACAGGATACCATTGTGATAGAATGACAAAACATTGCAAAAAAGGCAAACATGGCCAAGGCCTCTTCATTAGAAAGCTCTCCATATCTGAGTTATTTACAGGTTTGACACAGGTGGCCTAGAGTTGCTTGTCTGACCGATATTATTGAAAGTAACTAGTCTTTCAGTGCTATTATCATTTTGACTTTTTTATTATTAAACTTACTGAGGGTAACTGAGGGTTGTGTGCTCTCAGTTGCTGAGTGTGAACTAAACTATTGTAGTGGCTGGAGAAAAAACATTCACTGAAATGCATGTCTCTCTGCCTTTCTCAAGACCAAGCAGCACAGCTCCAGTGGAGAAATGACAGTTTGAGTTTGTCCATGTGTCAGAAAAGACAATCTGTATAACTTGCTGCCATTAGCTGCCCTGCTTCTCCTTCTGGATGGGCAGCTAATGGCATTACAGTGGCTCTCCAAATGGCCGAGACCCTCCTGAATCTGCTGTAGCAGCTCAAGCATCCTCTCTAGGTCATGAGTCTGTGCATTTACATTTTCTAAGAGAGTCTCCATTAATGTTATTCCACTGCTGTTTCTCCCTCTACACTGTTGGAAACACACAAATAAATAAATAAAGCAATCTCAACAGGGCCAAACTAGTATGAACTATCATGTGACCTATCAGTGAAGTACCATTACATTACTTTTGACCTTTTATGGTCTCACCTTTTAGATGTGAATTACAACAAATGCAAGAAACCAACCTCAGCTGAATCCTGAGAATATCTTTGAGGATAGAGCCGTTTTAAGTTTCCTCTTGTTCGTCTGGCTCTCAGTATCAAGTTTGCCATCCTTTGCAGTGTATCTGTGTCCGAGTAGGATCTTGAATTTCTCCCAGGCATGTTCAGGCAGCCCTTCCTCCTTTACTGTCCAGCCTTTAAAGTTGTGGATTCTTAGGACTTGAAGTCTCTGTCTGCTGGCCTTCCTGTGAGGCTGGGAAGGGTATCTATGCAGCCCAGAAGACCTTGGCACATTCATCTGCAGAGCCTGGTGAGGTAATCTTGATGTGCACATTTGTTTGGTACACCCAAGCTAACAGGTTGTACTGGCTCATTCCATACATCTGATTAATAAACTCATGATATTTGTCAAAAAATACAGTAAACTTCAGAGGTTGTTTCTCAAAGCCCTCTTCTCATCACATGGGCTAAGATGGAAACATACTCACTGCTAGACTATGTTGTTTAGAAGCCTTTTAGAGTAATGATGGATATCTGTAACATGGTTACAGTAATTGTTACTCCTGGTGCAACTTGTGGCATGGCATTGAGATCTCACTCTCTTCAGGGTTTCTTGTTCATTTATGGTTTGACAAAATTGAAATAACAAGAATGATGTCATAATTTGACATTCTCTTTACAGTTATAATTAGGATACCTGTCTATATGGAGCTATATGTATATGTACTTATAGTGTAAGTGTTTTATTTATTTTTAAGCTGTTTGTTAGTTTCATTGACTCCAATATTTATTTGCTTTCTGATGACTGACATTGTAGTGCAAAAGGGTTCGTTTTGAATTCACAGATTACAGTAAAAGGAAAAAAGATTCCACTTGTGTCAAAAACGTGCTGAATTGGTTCACAAATCCCGTCATCCAATGTACCGGAATGTTAAGAAACCCCAGTAATATACTGATCTGAAACTGAGCCCTGTCTACTTGATACAAATATGAGTGTGTGTGTGTGTGTGTGTGTGTGTGTGTGAGGAAGTGACTCTTATGCATGCAAGACATCCCAGTAGAGAATAATAACCCTATCTTGAAAGATAAACCTGATATCAGTCTCTGGTTATTCAGGCATTAGGTAAATGCAAACTAGCAAAGGCAACGCAATCAATGCAAATATATTAAATATAATAGATTATAAACTCACAAATGTTTCTGATCACCAGTGAATTAGTGATTGAACGAGTGTGTTTGTCCACATGTGACAGTGAGTGCTCTGTGGCATTAAATTCAGTTGACCCAGTTCAATAGATACACGTGTTCAAGAGTACTGCAGAGCTGTGAATTACAGTGGGTGTTCCTGACCACTGGGCTGCATCGACCAAAAATGCTCTAGTAATTTTGTCCAGCTTTGTTGTCTTTCACCCCTGAGTTGTCCATGCCCTGTTTATGTAGCTTCCCAAAAGTTCTAGGGTCATTTAAAAGTACCTTGGGCCAGGAGAAAGTTCCTGAAGGTTCCACAGGACCATGGGAAGACACGGGGACTTTGGGGAAGACACGCAAAGCCCCTGAAAATTACCCTGAATCACTTAAAAATTACCTCACAGTATCTGTGGTGGAAAATAGCCACAATGTTGTAACCAATGTGCAGCACATTATGCAACTGGTTCTTCTTTTCATGTGAATCACATGCCAAATGCTGACAGAAACTAAAGGCAAGTCTATCCCAATCTTACGGTAGGTTCCCAAAACCCTGTGGGCTGAACACAGATATGATGCTAACATAATTAAAGGTGGCAAACTAGCTGTGATCACTCCCAAATTTGACACCGGCTCTGTCAACCCCAGAACCTGGTGTATGAAAAACTGCTTGTGCAGCAATGTACACACTATTTTTCCTGTCAAAAAGATCTAAGATCTGGAACAATGGTACAAGATCTTTAGCTGATGAGCTCAATGGCTGACATGACAAGAGTAACAAGGATAATCAAAAGGAAGAAACCAACTGACTCACTAGCCAGGCCTATAGGATTATATAACTGACATTATGTTTGGCATTTGGTGGAATGATGATAGATTCAGGTCTAATCCTCACATAAATTAATCACGTTGCATGAAATAATAAAAAAAAGTAGGAGTGTGAGGGAAATTCTCAGAGAAGGGGAAAAAATTCTGTAGCCTACCAACTGAAACCATCATGATCAGCATAAGTCATACTGAGCCGAAACGGTTTCCTCTCTACTTGGTATAAATAGCTTTAGATGTGTGTGTGTGTGTTTGAGGAAGCATCTCAAGTGTGCATATAGGCTATTCTCATACATGTGGGATCACACTGTACAGACTTATTATTACTTATTTCTTCCACAATCATTGTTGCATCTCTTACTTTCTTTCACGTCAGCATGTCCAGTAAGTGCTACATATATGTTTGTATTGTTCTCATAGCGGGGCTTTGTCAGGATTCATCAACTCAACCACTCAATGACCAACTCATCAAGGGTGAGAAATTTTATTGTCCTTCCTATTTGCCTTGCTTCAGTTAATTTATTTTGGCCGGTCTATTACCATGAGCACAGCTTTTTAAGCACAGGTGTGCAGTGAGTCCATAAACAAAAAAGGACATTTAATCACTGTTGCGCTCTTGTGGTTTTGCCTTCTAAGATGTGTATGTGGTGGTGGGCTCCGAAGTAAAAGTGTTGTGTGAGGGTGTTGCGAGTGGAGAGTCCGTGGAGTGGATGCTGAATGGATCTCTAGTCTTGTCCGGCACTCTGCTCCATCTCAACAGCACCCGACTAGAGGACGGAGGCATCTACACATGCCATAGCCTCAGGAAAGGAGCCGCTATCCAGCAGATACACCTGAAGCCTGGTTGTAAGTACTGTCCGAATGCTTTTGTAAATAGATCGGGGGAGTTCAAGTTCAGCATGTGAATTTCTGTGTGTACATGCATTTATGTTTATGTTACTTAGCAGCCACTTTTTCCAAAGATGGTGTTAAAAAATACTAAGATAATTTTTACTAATTATTTGAAATATATAACATTAACATATTAGTTGTCTCATATACAGTACAAAAGGATTTCATTATAATTATTTTCTGTTTACATTTATGTATTTCTCAGTTTCTGTGTTTATGTAGGCTATGTGTGAGCTTTTGTGGGTGTATGTGTATGTATCGACAGTATAATGTGCATAATTATGTATTTGTATATACACATAAATATTTGTATACAAATATGGTTTGATTGCTGTTTATTTAATAGATATTGTGTTTTCTTAATCACATCATTCACTTAATTGTTGTACAGACCTCCCATCTCCTCCAGATATTAAATGCTGGGCACCAAGTTATCCTCAAAAGGCCTTGTGCACATGGTCACAGATTACAGAAACGTATTTACCAACACAGCACATTATCACCTACAGGTAGAACAAAATTACAATCATTTTTTGAATTTTGAAATGACGCCATGATGTTAAAAAATGACAGCTGTGAAGAGCATGTGCACAGAAGTATTTGGTGTTTCTGATTATTTGTGTGTGATGATGATCTTGGAAATCTAAAGTCTTTATATCTGAATGATTTCTTCTCACAGAAATATGGACACAGGCCTGATCTACCCGTGCCACATTATTCCTAACTCTCCTGAATCTCTCTGTGAAATGAAGAACCTTCAAGCCCTCACCACCAGGCCTTACATCATTAATATTACAGCCATCAACGCACTTGGTAGGGCCACTAAAACAGTGGTCTTTGACCTGGAGGCCCATGGTGAGTCTATGATATAACTGCCATAATGCTTTTTCTGACTATTTTGCCTGATAATGCCCACCCCTTACTGAATTAATGGATTTTTGTTGAATCGGTGAGCTGATGAGCAGCTGTGATGGGTTCCTGGATTTTGTAATGGGATTTGGAGTGGTAATGAGCTGCTATGGCCTTGTGGCCAAACAAACCTCCAGTAAATGAAAATTTCCTAGGGAGTGCATCTGGGTTTTTACCCAGGCTATTATTGAGGTGTATTGTTGACAACTGTAAAGTTATGTAGGGCTACCACTACCAATGTAGAGTTTGATGGAAAAAAAGACATTAGTGTAAATTATGTCAAAATGACTTGTTTGAAAAACTCCTTTGATAGTCATTTTTGTTAACATTGTTTATCTATTGATTAGATGTTGGTGTAAATAATTTTCCTAATTTCAAGTTCATTAACATTTACATAATGTCTAACTTGTCCTCTGCTGGTGTTTGTCCCTCCAGTGAAGCCAGATCCGCCAGTGAATGTCAGGGCAGTGGCTTGGCAGGGGAGGCGGGTGTTGGTGGAGTGGAATCATCCCCCATCCTGGCCAGATTCTGATGCTTTCCCCCTCAAGTACAAAATCAGGTACTACTGGGGCAGCAGTCAAGAACCAGGCCACATTTTTGAAGTAAGTACACATGCCTACAGAGGGCTATTGATGTAGTTTAGTGACAAATCTATGAAAATTAAAGGAGTCCCTTGGCTTCATTGTGCTGACAAAAGCATTTTACACTGTCTGAGTTTATTTACCCAGGTTTGTATCCGTAACCACATACCACGAATACCCAGATCTCTATAATTTTAAAAAATATGTTTCTTTGGACTACCCAACTGCAAGTCAGGTTTTATTTGTTCATGTATGACTTTATCATGAACTAACTGACCTTACCTTGACCAACCAAGTCGAAAACATAAGTAGACATTAGTGAACATTAATTGGCAATGACTAATTAATATCCTGTTTGCAGGCCTACTCTCATGATTCTTTAAAGATCTGGCTGGAGCACCTTAAGTTGGGGCGCACCTACCACTTTCAGTTATCTGCTCATGACCTACTGGACAATGGGACCGGAAGTGAATGGAGTCAGCCTGTGAGTGCTACTGTGCGCTAGCTGGCCCACTAGCAGTGCTGCTCAGTGTGTCATGGAGATGGCCACTGTTTCCTTGGAGTCCTGCTATACTACAAACACTTCTTCTAATTATGGCAGTAGAAAAAATAATGAGGGGGATGATTAATGATTAATGAATAAGCAAAATATTACAAATCTATCTAAGTATACTTGTACTTAGATCAAGCAAATTTGGCAGCCAGGGTGCAAAGCAAGTTTGTTTTGTGAAGAACAAAGTCTTAATTTTATATTAAGCAAAAAAAAACTTTTTTATTGTTTTAAAAGAGATATACTTACAAAGACTGCACTGCAAAAATAGAAAATGTATGATATGTTTTACTTAGAGGAGGCAAATTTAGCTCTCAGTGCTTTAAGCACATTTGTCTCAAATAGATTTCTGGCACATACATGACGGGCATTAAGACATTCAATAAAATGTGAATATTTGACTGTCCAGATAGGTGAGGCAGCTTTGACTTTTTTATGTTTATTTATAGATTTGTTAACAGTATTACCTGAAACAGTGCAAAACTTTATAGGTCCTAATGAGAGTGATGGGCAGATTAATCATTTAATAATCAATCATTTAACACATAAAATGTTAACCGCAAAGATTGATGAATTTGTTAAGACAGGTGCTTGATTAGCATGGTGATTTCTTGCCTGGGGAAGATCCTGTGCGATTGAAACATTACCTGCTTTTAAGATAAGTTAATAAAGTATATTTTGATGAGCTATACTGTGTGCAGACCTTCTCCCTGTCACATTGAACTTGTCTACGAGCAAATTCAATGTTTTGTGAGAATTATGAATGGCTTATCTAATGATGTACAATGGTACAGGACATGATTTATTTTTTGTCAGATCAGATTTAAATAGTTTCCAAAAGTGTGGTGTCAAAAAATGCATTAATGCACATAACATTAGATAACTTCAATAAATAGGTGATACTGAAGGATCATGGATTGGAAATGTAAAAAATTTTTATTTTCTATTTCAGTATTTCTTCAAGCTTTTGACCTCATTGCACAGACAGGCATAACTGGGCCAGCCTGCCTGTTATTGCAGCTCATTTTCATTTTGATGAGATTCAAAGTGACAAATTGAGTCTGGCTAAGACAGGCACTGTTCTCCAGGAAATATTTCTGTAGTACACATTGTAAACACACAGACACAATCACTACATGAACGAAGGGTAACTAACTTTGACAGCATGGATGAAACAACACCTGAGGACAACACTTTCATATTCATACTAATCTCAATCTAAGACATCTACCACCAGTGGAGTGACAAACTCTGAGTGTCTGATGCCCAGGGAATAGGAGGGTGACTGTGGTAGGTGCGCCACCACCTTCTCTGAACTGTGCGTGCCAGGGCCGGGCTTGCGGGTGGCGTCGCTAGGGATGGATGTGCGGCTCTGCATGGAGAAGGAGGGCTGGCGGTTCAGGTAGATGCTGGGGTCTGTACTGTTGTATTTCCCAGGGCCCGGCGTCATGGCAAGGTCCTCTGCCGGGGAGCCTGTTTTCCTGCGGCCCGACATGGAGTAGCAGGGGCTGCATGTCTTGTTGAGTGACCGGGCACCCATGAGGGAAGGCAAGGTGTAGGAGTTGGGCGCAGGCACCGTATCAGTGGCACGGTAGCGTGTACGCGAGCCAATAGAATATGATGGGGGTCTGCTGTGGAGGTTTAAAGGGGGGGCTTTCTCCGGGCTATAGGCTCCTGGGCCTGGAGTCTGGAACAGCTCAGCTTTAGCAAAGATGGAAATGGACTGTCAGAGGCTAGAGAGCAGGTAGACAATTTACTGTACTTGACTATATGCAGCATAATCGATAGCCAATTATTAATACTGTCACTTAAAGAATTTAAATACAATACAACAAACACACTAGTCCATAATAAACCATTAGTTTATATTACAATAATAGCTTTCAAAAGTAGTTGGTCAAAGCCATTTCACATACCTGATTTCTTCCTCCTACCCAGCATAGAGTAGGAGGGCATGCCATCGCGACCAAAGCGCGTCATCTTTGCATCAATGTGATACTGAGGGCCAGGGCTGGAGTCCACAGACACCACTGAAGTACAAATCACACTGTTATTCAATGCTACCTTGCGGGCTGTTTATATGGTATTCATATTCAGCAACTGACTAGAAACACTCTCCCTGAAAAAAATGCAGTACTTCCTCTCAAAATACTAGCCGATATCACCGGGCCTTAGGACATATGAAGGGTCAAAGCCTCAGTTACACTCCTGGTATTGGTTATTCCTTTCCATTGCAGTAGCCTACCGGGTTGTCCTTATGTAACTACTCATTCTTATTTTAATGGTCAAAATCTGCTGACCTCTAGTGGATAAGACTGTCACACGGTGACTCCTGTGTTCCAGCTTGCGGCTCGTTTATGGGTAAATCAGTTTGGCCCATAAGCCATTACATCAAATTTCCCCAAATCCCTTATGAAAACCAGTGCTATTACTGTTGTCTGGGAACGTGCCCTTACATAAATAGCTCTCAAGTCAATAGGGTCTTGCGCCGGCCCCCGTTATGTCACTAGAGGTGAAGTCACTCACTATTGCTGCTCATGCGGTTGTGGAACGAGTAGGCCGGACTGCTTGGCTTGGTGTAGTCATGGCCAATGTACCCAATTGTGGGAGGCAGAGCATAGCGGCCTGGCCCGGGCCCTGAGGAGAGACAGATTCAAAACACCAAAAGGGTCTAGAAGACCTACCTCTTGAGTAAAAATAGAAGTGGCTCCTAGAGGCATTGCATAAGGCACTTGTTAATTTATTATTGTCGACATTTCCCAGATACTAAAAAAAATTGCAATCTGACTTGGATTGTAAATTGCATTCATCTGGAAACATTTGGAATTTACTTGCAGCGAATAATTCATGGCTGTCCGTGTAATGTTCTGGATTGTCACTACATAAATGTCAAATATGTTATCCAAGTTAGCTAATAGCTTGTGAATTGTTGCTCTGAAAATCCACAAGCTGTCTCCCTCGTTTCTCAAACAAAGGAGCGGTAGATTTATTCCAAGGAAATACAGGGTCTGACGTGCGTCAAAGTTCAGTCCAACAAACTGCACACTTACCCCGCTCTCTGCCAGCGATCATGGGCCTCCTCTTCAAGATCTCCCCCATGGACCACCAATCTTCCGTAACGCGTTAGCTCTCCCAGTGGATCTTAAGGCGTTTGAGCAACTCCTCCACTTCGACCCAACACCTCAGTGACTTTCGAAGAGCGCTCCTATCCAGTCTGAATAATATATGACTTTTACGAGATGCAGAAACCCTATCCTCGTTTTCGCTAAGGGGGGAGTTTATAATGTTCAACTTTCTGGCAGACACAGAGATATCTTTAAATGAATTATTATACCTTACACAACAAAACACCGATAATGCTAATAACATAGATAATGAAAAATTAAACCATTGTGTCAAATAAGAGTTGATGTTGAGCAACTGTTCTGATTTCAGGAAGAAGCTGATATTAAGAAAATATGTCAAAAGCCTTTATTGTCAAAACAAAAGGCATATACTGACAGAAAATAGCAGAGTTGTGGTGTCTACTGGATATATTTGGATATATCTTGCATATAACCTTAAAGGTTGTCGCAGGCCTCTGGCCGCAGGCAGGGGGTGGGGAGGGGGAGGGGTCATTTTTGGAGTAGGCCATTGCTCGTGACAGTGCAACTACAACAGACCCGAAGAGCAAATGAAATGTGCCACCCCACCGCTCGAGTCACAACTACAGTCTCGAGTATCACTATCTGTTAAGTAATCCTTAAGAACTCAGCACCGCGGTCCACTCGCATCATTTCTCCCGTCCATCACTGTTATCAAATCCAATCTCTCTCGTGTCGAGGGTTAGTATTACCGAACAACTTCACTGCTATTGGGTGTCTATTTGAGCACGCAACATCGAGGATTTTTAAATCATTGCGGTAATTTTCTAACTGAAATATATTTCATATATTTTTTTTTCCTGATAGGCTACCCAGCCTAACAGATATTTAGCCTAACTTTAAACATCAACCTCAAAGACAAGGCAAAGCTAGAATGCAAGTGTAAATGGAAACTGACCAGCAAACGCGTATTAAATATTTACCAGTTCTACCTCCGGCCCTTGGGTGCATCGCACAGGGGCCAGCGCAAGGGGCTGACCGGAGACACAGCGCTAATTTTACCTTTCAACGATCTACGGTCGTTGTTACATCACCTGTGTGCATGGCTACAGTGCACTTCTTCTGGTGAACCAATAACGCTTACATGACGCAGTGCAGACACTGCGGAATGTAGCCTAACCTTAACGTGTCATATCTTGCTACCATGTTATGTCTGGCGCAGTGGGAGTGGGAACCTCCCTTGAAACGCAAACCTGGCTTTTCCAGCACCCCGTTGTGTCACTCAGGCCGCGTCGTGAGTTACTGACCGTGGAGAGGGCCCTGAGTCGGAGGTAATCTCTCAAAGCAACCGCTCTCACACTCATGAATCATCGCCTGTGGATGATCGTAATCTGGCTTTTTCTGCTTGTTGCCAGGGAGCAGCTGTCCCTTTGTTGTTGTTGTTTTTGAAGGAGGAGATATGTGTTTCTGGTAAATTGCGCACATGCATGTCACAACTGGTATCAATGATTGCACGCTCATTTGAGCTTATCTCAACGTGTGATTTATGTAACAATATTATGGTTTTTATTTCAGTCATCAATATAATAGCTAACTATACATAATTTAGGGACAACAAAACATAGCTTTGCACAATTTTAAATATGCTGATACAATTACGTACAAAAATAAAAGCAGTGAAATGTATTCAAATATAAACACAACTATTCACAAACAAACTGTTCATTGCTACAAACACCTTAAACACCTTTAAATCCAGCTTCAGTGAAGTTAGAATGCCAAAATAGAGTGGGGTGCATGTAAGACTATGAAATCTAAGAGAGGTGTCCCTTCCCAAGTCAGAGCTCCAAGGAAAAGAATCCTTGGCAGCATTCCGTCCCTCTTAATCCATGGGTTGAGGGTGTTTACCTTTGGGGTATGAATTTGCCACGGAGTGAAGACACTAAAGTTTTCTTATCTCACTGCAGTGTTTAACTGGGTGGTCTTCACCACTGGGGTTGAAATCTACACAAAGTAAAGAATCCATGAAAGCTCTAGTGTACACATATCCACAAATCAATCCATAAATAGTGGCAAAGTTCCAATATAGCAAAATCCGATGTTACTTAACAATTGACTTTTTGTTGTGGGCCATAGTGACCCGAATGAACACAAATAGGTTTTTAAGAACAGAGCTAGGTATTGCATGAGGTATGCCTTCTTCAGTATAATTACAGTAAATTCCCCTTTTCACCTCTTCTGTCAACATATTAATACTGCAACAGTTTTTGGGTATGAGCACAGAACAAAGCAACTGCTTGGATGACCTTAAAACAACAGGTAAAAAAACAAAAATTATGATTTCTAATATTGTGTGATGACCTTCATGCATTTCTTTCAGGAGATACACTCTGGGATGACAGAATAGCTGCTGAAATGGTTTCAGAATGACCCCAAGGCAAATATAGAGGCTGAGTCATCATCAGACAAATGTAAATTGCTTGTACATCATTCCAAGATGTCAATGTGCAAATTTCCCCTGTTGCTGACCTTGTGCCCCCTGGCAAAAGACACACATGCTCCACATGTGAGCAGTTGCTCCTGCTAATGTCACCATAATAGGAGAGACAGTATTTAAACAGTTTGTGTTTGGTCTGTGCTGAAAGACGCTTGTGAAAGGTATGGGTATGAGGCCGGGTCTGGGCTGGAACGCAGTTCCTCAACACCCCACAAGATTCCGCAGTCAGAACGGTCTTTCTAAGATTCCATCTGCAGCAGGCTCTTTTTGTTTGTAGGGTAGAACCAAACAATAGTCCAGTCTGGAGAAGGTGAAGTCACTCAAACAAGTATTAATGGCCCTCTTCAGACTTGGCTCTACATGAAAGAGCAGGTGCTAGGATTTATCGCCTTGAAGAACCTAGAAAACGGATAGACATTAATATACTGAAGAAGAAAAACATTATCCATATGAATACAGATAGAATGTCTTGAATAGTTAATGTGCCTTTTATAAATGAAAATAATTAAGCAAAGTAGATAATCTTTTCTTTGTCCTCTTCTTGCTTGTTTTATCCCTTTGTGCAATTTATCTAGTCATCTAGCACAAAGCAACACCAGACTGGGCCCAGATCTGTGCCAAATCTGATCCAGAGTCCCCTAAACTGGACATGGTTTAGTCTCTCAGAACCAAACCACATCACACAAGGGGAAGCGAGCTCAAAAGAACTAGATGGTCTGTTAGTTGTATTTACATGTGTATGCCAGAGTGCCTGTGTTGTGGTGTCTTCTGGAAGGTCCTGTGATTGTCATAAAAAAATGTGTACAAACAACCTATAAAATAATGACAGTGGAGACAGCTGGTCTAATGATCATGTAGTTCTACAGGGACAACAGCATAAACAGATCAAAGCCTGTGTGAAAATTAAAGTCAAAGAAGCACAGACACACATCAAATAAATAAATAGATAAATAAATAAACAAATAAGTGGAAGGCTCCTTACCTACCTGGTTGCGCGTTTTGTGGGATTTCTGCAGCCAGACCCGCCACTGGTCGTAAAGTTTGATGGACATGCTGCTACAGCCGTAGGCATGTTTGCGCACCCACCCAAAGAACTGCTTGAGGTCCCGTCTTAGCGTGGAGTTCTGTTGGCCCGACTTTGAGTCACATGAACCACCTATCAGCCTCTCTGAAGACAAGGGAGCATGAGAACGACAACATTTAAACACTGTGGAGGGATTGTTGCATTGGAGATTAGGCTTATCTTGTATGTGTGGCCACAGTTTACACTGTACGCTAAACAAAAAGCCGGGTAAAAATAAATCCTGGCCACTTTCAATAAATATCCAACCTCATGCTTCCAGATGGCTAACACTGAAGTTAAAGCAGAGGCAGAACAGACGTAATCTGTGAATCTTGAATTTGTGGGGATTTTTGAGGGGAAAAAATATCACGCTAATGTTCCCCTGTAGCTTTTTGGTGAACCACAAAATGGAGATGAGGGTGACTTGGCTAATGCGTTTCATGTGCAAGTGCTCCACAAGCGACTTGATTGCATTGTCCCGGCAATATGTGTTTTATTATGGCACGGCACAGAGAGATTAGTGTGTAAACGGAGTAAAATCCACAGTGTATTGCATTTGAGAAGCTCTTTCATCACACAGCACGGACCCAGCTCCGAGGACTTTTGGTTGTTTTGTGAAGTGAGCTGTCAAAAATGTTGAAAGTGATAAAAGTTGTTTTGGACAAACAAACTTGACCTATTTTATGTACAATAACTTCCACGTGATGGCTCCCCATAATTACTTACTTACACTGGAACTCATGGACAAAAAACATTTTGTTCAAGTTCAATGCTGAATCAGACTTTCAACAGTCAACTATGTGGTCATAACAGAGTAAACATCAATTTGAGTGTGGAAGGATGTTGTTAACTTTACTTTAGAACTACATTTGTCTTTTGCCTTTAGATTAACATAATTATTGTCTACAAAGTCTATCTGTGTGTTCATTAACACACACACACACACAAATATAAGTGGAGTAAAAGGAGAAAAGTTTTTAGACCCTTTAATTCCCTTTATGTCATCAATTTATCCATACATGGAATAAATTGATGGAATAAAGGGAACCTATTCTGACTGTGGCTTTTATGCAGCACCCTTCTCAGCAAAATAAATAATAACATGTAAATAAATATTACACTAGCGCTGGTAGCGTAGTGGTTAAGGAACCTGGCTAGCGGGTAAGTAGCCTGAAAAGTTGTGGGTTCGAATCCCAGCTGCCACCGTTGTGCCCTTGAGCAAGGCACTTAACCCTAAGTTGCTCTAGGGGAGACTGGCCCTGAACAATTGATAGTTGATGAGGTGTAAGTCGCTTTGGATAAAAGCGTCTGCTAAATGCAAATGTACTAGAGGCATTTTATTGTCAGATGACTAAATACTGTGATGTACCAGTATATGAGTTCAGATGCAAAATCCTAAGTCCATCTTCAGAAATTAGGTGATTTTCATAATGAAAGTAATTTCTGTCAAACTGCAATTTGAATGTTATTGTCAAGCAAAAAAAAAAAAAAATCAAGCCAAAACAATGTAATGGACTGGAGTTGGACTGATAATAAAGATATATATTTATATGTTATACAATAGATATATTTATATATTATATAAATATGTTTCTGTAAATTAATGTAAATAGACTTAGAGGGTTTTACAACTCTTCATACAGTATTATGATCTACTTGTATTGTAGTACAGAGCAGCATATTGACAAGACTATTGGGTATAAGACCGTGCAAACTAATGTAAATGACTCTAGTCAACATCTAGTTAACATCAACTTTATTTTGTGTGTTGTGAAATGTGTATATGTAAAAGTACAAACAAAACACAAGATCTCTCTTACTTGATTTAATGAGACATTTTGTTTGTTTGTTTCTCTGTTTCTTTCCACACACTCTGTGAGTACTCACCATTCAGTGGAGTGGAGGCTGCAGTCGGGTGGCTCCAGTCACTCCAGATTCCAGCCTTCCTGGAGCCCAGGATGCCCACAGGGTTGCAGCGCACCTGGACAAAGTACACTGTGCCCGGCCTCAAGCCTGCCAACCTGCAGGAGGTCTGGTTCCCCACGTCATCCACCACCTGTTGGGAAGGAGAGAGAGAGGGGGTGAGATGGAGAACATTCAAACATATGGACAGAGAGTGCGAGAGAGAGAGAGAGAGAGAGTAAGAGGTGAAATAGAGAGAACAGGCCGTGTCAAAATCAGCGGTCTTCCAAATGAATGCCTTTCATGTTGTGACAGCCTCAGAACACTTGGAGCCACTGAAAACAAAGAGAGAGAATCACCGTGTGATTCAGGAACGGGCCTGCACATGCTCTTCTACTGGAGGAAGGATTTTTTTTTCTTATTCACACTTCTCAGTGCTGCAGGGGATATGACACCTTTATGACACTTTACCAAACCCTGTCTCCAGCGGGGAACAAGCCATTATCAGGTGCTCACACAAACACCACAAACGCACATACACACACAAACCTACCCGCACACCACAGTGACACACTACACATGTATATACTTCCACACCAATGCAGGCCAGACAAATACACACGCACACACACACACACACACACACACACACACACACGTGCACACATACACACACACACAAACACATACACGCATACACATACTGCCCCCAGAGTAAATCTGTTATCTATTACTTATTACAGATTGAGTAATTGGCCCCGGTGAAGACAGCACCAACAACGTGCAGACACAGCCCAGGCCCGCTTGGCTGTTTATGCCTACGCTAATTTCCCCCTTGAAATACCAAAGCTCAGACTGTAGCCAACTCTAAAGTGAAGTTGGGCTGCATCTGGGCCAGAGCCGTTTCTAGAGTGGGCTGCCGAACAATGAACATTGAAGAGGCACTTGAAACTAAAATGAAATACCACAGACAATGATGTCACCAAAGATGGCATTTTGAGAGGATAGGAAAGCAATGGCTAAAAGCTGGGACTGGGATGTGGAAATGTCAGGAAGTACAAGTGCAGCGAAACAGGACCAAATCATACCCTAACCCCATGCAATCATTTTTAATGCTGTATCTTAACAGGCTGTCTTCAAATAAACACACCAAGAGTTCAAATTTCAGTTAATGCGAATGAGTGTGCAAACAACCAGTTATTAAGGCTACATCTTGTTGGCAATCTTATGAGGCTACAAGGGAGATAACATTACTGCCTTAGCCAATTTGATTTCCATGCATGATGTTAGTTTAGCATGAGCACCACCAAAAGCCAAGTATTACTTTGTTTACAGTTTAAGAAATTGCAAACATCTACAAGGCACAATTATGTCACTGTGTAAATTATGTTTATAAAATTCTTTCAATTACACTGGACTGTTTTGTAACTTTCAAAACAATACAAGAGTTTTGACCGCCCTGTGACAACACAATGCCGCTGGAAAAGTTCTACTTAATGTAACCAAAACTTCTACCACGTCCAAGGAGGAGAAAACCTGTCTAATGATTGAGTCCAGATGAGTGACTCAGGAATGGTGAAGCAAGATGACTTTCTGTGGGAAGCAAATTAAGGACAGAATTTCCAAATGACATCTTATAAGAACATTCATAACTTTCCCTCAGTATCCTATGACATATAAATTCAACATTGTAAATAATGTGATAGGAGAACTGAATGGAAAAAACATAAGTAGAGCCGCAAACTGAAATGGAGATGAAAGTATTTGAGAAAGGAAAGAAAAAGCAAGTGATAAAACATGCCTTGACAACCACAACCCAATAAAACGATGTGGCAAAGCCTCTGGTTTTGAATACAGCTGGGGTGCATATCATGATACAGAGAAGAGATACTCACAAAGGTTCAACTATTTCATACTAATTAGTATTTCATACTAAATTTTAGCCACAATCAGGTCTTGTCCAAATTATTAAGCTTTTTAAAAACAAACAAACAAACAAAAAAAAAACAAAACAAAAATACAAATCAAAAAAACAGTTTTTTTATGTGAACGTAACCAGACACATCAACATAAACACTGGGTGCTGCCCCATACCTTCCACTCGATGCTGTCTTCTAGCCGGTAGCGGATCTGGTACTTGGCCTGGAAAAGGAAGTCCTTGAGGGCAGGTGGGGTGCTCCAGCGGACACTCAGTTGATCCTCCAGGTCACCCACTCGGCTCACGTGGAGGTTACCAGGGGGGTCGGTGGTGACTGGAACCAGAGAGGGATGTGCAGTCAGGAACAGGAGTTATACCAACTCAAACTAATCTAATTCGTTTCGGGCATCTGCCTCTAATCGCATTCATTTAATCAATGCAGTGGTTTTGTGACATGTCACAAATGAACAAACAAAAGCGGGGATTTGTTTTTACATTTGACAGAATTTGGGGTTATACTCCCACTGTAACATCTGATTCTAGTTTACCATGGATTTTTTTTGCCATTTTTCTTTTTGGCTGGAGAGTACTTTAACCCTGAACTTTGGTACTTAAGACTAAACTCATTTGGAAGAAATCCAGTCTGTGATTAGTTAAATCAGGTGGCTAGAGGACTCAAAAGCCAAAATTAGAGAGATATTTCATTAGAGATAAAATGAAAAGAACGCACTGCAAACCACATGACACCTGAGCAAATCATGCCTATAATCTTTAATAACTTTTCACATGCCTGAAGGAGCAATAATCAACTGCTCTGTTATGTGTGTGCATGGAAGCAGGAAGCATTTTGGGTGTGGTGTGTATGTGAGTGCGTGCGTGCGTGCATCAGTGCGTCACCTCCAGCATCACCCGCTCACTCCAGAGCACCCACCTCACCTTATACCTCACCTGTTTAGGCCACCTACACAAGGGTGGGTCAAAGAGACAAAGGCAGGGTAATTACTGGAGCAGGGTGAGTGTGGGGGTGAAGGGGGGGGGGGGATTTTAGTGAAGGACCTTATGGATATTCTTTCATCCATAGACGCCTGGATATTATTCACTGAATAAGTTTAGTGGTTTTTTTTTTCATTCTATTTCTGTTTTAATAAATGCACTGCAATGTTATTCTGGTCTGTAATGCCATTTTTATGAAGTTACTTTGAATCTTTATCCTGTATTGAAATCTCATGAGAGTGTGGCATATTGTTGGGGCCCAGGCTTTGCCAGAAGCACTCTCAGAGATAATGAGGGTCTCTAATAGGCTTTACTAGGCTGGTTCTTACCTCTCTGGTCAAAAACACTCAACTATTGCAGCCTGAGGCAGAATTCATGACATTAGGATCACTTCAGAGCCTGTAAAATTCCATTCTCACTGAGGGTGACGCAAGTCAGTGAGGTGCGGGTGGGTGCATAAATGTGTGTGTGTGTGTGTGTGTGTGTGTGTGAGTGAGTGAGAGTGAATGAATGAATGAAAGTGTCTGTGTGGGTGCAATGAGTAAAACTTAAAAGGGGTATGAGCTGGTCTAAAGGAAAGGGCGAGTCCAGAGCAATTCGTCACAGCTCCACCCGGCTCATCTGGCAAAGAGAGACCTGGATGCTCTCAACTTCCTGCTCGTTATGTGAACAATGCAGTGGCCACGGAGATCAAAAGGTCTAAGGGCACACACTCACCCACATCTAGGATGTCCAAGTAGATGATGTCGGAGACAGCCGAGCCAAGCTGATTGGACGCCTCCACCCAGATTTCGTAGGGCGTGAACAGAGCCAAGTCGCGTGGGATGTAGCATGTATATGGTTTACCGGTGTTGTAGTCTTCACACTCCTTCTCCTGCCCATACCACCTGAAGGCCACCAACACAAACAGATATGTGAGATTCAAAGAGAGAAAGAAGAGCAAGGGAGAGAGAGAGCGAAAAAGATACTGAGAAGAGGAGAGACAGATAGGAAAGAGAAAGGAGGAAGGGAGAAATAGAAAGGAAGTTTCTAAAACCAAAAGCTTTTAAGTGAACACCTTTTTATATTCATTTTTCTAAGCATAATGGAGACAAGGACTTTTTTTTCAAGCGTTAAGCAAACTTTAGTTTAATTGAATGTCATGTTTTTATTTACAATTTCACAGTATGAGCAAGAAGAGAGCATGAAGAAATCCTAACATGTGCTAAAGCTTTCAGAATTATAAACATGATTGTCTAAATCCTCAACCAGCGGCCAAGAGATTTAGTCCAGCATAACGACTCAGGTTACTCACAGGCTTTACACAAGCTTAGACATTTTATATGCCTAAATGACTTTGCTAAATTAGAGCTTTGGTCACCTGGCAACACATCAAGAGAGTACCTCATCAAAGCCTGCATAATATGCTGTGGAGCTGTTGAAGGACGAGTCAGTCATTCTGGCAAAAAAGTTGTTGATCTTTGAGCTTGACAACCAATCAGATTTTCACCATTCCTTTCCGCGCTGAAGCAGTGCGGATTGCCTAGAACAACGTATGACTCTGGTCTGGGCCACTTGCCTATTCCCCATGTACTGTGTAAGGACATCACAGATTTTTGAAAGTCACACCAAGTAAGCTGAGGACCATTGAGAGCGCTTTGCTAAACGTGACATATTTGATGACTGATTCACGCAAAATTTTTTTTAGGGGTGTCCTGCTGTCAACATCTGAAGTGCATGAGGGCTTGGTTGCACCTTTTCTTTCCCTTCCTTTTAATAAAGTCAGCACCTCATGCAAACCTTTCTGAGGGGAATTACCCCCAGTTGGTAGCGATGTGACATGATACACTGGGGAAGCATGGAGGTGCCATAAAAGCACCTGTAAAAAATTGCCGTAACACAATTGCAAGGTGAGTGCTCACAGCCTCGCAAACTCATCCACTTAACAGTGTGAGACAGTTAAATCCATGAGGGCTCAGGGCTTAGGTCTCAGGGAGGACTTTGAGATTCACCCATTTTTTTAAGGAAGCTCTGGAGGGTGACATTTAATTGGCTGTTAACCTCAAATATTAAAAATGTTTCCCTCAAATTGCACAGTCTCCATCTTTAAGCCTTCACCTTTTTTTCCCTCAAGAGCTGGTGGGGTGGGGTTGAGGTTAATTTGGGGCGGGGGCTTACCTAAGCTTATACTTGAGAGTATATTTGGTCCTGATGAAGGTCTCGCCCTCACTCCCTGGTGCCCACTGACATGTCAGGTCCTTGGTGTTCCTGGACCAGCAGGTGAGGTTCACTGGTTTCTCTGGTGGCACTGAATACAGACAGAGCAACAGACAAGTCAGAGGGTGGGCGAGGGGAAACGCACATAAATAAAGTAACACAGACAATTCAGCTGACGACTCTTAAAAGTCAGCAAGCGGCAGTAAAGCACATCATGAGAAATGTGTGTGTAAACAAAGCCGAAGCAACGGATGTGAAAATGGTCATGAAGGTGCCAACGGAACCCCTTGGCTGTCCCACTGAGCTGGATAAACAGCGGCGGCAGGGGCTTTCACATCTTCAACTACGGATGAGCGTTTTCAGCTGTCCTCCTCGTTTAACTTCAGGACTCCTGCCAAGATTCCATTCAACTCTGACTGAACAAAAGGCAGTGAGGGAGAGTAAGTGTCAGCGCGCGATTATGGCCGACTGTGACGCTCAGGCCCGACTTCAGAGGAAGCTGAGGCTTAGCTCGGATGAATGCAACATTTCAGACAGGCTCATCTTCTTCACATGAAAGTTCTTTTTTTTTTTTTAAAGAAACAACGTCTTTGCAAAGAGTTCTCTTTTTAGTTGCATACGGTGGCCTGGTCTTGTGTGTTTACATGAGAGTTTGTGTGTGTGTGTGAGAGAGAGAGAGAGAGAGAGAGAGAGAGAACACATTATGTTTTTTTTCAAAGTGTAATATATGTTCCTTAAAATGTAGTGTGTGAAAGAGATACTAAATGTGTAAATGCAGTGTATATGTATTTGTGTGTGTGTGTGCTTGTGAAAGAGAGAGAGACAGAGAGAGAGTGAGCAAGTGTGTGTGTGTGTGTTTGTGTGTGAAAGCGACAGGAGGGAGACAAAAATTTGAGCGAGTATGTGTGTGTCAGCAAGAGCAAGAGCAAGTGTGTGTGTGTGTGTGTGTGTGAGAGAGAGAGAGAGAGGGGGGACAGAGCGAGAAAGGGAGTGAGGGCAGAATATAATGGACCACACAGGTGCCAAAAGTAAGCCACCAGAACACACGGCTATCTTAAGGGGCTTATATAAGTATGAGTTCATTGTTCAGAAAAAAAAGCATTAAATACTCCAACAACTGCAACAACTCGACAGTCCCGACAGACCAGGAGGTCAAATTTAAATGCTGTGAGCACAGAACTCCCTGCCCCATCTGTGCTTCTGAACTCACCAGAAACTGCCTCTCTCTCTCTCTCTCTCTTCTTCGTAATCAAACAGCCTTCGCTTCATTAAATACCCTTCTTTGTAAACGTAAAAATTTTGAGAATTTTTTTTTTACTACTAGACAATCCGTTGTAATATAAAAATCCTCTTGTACACGGTAAACGGGGTAAATATTAATACACATAATTATACAAGACTGTGTAGGGATATCAGGATTTTTTGAAAGTCACGATAGATAAGCTGAGGACTATTATTCACATTTTGCTAAATTTGACAATTTGATTATTGACCTAAAATTAAATAAATATCAATACGCATAATTATTTACCTGTTAGCCCTTCGATACACACTTATGCGGTGTATTTTGACATTGAAAAACGATCGCTGAGGTTTGAAACCTGCCGTTGCATTGCAGTGCGTACAGGGTAAACAGAGAGTTTAATATACAACTTGTGATGTGAGGTTGCTATGACACTTTTCTAGACAGCACCACCAAAACCTATGAAAATTAAAGTGAAAAATCAAAATGAAAATCACTCTCACAACAGATAAGTCTATTCATATTTATCTTGCTTAATGTGTACAGTGCCTCAGATTTTGGAGCTCAATTTGTGTTTATGTCTCACAAATGGCCAACAAAGCCAAAATGAAAGCATCTTTGTCTTTCACTATTATTTATTGTTAATGTCATTGTTTTGTTCGACTTAGCTGTTGAATTATTTTTAGACATTTAACATAGTGATAACTTAACGATAACTATTAATAGTTATAGTAACGTATACTTAATAAACCTATGTAATTATTCATGAATGCTAATTACTGATCGTACATGTTTCGATATGACTAGTACTCTTGTCATATCGAATACAGTTTTAGAATTAAAAAAAAAAATTACAACCATGACCATCCCAGAGAATTTTCTTTATATCTCTCCTTCTCTCTGTATTTCTGTCACTGTGTCTCCTCCAAATGTTCTCTCTCTCTCTCCTTCTCTCTCTCTCTCTTTTTCTCTCTCTCTATCTCTTTAACTCTTCCTTGCAGACTTACTGCCAACGTAGAGACAGGAGCCGGCGAGGACGTGGCCGACGCTATTGTGGCACACCAGGTTGTCCCCGGAGCGTTGCCGTGATCCTGGAAGTGGTGGCAGGGTGACGCTGAGCACTGTGGGGCTGAGCACCGCATAGGAGCTGGTAGGCAGACGCTTGCCATTCAGAGTCCAGAACAGCGAGCTGGCGTGCAGGCCCAACTCTGGGCTGACCGAGCAGGTGGCTGTCAGGCCTGTACCGATCCGTACTGCTGGGTCCTGGGGAAGAATGGCAGCCAGCTCTAGGAAAGAGAGAGAGACAAAGAGAGAGAGAAATGGGCAGGATGAAATGCAAGCATGAAATGTAAATAAACAAAAAAAATAAACAAACAAGAAGCCCACACTAAAAGGATACAAATGGATGCTAAATATGACTGAGATGACAGGCAATAAGGTCTGTTACATAAAAGAGTTGACGTACTTGCTTGTGAACAACTAGAAAAGGCTTATGCTGTTCACAGTTTAAATCATTAAGAAACTATTCCATGCATATTATAAAGAATGATGATGACATTTATTCATTTCGGAAATTTACTCAAACTGAAGTTTAGGCCATTTAACTTTGGAGCTGGAAAATGAAAATAAGTTATGGACCTCAGAGATCAGTGTAATAGGATTGTTACTTAAGCTGTGTGCTTCACATACACACACTACACTTATTCATCACAACAACGTTATGCTTGGCCACTTAAATCATTTAGATCACCTTTATACATGACAGTGTCACACCAAAGACTCTGATGGGGAGGAAGAAATTTGGACCTAACACAAAACAAGCCTTTTCCTTTAAACATTTTAATGATAGTGGCAATTACCTCTATTTATTTTAAGTGTCTGCATAGGAAATGGGCTGTAAAATATCATTTGTTTTTAGAAGGTCCCGTGAGGTAAGCCCCAAATCCCTGTGATCATGGAGGCAACACTCTAAACCAAGGCAAATATACAGCGCCTCGCGGTTAAGCCCATGGATTAGACCTCTCCCATTGTGATGATGAAAAATGGGAGTCAGTGTTGTGGCGCTTCTTCGTGGTGGTGTCACTGGGCAAGGTTACATGAAAGCTTGCTAATGTCTTGATGTTACTCTCTCCCGCACTCTGTGTTTATGTTCTACTCAGAGTCCAACAGGGGCTCTGGTCCAGCTGCATGAGTAGGCTATGCTTTTAAAATACACTAAACTTGTCTTCAATCATTTACCAGGAAACGTTGGAAAATGCTCTGATTCCCTGCTCTCACATTTGGTCATTAATGCATGCAGGCTTTTAAATATTTAGCTAATTCTTGTCCATTATTTTATTCCATTATATAATGCATTCTGTTTTATTTAGTTCTTAAATTGGTGTGCCAATTTGGTATATACTAGGAGTAAAATTAAAGACTCAGATTTTGACTAATACAAAAGGGAGGATTTTTAGCTTCATGGCTTTGTAAAATTTGTCTTTTTTAGAGAAAAGTATGACAGCGTAGCCTATGGAATAACAAAACCTTGACGTCAAAGCAAAGTAAAGCATAGATTAAAAAGACCATACACAAAATCTAAGTGACCATGCTTTGAACTCTGTGGTGTTATTATAGGCCTCTATGTGGTCGATGCGTTACATTAACTCAGTTTAGTGAGACAAGGTAAAACAGAGGAATGGGAAAACACTCTAAAGCGAGGAGGGAAATGAAGTAACTGTTTTGTTGCGGCTCATAAAGCACCACACTCCATGTGTTAAATGAATTATGGCTTGACCTGCTGAAATTCTAGTGTCTGTCAGATTTCTCAATAATGATATATTGCATTTATGGAAATGCATTCCATATAATGTTTAACAAAGGACTTCACAGTAGCATTGGCCTGGTAAATATTTAAAGCCTCCTGGCAGAGGGTTTCCTTGTACTTGTTTAAAGACAATTCCAAAATTCCACAAATGACTTGCAATTTATCAACTCACATTTTTACATCCAGGGTTTTCTATTAAACTATTTGTCTCATGGAAGGCTGATCTCACCTGATTCTGTCACGGCAGGCCTATTGGTTAAATATCACTGGATGCGTCAAAAATTAGGGAATGTTGCCATGCAGTGATTAGTTGGTTCCTACGCGTATCATATTCAACTCCGGTACTTACGGGTCGAGGAAGACAGCACACCAGGACCGGTCAACATGAGAAACAATAAAGTGATCATATTTCAAGGAATGTTCTTCTCTCTCCGTAAAACAGAGCGATGTCTTCTTAATCTTGGCGTAAATGTTTCGCGCACGCATGCAGTCCGACGACACCAGATTCAGAACTCTTGATGTGGGTGCCTGTCCTTAGTTGGTTTGGCTATCGTATCCAAGCAGGCGACTTTGTGGATGTTAACAAGCAGTCTCAGACACTGTTGGAAAACCTACTTGTCAATGTCTAGGTAAACTACTGGTGGGTAATGTCCCTATGTCCAGTTTTGTCATAGTTTACCACGGTGAACTCCTAGAACACATTCAAGTTTATACTTTGTAAGCTCCTCCCCTGCCTTCCCACACAGTCGCGAAGTCATTTTTGCCTCTTTCGTTCCTTTCCGTCTTTTCGTTGCCTCATTCCATTTTCCAAACGCGGCGCACGCTGCACGCTCCGACATTTGCTCTCGCGTTCTTCTCGGTTGACTCATGTAGGCCTGTAGTGATACTGAAGGATTAGATCACCTGTGCGCCGTCAAGCTTTGACAGCTATCACAAAACGGTGTAGGTGTACGCGGAAAGCCCTGCAGCATGGTAAAACTAATTTCCACCCACATGTATCCTAAATCCGAAGGAATCCGAAGCCTTTAGTTGTGAGAATTTGCGTAGTCAATATATGTAGGCCTGGTTATTTAAAATGTGATTTAATAAAGAGTTGAGTTATCCTGCGTCATGGGCCTACATTTGCAAAATAGGAGGTATAGGCCCCCATAGGCCTGTAAAAGAGAAAAGTCTCACTGAGAACTGAATAAAAAACTAGGAAGCTACGGACGGCTGTGTTGGTGCGTCTGTTTTGAGTAGGCCCAGAAAAATACATGTGTCACATAGGTCATGGTGTTGGGTAGGCCAGCTAGGTTACTTTAACGCAAATGGACCTTGATTGGCTCTGCGCAATAAAGCAATAAAGTGACGGGAGACCATATATGGTGATGTTCGAAAAGGACATAAAAACAAAACATCCCCTCTTTCTTAACCGTGCCTTTGTAATCGGTGTGACTAATGCTTGACGAACAGCACTTCAGCTGAGTTTGAGAATGGGCAGAATGGGCCAGTGAGTCACATTTGCCTAACGAGAAAGTGAATGTTTGTGCACGAATCATGACAGACACTACTAGAAATGCACAGTGCCACAATGCTACGCTTTATCAATTCAATTAAACCAGCTCTTGTTCTGGAGCCCATTACCGCCCGTCTCGTGGCGAGTTTGTCCCGTAAGTGGGATGACTAGACTCACTTACTACCGCTAGTCACTTTCCGGTTATCAAAGCTAACCGCGTTTCGCATGACTGGTTCTGGCATTGACACACAATGCACCTTTCATAGATCCAGACAGTAGACTTTTTATATAATCATTCATTCATGCTTTTTTGTTCCTTCACTATCGTTGGTCAGTCCACAATTAAACTTGGCCAGAGCTTAACACTTCACATGGCGTGGCATTTTTACGCGTCAAGCATTTTCCATTCAGCTATCATCGTTAAAAGGGATATTCCACTTTTCCCATCATGCCCAGAAAAGATGCATTGTCATGAGCCACTCGACAGTCATAAAACTTAGTCTTCAAGTTGTTAAGATGAATGTTCCACAGCAATGCAAAGGCCATTGAGTATGGAACTACTGGTCACAGTCTTGTTACTCAGTACTTCACAGACTTTACTGAAATCTGAACCTAAGGACGGCAATCAGTCAGGAAAAACAGCTTTCCTAGACAAGAGTAATGAAAGAGGCTGTCTGGATAACATGGCCAAGGAGGATAAGTTAACATCATATCCTGCCAAAACAGTCAGAAAGGTAGTGGGGAGTAATATGTCTGAATTAAAGCTGACAATGGGCAAATGGGTCTTGAAAGAGCTTCATCTTCCCATAAGACAGCCAAACAGGACATAAAGACAAGGAAAGGCATTGATGATCAGGGACCCAGTGATTTAGTAGATGATGGCTGGCATATGGAACAAATTACACAACCATAAAGATTTCAGGAGGGAATTCTGACTTGCACCAGAGGCTGCTCTCGACTCTAGAGAAGAGTGTGAAAGTCTTTGGCCTGTGCCGAGCCTCCCATAACCTGTGATGTATTGTCACTCTGGAAAGGGATAAGTTGTGTGTATGTTTGTATGTGTGAATGTAATGTAATCTAGCTAACAGATCACAGAGAATCCTGGAGGTGTTCCCCAAGAAATTCAAAAAAAGGAAAGGGAAAAAAGAAGGGAAAGGTGAATTACAGAAAGAAAGTAGGAAAGAAAAAGAAAAGGAGACCCATAATGACTATCGGTTCTGGGAAAATCAAGAGTGAAATCAACCTAAATCAAGATGTTTCCTCGTTATGTGAAGAGACAGGCCACAGACCCCAGTGGTACACTTTCCACTGATTGGGGGGAAATGTTTGTTTGAAGAGAGGTCATTGCCTTTCATGGCAAGTTTGAATTCTCTCCGGCTTTTAATGCATGTTGAACTCAGTGTATACCAAAGCACTACTGGGCAAAAAAGGGGGAAGCACATTATGAACAGAGTTGTACATGGAACAGAAATCAGATTCTAATTTGTGAAGGATCCCTGCTCACATACTTTCTAAAGTCAGCGAAGCACCTTTGGCATTTCTCTCCAATAATGCATGACAGATGTATATCAACCATGCACTCAGTGATGGCAGGATTTCTCAAATGTGTAGCCAATATTCCTGCAGGTCCTGCAGTAGTTAACTTTCCCTACCCCCACCCCCATCCACCACCACCATGTCCTCCACCCGCTCATCCTTCTCCATCTGGATTCAATGTGTTGTTGCAGAGCATCAACAATCAAACAAGAAATGCCTAAAAGAGGGGTTAGGGCTTTTTAGCACTGGGCGCTCTCATCTTACAAGCCAAAATGTTTACTGTGTGCACATGGCTCTCTGACTGTTCCTATACCGGTAACTGGAATTGCCTGTTTCACCATATAATTGTATGTTATGGAGTGACTTCCTCAGGTCTTGATTACTAATACGAATAGTGAATTGTGTATTTTATATGTCTGTATGTGAGTATAGTTTGGCTGCTTTTCTATGGTAATTACACTGCTGGTCCAACAGAGAACGTGGGTAAATAGCCTGAACAGTCATATTGACTGTTAGGCCTACATTGCCACTTGGTGAAGAATGACCTATTTCAAATAGAGGATGTGTAGGATGAGTCTTGAAATAAGACCTTTTCAAAACTGCATTTAGCCTACACAATCCAGAGTAAGGTGACCAGACCTCTGACATGAAAATCAAGGGCATTTCCCTTTTTTCCCTATTTTTTCTACAGTAAATATCTGTTTTAGCTATTAAAAAAAAACACGGGGACACAGTGATTTTCTTTCTTTTTCAGTGAGTTACTGGGGACAGAGCACCAAACACGGGGATTGTCCCTGGAAAACATGACTGGTCACCCGCATCCAGGGGAGAAAAAATGCTTCTTAGCTGGGCAAATACTCAAACCACAATTCATAACTATTAATCAACGATGATCATGCAACTTTTCTTTAGATTCTGTGCATTCTGTGTATGTGTTCATGTACTGTCTCGTAAAAAGTGCACTATCACATGTGCACCATCCAATCAATTAAACCTGATTTTGATTTTGATTTTGATCACCCACCGATATGGGAAAATGTATTGTGAAATTTTTTGCCATATTGCCCAGGCCTACAGCAGGTGTATCTGTCTTTGAGAAAGAATTCTGATCTTAAAATGAGCTCAATTGTGCATTTTCTCCTTAGGGGGATTTAAGAGAAGCAAATCAGAATTAAGGATCAGAATTCTCATGATGACTTTGATGATGAATTTGTAATCCTAAGAAAAAGTTTGTTGTCCGTGCCAATTTAAGTCCAATATAAGTTCAACTTAAGATCTTAATAAACTCTTCTGAATGGTCTTTTTCTCCTTGGGGAGGTGATCAGAATTCAGAAAGAGCTTATTTTTTTCTATAAGGTGAGGCTGTTGTAAGAAGCAACTTTTCCTCTGGGAGCATTGCAGAGACGATTAAAATTGAGGCATTCCCTGGACTTGTCTGGCTGATACAGCTATCAGATGGGCAAGGACAGTGCTCAGTGGGTTAAATTTTTGAGGCTTGCTTCAAGCGAGCCTTTAATTATCGACCCCCTGTGCCCCCTTCAGGCCTGGCATGGCCAGTGCATGGGCAATGCAGGGAGTAGCCAGTTGTGCACACCTGGTGAGGGGGTTTATTAGGGTTGTCCTCTCTCTTGATTGGCCACATCTGTGCTGCAGACACCTTTGGGTGATCTCTCCACTTCCACTCCACTTCCACGCCTTCCCTTTCTCTAACGCTTTTGACACCTTACTGATGCTGGCATACGTGCTTACACATGCACAGATACACTTGCATAACTTATTTGATTGCAGGTGTTTTGTATTGTTTTCAATCGCTTTTAATATTTATTTGTTTAACCATTACCTCTGTTGTCCCTCTCCCTCTTTATGTTGCAGCCCTGGCTGTGAGCTTACCATCTCACTGTGACAGTCATTTAGTATTGTGTGGGAACTCATATGACCACAGACTGGTTTTCAGATGCAAGTCAGAATAAAATATCACCAAGCTTTAAATCAGATTGTGCTGGCTCTATTATGTTTGCGCTTAGTACATAATAGTGATATGAGTTGTCATGGCTGACTTTGAGATGCAGTCTCAGAGAATAGTAAGGCAATGAGTAGGATCTGTCAGCAGCACATGATTTAGGATATCAAGGGTAAGGTAAAGGTAAAGTTGTACCATAAATTTTGCTAATTGTAAAAAGTATTTCTTAATGCATTTCTTAATTAATTCTTAATTTTATAAACTTCCAGCACAGGATACACAGGAAACTTGCAATCACAGTTATGCTTTCAAAATCACAATTTCTATCTGCATACCCAATGAGTCCAGACCACCTCAAAAAAATGTTACACAGCGGTGCCCAAATTGTTGTAGCTCTTACAAGTAAGACTGAAACAGCCAACAGGGCAGTTTTAATCTCTATAACCAGTAGAGGGCATTACACGCATGTGTCAACATTTCTCCTGTCCGTGTGCACCCTTGAGTGGCTTAAGTGTACGATTGTAAAAGCTTATTTATTTTGACTTGACTATGGTAATCACTTTGTAGGCAATTGTTTATCATTTCTGGAATCAGATATCTATATTAATCCTGTTGATATTAAAAGACTTCTAGAGGTGATTTGTGATTTCAAGCAAGATGCAAACCATTCAGTAACGCTTAAGAACAAGTCATCTGAGCAAAATGTTTAAATTTATGAGAGTACATTCAAAAGATCTTACTTATTTTTGCTAACTTAAATAGGCCCTTTTCACTTTACACATAAAATGTGCGGCACACTATCTTTCAATGTTTGACTCTATCTTTGAAATGAGAGGGCACACAGAGGTTGGGTTGTGTTTGCACTGTAGAAAAAGGGAAAGAGGAATATCTTGAATATCTGCCTAAGTCTACAGTGGAAAGGCAGTCCCCAGACAGACTTTAAACCACGAATAGATCTGGCTCAGGGTTGGCTCAAAAGCAAAGCCATGGTAAAAACGACAGATGAAGAACAGGGGTGAGAAGGTGTTCTCAATCCTTCCATAGAAGGTAAGAATAACCGTTTGGAAAGGGTTAAACATGTAAACTTATTGTATTGTATGGCCTAAAGAAAACAAAAAAAAGGATTTGTACAATGCTTTGAAAAGACTCTTACATTTTAATAGAAAAAAGACAACGTTTTGATCTTGGGATCTTCATCAGGCATTTTTGATACTGTTCTGTCTACCCTGAAGAAAAAGTGCAACCTAACTGTCTAATTTGTACTTTGCCCTAAATCCCCTGAGCTGAGTCACCAGGGCTTCCCCAAGCTCAGGTGCTATTTAACATGTACTGACTGCTGTGTCATGATGATCTTCAGTAGTGGAATACACTGCTAGATGATCATGCATCTGTTTAAGTCTTAATCATTTCATCAATCAACATCATGCACATCCCAGCACTCTCCCATATCCACAGGCTGGACCACATCTAACCTCCAACATGCCCCCCAGAGCTGGATTAAAGGCTGCCCACTGCTCCTTGTGAGTATGTGCTCTAACTGTATTTGAGGTGACTACTCAAAAGTGTGTTTGTATATACAGGGACATTAAAGTGCTACTTAACTTAATATTAATGTTCCTGATGCTTTCAAAGCACTTAATCATGTAAGAAATTATTTGAGATCAACAGAAATGATTAATATTCCAATTTTCATATGGCTTTGTGGATTTAACTTGGTCCAGTAAAAATAAGAATTATATGTTTAAAATCTTAAAAAGAAAAGTCCCATTCAGAAAAACTAGTTATGTTTGAAAAGGAAGATTATTTGCGTAAAAGAACTGAGTGAAATAAACTAATCCATTTCCTGACAAGGAAGCAAGACCTGTCACTAAGGCAAACACTAATCAACATTTATTGTCGGGCTTTCCCTCATTTGACAACTTCCTTAAGACCATGACAGGGCAGAGTTAATGGATTTTTACCACCTTTTGTTGAACAACTAAGAGCAAGTTGCAAGTTTGCAAGTTACAAATGTACTCAAACTGTGCTTTTTCTTCCAATGCATTGACAATAGAGTTATACACTGACCAACGAAACAAATGTCTGCTTAGGCCTAAGAGAAACAGGCTGTAGGTCCAATAAACCCATAACTGTACTCACTATATAAAGTTTATTGAGGGCAACTGTATTTAAAAAAAGTATTACGTAACTGCTTATTGCGTCTTTCGAGACGTTGTATTTTCATACATTTTTTTAATATAACCACTATTGTTCAAACCCTCTCAGTGACACATTCAGTAACAGTAGACTAGTCCTGGCACTAACTCAGTTTCATTTGACTACTATATTTCTCACAGGCTATATGCGCTTGCCAGCAGACAGCAAAGTTTCAGATGCTGTACACGCAGTTTCCTGTGCGTGGGCGTCTGTTTGGGTGAGATATTCTGAACTGCCCTATGTATACCTGAGGTAACTTGGCAAAAGAAACTCAACCTTTAGTCGATACGTTCAGTTCATTTGTTACTGCCAGGGGCGCCCGCGCCCTCTTTCGCGCTCAGCTCAGAGAACAGGACAGCGAAACACCAACTTGCAGAGTCATGCTGATGTCGAAATCGCACGAACGCTGCGCGCGCATACTTCATTTTCAGATGTCAGTCGGAAGGCGACGAGGCCTGACATTTGGTCCTTAACTTCTCCTGCGCAGCTAACGTTCAGAACAAACGTATTGGTGATGGAATATGTTGGTTAGCCGGAACAGAAACCTCAGCCAGTTTAATTTGCTTTCGTTCAGCATCATTTCCGTGGAGGAAAGTTGGCGATTATTCGAGACAGCTTGGGGGAAGAGCACTGTTTACAGGTGAGGTTAGGTAGTTCGTGGTGTGACTAATCTGAGAGATACGTAGCCTTTGACACATTTAGAGGGAACCCCGTCTAACCTACTGACATTAATTTGTTGCCCTGCAGAATTATCTTTTCGTCTGCACAATATATCTAAGCAGACACAGGTTATTAACATAATGCCACTTTTATGCACACTTTGTGTATCACCAAATCAGTGCCCTGTGTTGGCTAGTTGTAAATTATATTATGTTTTTCTTTAGATATCTCTAGTTCCTTCTTACTCCCGAGTGTCAGTTAATTAAATGACATGGTATGTATCGTATGCCTGCTAAAATTTTTGCAGTGATTCACTCATGTTGGTATTCATACTCATCACCGCCCTCTTTTCATGAGTGCATATCATCCCATTTTTGTCCCACCCTGCTGAGGAAAATGTCATTGTGTCAGCATTCAGTGGCGTAGCTTATTCTGTGTTCCGATTGTCATGGCACATGACACGGGATGAGACACCAAGATAAAGTGTCGAATTTCAAAGTGAGCAATAAATTTAAACGTAGAAGTGCCTTCAATATTTATGTTGTGCACTTTATCCTTAGCAATGGATAGACACACTGTTTCATATGTATGGTACACATTAGTGAAAATCTCAGAAGGTTATTGTTTGTGTAAGAGAGCATGTAGCCAGATCAGCAAGTAAGTTTATGACTGGTGCTTAAAACAGTGCACCATTATGAGTGCTGAGGGGGCCCTTATGAAAGGGTCTCTGATAGAGGAAGTGGATGTTCATTGTCTTGTGATCATTGCTCGTGGCTCATGGCGCGGAATGTGGTAGGGGTTGTAGTGGAGTTAACTCAGTGCTACACATTATATTTTGTAACACAAACAATGTTCTAGGTCTTGGTCAGCAGTGGTTATGCAAGAAATGACCAGGCCACCAACCGTGCTGTAAGAAGGTTCATATATGACAAAAAAGATTTGTATGTGTGTTTGTGTAAATAAGAGAGAGAGAGAGAGAGAGAAAGAGAGACTCGATGTCCTGGGGTGTGAGAGTCCTGTAAAATGCCACACTGTTACTGCTAATGCCACCATGAAGAAGTGAAAGAGAAAGAATTTATTGTCTATACAGTGCAGCCTCAGGTGTAGCTATCGGTTACATTGCCCTCAGTCCTTTAAAAGTTGCTGTTGCTGTAAAATATGTCCTGTTCTACCTTCTCCTCCTCCTCTGAACCCTCCACATCAGTCTGGGTCAGGGTGGGAGTGTAAAGGCTTTTTGATAGGATAGAAAAAGCTCTCTCACATTTTGATAGGATAGAAAAAGCTCTCTCACAAAAGCTCTCTCACAAGGCAGAGACTCCTCTTTGGCATTGATTGCCACAAATTTAAATATGGACTTACTCAACTTTGAGTATCTCACTAATTGCAAGATAAGGTGACATGTTATCGGTCTCTCTGACGTTTCTAAATCTTTCGTAGATAACCTTCTGCCTTGACGAAAAATGACAGGCTGCACATAAGTGCCAACAGGAGAACTCCTCCTCCACAACTTTCAGGAAACACAGAGCTACATCCTGAAGAGTTGGCAGTGGTTTCAGGCCAGCGTCAACATTGTTGGACCACGCATGTAAACCACCTTAAACAAAACTCAAGCTCCTTGCAGAAAGGATCTCCTTCATTTATCAAACGTTCACACATTTACACATTTTCTTTCTGCCCAGCTCAGGACAGAGTTTCTCTTTGATACCTGACCCAGGTTCCAAGGAAATGAATAGCAGCTCTCATTGCCACCACAGAGATAGAGGATGAGTGTTTTGTGACTTCAGTAAATCCCTGGGGTTTGTTTCGAATGCCTTCCTGTGGGTCTTCCTGCCATGCTGAACTTGTGAGTAATAATGAGAGGCATGGCTTTCATTTTGCCTGCACGTTATTTGGAGTCTCTAACCCCCAGCAGGGACTAGAGGCAGTTCACTGCAAAGCACTTTTCCCCCTCACACGATTTAAAGCATTTAAAAAAGAAGCACAGAACACTTGTATGCACTGAGAATGATATGCCCAAGGAAGAAGAGGCCAACCAAAGATGAGGATTTCTCAGCCATTGCTGTGCCCTCTATGAAAGGCCATGGCTATCTGGACTACACCATAGAGAGCCACCCCACCAGGGCCATGCAGATCATGGACGAGTTTCGCAGAAATGACATGCTATGTGACTTGGTTCTTCATGTAACCTACAAGGATAAAGTGGTGGATTTCAAGGTAGGGGTGCTCGGTACTGCAATTAAACATCCAGGTTACTTTTAAAATAATGTTGAAATTCTGGGAATTTGCACAGACTATTTATTTAAGTTGTCACATTGTTCACCCACTTGGGTTTTGGACAGAGTAAGACAGAATATTATGTCTAGAATAAAACCATTCTTCTGCCGAGTAAAAGCATCCTTCTGTTGTAATCTATAAAGCCATACTGTTTATGTGACTTTTTAGTAGTCTAAGTAGTGTAAGTAAAGCAGTACATGAACATGATGGGGCTGCAGTAATTTTTTCGGCTGAGAGCTTTGTCGATGTGGCATTGACAGAGACCAATGTCACTACCATCCCATTGCTGTTTAGTACTGGGTGTGAACACAGATTGATATGTTCTGTTCTGATCTGTTCTGTTGTGTGTTATCTGAACCCCTTGACCATTTTCCACACACATTTCATTCTGTTCAAGGTGCATAAACTGGTATTGGCTTCCTGCAGCCCATATTTCAAAGCCATGTTCACCAGCAACTTCAGGGAGTGTCATGCGTCAGAAGTGACCCTGAAAGAGGTATGCCCCGCAGTGGTGGGTCGGCTCATTGACTTCGCCTACACATCACGCATTACAGTGGGGGAGAAGTGCGTTCTGCACATGCTCCTGGCTGCCATGCGCTACCAGATGGAGGATGTGGCTAAGGCCTGCTGTGACTTCCTGGTCAAGAATCTTGAGTCGTCTAATGTCATTGGAATTGCCCGGTTTGCTGAGGAGATAGGCTGCACGGACCTGCACAAGCACTGCCGCGAGTATATCAACACACACTTCAGCGAGGTGTGTATGTGTGTGTATGCTTGATCAATGCTTTCAATTGATTGCTCACTACCAACAATTAACAGGCTTGTCTACCAATAAAACTTGGTCAATAATGGTATTGATGTGTGTACAACACAGCTTTTGTAACAGAATGTCCCCTAAAAAAAGGCTCTGATCTGATGGACATAGACAACATAGCTCTCTTTCATCTGAGGTGCTGAGTAATGTCAGAAAGATTTAAAAAATCATTTTCAACCAAGTCATAAAGAAAAAGCCATAGTTCAGCGACGTGCCTCCTGCATCAACGTCTTTCCTTAGACGAGCACACAACTAGAGAAGTTCAGCACATTCACCGCTGCTTGTTTACTCATTAAACACCTCAAGTTCAAGAACAACTGATTTAGATAAGCACTTCCATGCAATCACATTGATAAGCACATTGACTAAAAAGTGCGTCATGCAATCCTTTGTGTTGTACGTGTGCAAACTACCAACTGACATCATTGCTTCTTGTTTCAGTAGCTGAGTGAGGAGTCAGCTACTTCTAGTGCACTTGAATCTGAACTGTTTTGTTAATGCACTTAAGATGTCTATGCTGTTTACAGTGGCAGTACAGTAATTACAGTTGTTTCCTGTTCTGTTACTATGCTGAAAGTTTTGGAGAACTAAAGTGGCCATCACGGCCACTTGCACTGGCACATCACAGTCACAAGAGGAAAGCCTCTTTTAATCCCCCACTCTGTGTGTGTCACCCCCTGTCCTGTAAAGGTGACAAAGGCGGAGGAGTTCTTCAGCCTGAGCCACTGCCAGCTGCTGGAGCTGATCAGTCAGGACAGCCTGAAAGTGCTGTGCGAGGTGGAGGTGTACGAGGCCTGCATCGATTGGGTCCACTGGGACGTGGAGAACCGGGCGCAGTACTTCCACGCGCTGCTCAAGGCTGTGCACATCTACGCACTGCCGGCCAAGTTCCTGAAACGCCAGCTCCAGCACTGTCCTATTCTCAGCAAGGCCAACTCCTGCAAGGACTTCCTCTCCAAGATCTTCCAAGAGATGTCCCTTCGTAAGCCACTGCCACCGGCGCCTCAGCGCGGCACACAGCTCATCTACGTAGCCGGTGGCTACCGGCAGCAGTCATTGGCCTCCATGGAGGCCTTTGACCCTGCACGTGGCAAGTGGCTCCAGCTGGCCAAGATGCCAGAGGCCAGCAGTGGCCTCGGGACCTGTGTGCTCTTTGGCCTTCTCTACACTGTGGGCGGCAGGAACCTGTCTCTGCAGAACAACACAGAGCTGGGAGCGCTCAACTGCTACAACCCCATGACCAACCAGTGGAGCCGGCATGCCTCACTAAACACACCGCGGAATCGTGTTGGGATCGGGGTGATTGATGGGAGCATATATGCAGTCGGGGGCTCACACGGATCTAAGCATCTTAACACAGTGGAGAGGTCAGGAGCTATGCTTGAATATAGGAGAAATATAGTCAGAATATAGTACTTACTAGTTGTATAGTTAGTTTTAGTCGATTTACTATGCTACTGTTACCCTATACTACTACTATACTGAGGAAAAAACTTACCAACAAATTGTTTAAATTATTTATTTTAATTTACATGTTTATTTGATGGTGTCTCAATAGATAATTTTGAATGGAACATAACTGAACATCTGAGAACCACTTTCTTGCTATTTAATCCAGAGAGAAGTTCTGCTTAAAGCAGGAGACAATTTCTGTCTTCTGGTGGCTGGTCTTGTCAGAGGAGGTAGTCAGTGGATAGGTGTGAGGCAGCACAGTGACGTCTATCATCACTTGTAATTTGAGTGTTTTGACTCGGGTCATTTGTCATAAAGAGTAGGGTGAAGGTCAGATGGCTTTCCTCTGCTGTGGTGTGACGCAGCAACGTACCCTTAACACACCCCTTACCTAGTTTATTCAGGTTCACCAACCCTCCCATCAGATAACTTTCCTTTATGTCACTGTCAGGATATTCGTGGAAAGAAAAATCAAAGTTGTTGTTTCCCTCAGCTGAACTCATAATTCTGTCAGGGAGGGTAAGCACTGGAAGGTGAATTATGCTGTGGTTGTTATTCTTGTGCCCTCTCCAAAGGCTCTGAGATTTCACAACATTTGTCTTGGAATGTATTTAGGATTCCAGATCCTCCTTTTCACCAGTGCATTCTATAGATTGTGCAACAACAGTGCATACAACATGCTGAGCATGGGTTTCTTTTATCCAAGATCCATGTCATGTGTTAAAAACAGCCAGGTCTCTCAGAATAAGTTGAAAGCAGCACAGTTCAGACACTACTTAGGAACCTGAATCCTGTAAAGAATGCTTTAACTGTTCAGTGGACAGTTCAAAAGGCAAGCCCTAATCTCTACAGGAATTTAGACTGTGTATGGTGTGGTTAGGACCATCAGTGCTGTTAGCTGTTTACTTGTGATGGCCCCAATAAAAGTCTTGCTGAGGTGCTTATTAAGAGTTACTACTCAATGCCTGGCAACCATGGCATATAAAGCATATTTCCTCTGTGGCATATATTGGTTATTACATATTGTTTGACAGAAGTAAAGGCAACTATATTCCCTGATTGTGACTGACAAAATGACTGAAGTCGCTGACTCAGATATGAACTCAGGAATAAGCTTTTAACTCTCTAGGTGGGCTATCACTGCCAGTTTGCCATGCAGATTTGCCCAGTACTTGTACCATCACACCTTATATACCTGACTCCTGCTGTGGGTATGCGGAATACCATAATGAGCTCCATTATGGTCTGTAGCCTTGACTTCAGGGGCTCTGTGTTCAGAACAGCGTTAAATGCAAAGTCCATGTAAACCCTAAAGCACCCATAATGAGATTGTGTAATGGAGGCTTTTCCTGAGAAACAGAGAGCCCTTTATTCAAATGAACAAAGGAATTATGTCATCCTGTGAGGGTTGCCTTATATTTTAGGCGGCAGAACCACTTTCAGTGCTCAACACGATGATCATGAGGATGATGACAGTGTACATCTTGGAGGCCTATTCCTAGATTCTTTCCTCTCAGCTTTTTAAAAATTGTATTTAGTGTATCTCGGTCATTTGCAGTTGATTAGAGCCAAGGATACAGGTTACAGCCTCCTGTGGACGTATCCTGATAGCTTGAGCATGTTACAGTGGCTGATGTTGCTTGTTCATAACTGTGTTGTAAGGATGCATTAGCCTTCTGACAGGCCCAGTGCTTCATGTTGGGCCTAAATGCAAAGTATATCTTTTAGATCTAGATTTAGATCGGCAGCTTTTTGTAGGAAAATGACTGTACATGGCGGATGCTATTCTTGTGCCCCGTCACACAATAATAACAGAATATCTATTACATAGTGAATTCTGTGAGTCCTTACTATACAAGAGGTGGCAGCTGATCCTTGTAAATTGTCTTGTTGTAACAGGTATGATCCTGAGACCAACCGCTGGACACTTGTGGCCCCTATGTCGGTGGCGAGGCTGGGAGCCGGCGTGGCCACCTGTGGGGGGGCTCTGTATGTGGTTGGGGGATTTGACGGAGTGAACCGCTGGAACACCGTAGAGCGCTATCATCCCGACACCAACACCTGGCAACAGCTGTCTCCCATGCTCTCAATGCGGAGTGGGTTGGGTGAGTGTGACTGTCATGACCATAGTGCCTCAATAACGGTAGCCAGAGGGTATGGTAGCGACACAGTGATTAATCCTTCCTCCCTCCCAGGTGTGTTAACTCATATGCGTCCCCGTCATGTTGAAAAAGTTCTCATTTTGTTTATGCCATGCTCTCAAGAGTCTGCAGAGATCAACTATTTTCAACAAACTTTTCAGATTTGACTGTCCAAAACATTAGTTGATATAGACAAGAGTTGAAGGGGTTCAGCTGATTTTTATTGCAACTGATTTTGATCTGCAACAGGGTTACTGTTTTTCTTTTTATGATTTGTCAAAAGCCTATAAAGGCTTTGTTTGTTTGTTGTTCTACATGGAAACTTAATTGTGTAAGACAGGTTTGACGGGTAGCCTATAACCTTATCTAGCATCTGAGTTTGGTTCCTAACACACCTAAGTGTTTATCTGTATGTTCTAGATTGTTGTCAGTTCAGAATCATCCCCTCATAATGTCTAAATGGAATTATTACTTTTATGGGCAGCCACAAAAAACATTCAAACAAATTCAAAACAAAAAAAAAATAATTCAAATCAAAAGTCTTCACTGTCTTATCGGAATACAGGCAAAAAGCCCCCCAAAACAGAAAAAAATAGACAGAATCTCTGCTTGTGTTAAATGCCTCATCTTTAAACTTAATCACATTTTTTAGGTCTGGTATGTGTTGACACGTACCTATATGCGATTGGGGGCTATGATGGGCGAATGCAGCTGAGCAGTGTGGAGCGCTACAACATGGTGAAGGACGTGTGGGAGCCCATGGCATCCATGAAACAGTGCCGCAGTGCCCATGGCGTCACCGTCTACCAGGGCAGGATATTTGCTTTAGGTAAGAAGAATAGCTCACGACTAGGGACACTAGTACACTGGCCCAGTGGTGCCAGAGGTGAATACGTACAATCTCTGGTTGACACTGTACAGTTATTTGATTATTACGACTAGAATTAGAACGGAATTAAAACGGAACGTTTTTTTGTGCCTGATTGCCTATAAACGTAGCCATCTTTAGTAGTCTATATCGCACTAGGCTATTTTGCTCTCAGGCAATCAGAACTCCTTCAGAAGGCTGCAGGAACATGAACTTTCTTTAAGTTTGTCTGAACGTCAGTTGTCAAAAACATACTGTGTATGTTAATACCTCACTACCCATAGATAACTGGCTTATAAATGATGAAGTGCCTCTTAAAACACTTCAAATGCACTGATCAGTGTTGATATTACTGTTGATCAGGTGGATTTAACCAGGGTGGCTTCTTGTCAAGTGTGGAGTGCTATTGTCCGGAGAGCAATGAATGGACATATGTAACAGACATGCCTATTGGACGGAGCGGAATGGGTGTAGACGTCACCATGGAGCCTTGCCCTGGCAACCTGCTGGAGCATGAGGAGGAAGAATGACATTGAATGACATTACCTCACACAGACCAAATCAAATGATCTACTGAGCTGGTTTGGAACATCTCATTCACAGCACTATAGGGTGGATTAATAAGAGATACTGAAAGTGTTCACTATATACTGCGTTATCAAGTGAATGAAGAAGATGCTACCACCACGGACATGAAGACCAAATCACTGGATTCGTACTGTAATGTTGTGCCTTTTTTTAATGTTTTTTGTTTTTTTTCAGTCTTGTAAATGATGATATAATGACAGATTTGTTATTTGCACATATTTTCATGACCTAAATACATCAGTGTTTGCTTTTATTCATTCATATGGTTTTTATTTTTATAGGGGTCTGGAAGACACAACACAAACACAAATGCAGTATCTCAGTCCATATTTCTGTGGTTCCAGGTCCCCAATCACTAGGGAGAAGAACGCAAAAATTAGATCCAACATAAACTGAGTAACGAACTGCCAGCAACTAGCATTAACTGAATTTGGCATTGTTAAAATAAAACTGAAAGTTAGTTACTGTGTCCTATTCAGTTAGTGTTAGTCGCTGGTTCGCTATTTTTGAGTTCCTTTGCCCTATCGACGATATTCAGTGATCTGGAACAACAGGGCTATGGATTGATTCACACCGGATTTCTTCTTTAAATGCTGCTGGTTTTAACTCACTCCCATTCAGTCCTGGGAATGCCAAAATGACATAAAACAAGACATGGCAATTTTTGCCAATGAGACGGGAGAATTTTTGATAGTGATTACAAAAAAGACTTATGAGTGAAAAGCTGCCAAATCATTTGTCATCGATTGTCCCCATTGTGCTTTGCAGCCTGAGATGCATGCACCCTCTATTGCTGAAGCCTCATTCAGAATAAACAGGTGAAAATGAAGTATAAGCTCTTTTGCTGTCTTTTGTGGGAATGTTGACACAGAGAAAAGCATTAAGTTGTTGTGCTGTATCATCCAACTGAGCATTATTGGAACACTTAAAACCGCTTCATTCATAATGAATTTCAAATCAAGCAATCTGAATTTATGAAGCAATGGGAAACTCTGAATAGCTCAGTGAACTCAAACGTGGTGTTAGCACATTTTTTTTTTTTTTAACTGAAATCAAATAATTTTATTTTAATTATAAAATTAAATTATTAATATTATAGTAAAAGTAATCATGTAATAATCATATAAGAAATATTATACATATAATTATTTATTATGTATAATACATAGTCATACATATCTAGACTAGAATCTCAAAGAAATTTTGAGGGACCCCCTGTCTCCCTTAAAATCTCACTGGATACTTAATACATCTGAATACTTAACTATTACCCTTTTATTGTAGCACTGCAGTTGCACCTTAAAATAATGGTTTCAAACTCTTGCTGACACAGTACAACTCAGACTGACTTTGAGTAAAGTCTAGAGTCTGGAGCTTCATCATAGGGATATGATTAGTTTCTGGTGGGTGGGCATTTTGTTTACATTTTAAAGCTATTGGGTCTGCCTGCCAGTCGCTGATGTTTGGTTGTGTATGTAATGCTATAGGCTTTTAATCTTTCAAACACAGCCCTTAAGAGGGATGTCATCACCCACTCACTCTCTGTTTGCTGATCTTATCGGTAGTAACAACATGCCTAATACAAGCAGCGGTGTATTCTATTCAAAGTACTGCTAGCCATAATCTTTGGGGATTTTTCTTTAAAATACATCAGCGCCCAAATAGATTTTCTGAAGACGAAGTTCACCAAATGTCATTTTTCGTATCAATTTATCTCAACATCATTAATATGGCTTTATATAACTTTCATAATAAAATTGGGCCACATTACCAAAACGTACCAAAACACGTATGGTTTTACAATGAACATGCTCAACTCATGCTGTTTCTACCAGTGGCGTAACAAGCCAACACGGAGCCTGTGTGCAAGATTATCAAGGCGGGCCCCCTATACAGCACGTGATGGTGCAACGTCCACGAATACCATAAACCGCCCATTAAAGCAGGTAGAATGAATTAGACGATTGACAGAATTAGGCTAATCGCAACTACAACAAATAGAAAAAAATGGTGACGGCGTACCATAATGAAAAAAAAAAAACTGGTGACGGCGCACCATAATTGGAGGAAAAAACACTGGTGACGGTGCACCATAGCAAACTCACTGCTATAGGTCACTGCATCTTCCCAGCGTTCCTCAAAGATGTCCAAAAGATCCAGTTGACACCCAAGGGCATTCTCAATCGATACTATGGAAACTCCAGAGAGATATTGCATAATTGACGTATGTATTTCAATACATGTAGAGTGTATTAGCTAACAGTACCAAACGATGAAGTGTTTTGACGTGGTAAAGGACCTGGTGGATGGAGTTTTTCAACATTTGCCACGGGCCCATAAGCAACTGCCGTGTCACTACGCCACTGATTTCCACACTGTAAACGAATGAGTTTATATTGATTTTGCAACATTTTTATTGAATATCGGTATTGAGACAGGAAACGTGGCCCATTGGATGATTTTCTTGAAGGACATTGGGCTAGTCCAATGAACTCTCTCAGGCCTCTACTCTCTCTCCTCTGCCCACCCCTTCATTCCCCCTTGACCAAGGTTATCAAATTTTGCCAATAAAGTTCAACAGAAGAGAAGTGGCTGTTCGCCTGTGGAAATAGAAAATAAACCACAAAAGTGCAAGGGGAGCGGAAAGAAGCAGAGAGAAAAAGGACTAAAAGTCTACATGTAGACACAGCAAAATGTGCCAAAATCAGATATGTTTGCCACCAGAAGTTCGACAGTAGCACCAGCAGATGCAGGGCCGTCGACATTGAGTGCAGAAGTAGTCCCATCAAGTGCACAGTCTATCGGAGCGACACACAGCTTTAGTGTGCAACAGAGTAGTAACACAGACGAAGCAGAAGTAGCCATTCAGGTCCAGCAGGGACAGATTGAGGAGGAGGTCAGAATAGCTACTGTCAGCCCGGTAAGAAGTAGCCGAAATGTTAGATAGGGAGGGCGGAGGGCTGGTGTGTGTGTGTGTGTGTGTGTGTGTTCGTCTGCAACCTGCATTTCAGGCTACATTGCGCGATTCGATTGATGTCGGTGCGGAGAGGATAAAAATTGCATTATCCACAACAAATTAACGAGTGGTCGGCCTCAGAACGCCGTCAACTTTCTAGGCTACACATGCACGCAGTCAGAAAGACACAGGAATCAAACTGAAATGATGATAGGCCGTGGAATTAACAGTGAAAATGTTTTGGATGTGTGTACATCTTCAATAAATGGTATCTGGGGAAACCGTAGGCTAAAAGCGTGCAAATGCTCAGCATAGGGCATTTTTACAGGGCTCATTTTATTCAGTCAGACTTATAATAATAGCCTATAGAGTTTTGTGCACAACCTCGTCCTTGCTGGTTTAGAGTAGGTCAACCTAGTGTGTGTGTGTGTGTGTGTGTGTGTGTGTGTGTGTGTGTGTGTGTGTGTGTGTGTGTGTGTGTGTGGTGTGATTGAGAGAGATTGAGAGAGAGAGAGAGAGAGAGAGAGAGAGTAGATTTGGTGTCCAACTTAAAGTGTTATTCCATCTTGACATGCAGTTATAATCTGCAGGTGTTACAGCTTTCAGTTATTATTATCATGTAATATTAGTTAAACATTGTTTTTGCCAAAATTCCCATCTCTTCCAAGATGAAAGTCACTGTGCATGATTACTCTCAACTTTGCAACTTTGGTTTTGACCTCAACAAAATGGTTATGTATTCATTATCACAGCTTTCCATTGGATTGTTATAGGCTGCAGGCCAAACAGGGTGACAGTGCACCTTTTTATGTAAGTGCTTGTACTCTTGATTCACAAATTCACAAATCTTGTAAATAGGTCTATATGTGGACAGTTGGTGCAATATATTTTCAATACATTTTCTAATATATTAGCTTATACCTTCTACATGTGATTTAACATGCATTTAACATGCGCTCTCACCTGTGGCCTGTGGCCTATCATGAAAGTTAGCATGACATAGCACTAATAACCACAAGATTTTTTTACAGGCACAACAAAGTGAGGTATGATAATACACAGGTGTGGTTAAAATCCTACACAGTTTTGTTATTCTAATCTGGTTTAAACACTGTCCTACATTTTGTGTATATTGCAGCTAAAGGACAATTACTGTGTTTGAGTTCCTGATGTAGGAAATGGTGGTATTTTCAAAGTTTGATAGGCTAATGGACTTTCACAAGTGGTGTAGGCTGTTCTGCTGACTTTGTTGAGGTGAAGAAGACATGTTTACATGTCACCACTAGATGGAGAAAGACTACTTCTTACAATAATAAAACAAACCACAACTGGAACCCCACTATGTGACACTGCATGTCACAACCATAGAATCCTGTAGTGGTGTTGAAGGAGAAGAACAAAGGTATTATCTGTCTATATTTCTGAAGAAACATGCTCCGTTATGAGTCAGCACCTGCACTGACTTATGACCAAATAACACAGCAATAGTTTCTTTGGAAACTGAGTCATAATCACCCTTTGTTCTTACTAGTGCATTCATTCTTTCTGCGTAAGATGATAATAGACCCTAAAGATGGTGTCATCCTTGGCTTAATTTGCTTAATTTCTGCTGTCTATGTATTAACCTGTATGTGCTTATGAAGAAGCTTTGTGAGGCGAAGTGGTCAGTGTAGGCCTATTATAAACCAGTATCACTGTGTAAAAAAATATTGTTATTTTTGTCCAGCAACTTTCACATAGTGATCTGTTATTGTCCTAAACAGTTACAAAAGCCCCATTCTGTGTCATAGTCATAGTCACCATCCAACAGACGTCAGCAGGTTGGATCACTGACTTTGTTTTTGTTATTACCAATCCATGGTGCCAAGGCAACCAGCCCAAGGGCTAAAGAAGCTTAGCCTTCACATCAACAGGAGAGACAGTGGTGCACAAACAAGTGTGTGCGCACACACACACACACACACACACACACACACACACACACACACACAAACACAGCATGCTAAAGACATGTACACACATTCAAACATACATACTAATGTCTTGCCCTAACACATACAATGCCAGTGAGAAGCACATCTCTTCATGGAAGACATTCGCACACACCAGTGTACCAGCGATATGTGAACTGAATGATATAGATTTCTCTGTGATGCCCAAGCTAGAGACGGTTGATAAGTATCTTTGCCCAGGCCATGACGCTGCATGAACCTGACTCTGGCTAGGGGGGCCTAAATCAAGCTCTGCTCCCTACTTTCCTATAGCAACACTTCTTCACTGTCAATGACTATGAGGTGTCTGTTGAGGGTATGGTGAGAACACAGACTGTATAAGGTCCTTACAGAATAAACATAGCATGTGTATTTATCAGGTTAACAGGGCACAGTAGTCTGATTACTGTAGCTGTCTGACAACTGGTTGTCACCTTGGTGGACTTAACCAAAACACATCTTTATAGATATGAGCCAGATGAGGGCAGGATCCCTTTTTGCAGTCCCTGGGAAAAGGAGCTACTGTTGCTGGGAAGGTGGCCGTCATGAGCAACCCTCCAGCCACGGTTGGAGACCTTGTGAGATGTTTTTTTGTCAACCCCTAACTCCCCACAGGAAATAACGTTGTTTCAATCCTCAGATTTATCTAGTTATATATCTATCTATTCATTTGTTGTTTTCTAGGCAAGAGAGGGAGGAGCGATTGTATTGGATAGGGGTTAGGTTGAGAGTGGTATATAACAGCTGGAGAGAGTGATGAGTGCTCACTGACCCTTCACTGCTCCCTTTATTCACTCCCAAGAAGAAAAGAAGAGAGGAGGTGAAAGGAGAGAGGGAAGAGAATAGAATGTCATAATATTATAGCATAGATGCCGCTGACCATCTTCTGGTACTACTGATGAAGACAGCTACTGTATGATGTGAGCTGTGAGCTTGTTATATTGTCCTGTATAGGGGTGGGAATCGAGAACCAGGAATCGAGTAGATTTGAGAATCAAAAGCTTTAATTCACTGTTATCATATCCATCTGACATTATCAGTGCTGGCATGTTTTTCAGACCATTGTCAAGGGGTCTTTCAGACACAAAATTGAAATGGATAACACAGCTCTACATGGTTTTCCTCATTCTAATAAGCCACTGTTGTCATCTTAGTGGTATGGGCTGTATTACTCACCTATGTGCTGATACTGAAAACCTGTGTAGAATACAGTAAGGAATTGATGAGAGAATTGATAAATAATTGGACTGATAAGCAGAATCAATAATGGCATTGGTATTGCTAAAATCCTATCAGTTCTCACCCTTAGTAGTGTGATGGACAGTTCCCATATGTACACATTGTTTGTGGCATGTTGTGCTATGACATAATTGCCTGTGAACTTCAGGTGAAACCTGCTGCATATAACCAGGTTGGAAACCAGAGCGCAGAATCACAAAACCTGTATAACATTTCACAGCATTAAAATTTGTTTATTTTATTAAAATACACAAATAGATTTGACATAAGCAGACACTGCAGAATCACAAGAGATCCTGTACAAAATCAGTTTGCTTTAGTGGTTTCTTTGAGCTGAGTACTGTTAAAGGCCCTGTTGTAGTGAAGAGAGTTTAATACTACCCTACAGCCACTTCACAACTAAGGGGACACATAACCCGTTGGACTTCATTTTCCTTCAGGGAATGGCATTATCATTTGCCTGGGGGTAGTCTGTTAAGTCATCAGTCAATGAAATGTGACTCCTCAAGGGGCAGTTAGCTCCTAGCTGCCAGATCTGTCCCTGTTCAGGTCCAGGCCCACCTCAAGTCAAAGCTGGGCTCATTCCTGGAGTTTTGGGCCCCATCCCAGCCTGCCAACAAACAGCCACACCAAAATATACTAAAAAAAAAAAAAAAAAAAAAGATGAACCAGCCAGCCATTTCATTCTGTGCTCCTGAAGCACATTGATTAACTGGGGCTGTCTGGCTTGTTTCCCATTAACACAGCCAGAGCACAATTTTTGTAGATATTTTCTGTACAAAGATGATTTTTTTTTAAACCATGAATACTAAAAGGACAGACAGACAACTATGAGGTACAAGAAATCATGTTTGACAAAAAATGGGTAACACTTCACTTCAAGTCTGTATCTGTAAAGCATTAAAAACACATTCATAAAGGGTTATGAAGAAGTCATAATGCCTATAATTATTGACATAGATCATTTATCAATAATTATGATGAAGTGTTATCAAGCATTGTGATACACCGGCCGAACTTATGTTTGTTACATCATAACACTTTGGTCATGACTATTTTTGACAGGTAATAACAACATAATGTCAATCATTAGATTAGATTAGATTGAACTTTATTGTCATTACACATGTATGAATACAGAGTAACAAAATACAGTTTAGCATCTAATCAGAAGTGCAAATAGCTGAAAGTGCAATATGTACAGTGTGTGCAGTATGTACAGTTAAGAGCATTTATGTACATATAAGGGCAGTGTAAAAGTGGGAATAGATATGTGCAGATTATGTACAAATAAATTATGATGTGAATAGTTATGTGCAGATTATGTACAAATAAGTTATGGGAGCAGATATTTACAGATATGGCAGTGTAAAAGATGGGTATAAATTAGTATTGATTTACAAAAGAGTAATGTGCAGACGAAGTATGTTAATATACAGATGTTCTATACTACTATACATAGGCAAATCTGCATATGTACAGATATACAGATGTAATATGGACAAACATACAGGTGTGTAGATTTATTAATGTATGCATATAAAGATGTGCAGTAGAAGATAGGCAAAGTGCAATGGATATATATAGTGAAGAGAAGCGCTGTGAACAGATTATGTGTTATGAATACTTAACAACCCTTTATGAATGTGTTTATAATCCTGTATGGATAAAGACTTTAAATAAAGTTGCAGACAAATTGCAGATTGACTTTAAACCCGATCCAAGTGTACAAAGGTGTATGTCATTTCTATTGTCAGCAAACAGGGGGCACTGCGCTGCAAGATATCAAGTGGATCTATTGCCAATGCCTATCGCAGGGCAGTGTCATGCCCAGGACTAGGGCAATGCAAAAACTGCAGTGGACTTGACCATGAAATTTCAATTTGTGTGGTTTGAAATACAACTATATTTATCCTTGGATAAAATGTAAAACATTGGGTTTAGTGAACTTAAGTTTTGTGTTCTCCACTTTTTGAACAACTGAACAAAGTCTCAACTCCCCTAAGCAGTCTAATGAAAGAGGGGCCTAATGAAGCTTCCAAAGTCTTCACCTTACTATCGCCTACATTCAATCGTCATGGGCAGAAGTAATAGAAAATTCCTATGTAAGCAGGTTGTCGGACAGGTTTCTGTTGGCTGACGAGTAGGCTAACGTTACCTTCTTTGGAAGGCCAACCAGACAATATCTTGTGGTCTAGGCTAGTCATTCTTCCCTACGCTACTCCACTGACAGCAAAAGCAATGATGTACGTAAACGTGAGCGATGTCTTCTGGCCATTTTCTGTGTGGAAATGAAGTAACATTGTTACTGCAAGTCACAGAATTGTCTGGACAAACACTCTTCCATGATAAGAAATAACACACATCCAAAACATGCGTTAGCCGTGGGGATATCAGACTAGGCTAGAACTAGAATAGCCTAACTAACTCTTTATCGAAACGGGATTTATGAGCAAGCTATAATCAATTAATTCAATTGAAAATTACCATTTGCATCTTAAAATAATCATCTCTTCTCCACTCATACACACACGTGCGCACACACAAACACCACATCGCAGAATATACTGAAATCCAAACTGTTCAACACTTCTTTCTCCCAACTCAGCTCACAAGCATGACTTGACGGTTTCAAGCTCCCCACTCTGTGAATTGATTCTACTATGGTCTGCTCGAAACAAGGCTATGTCCAGTGGGGGTGACGAGCTATGTTCCTTTATTCTACCTTTTTTATTTTTTATAGTCTATCCCTAATATAGTAAATATATTACAGTAACCATAGTTCTAGAAAAGAAATCAATATTGGTTTGGTACTCATCAAACAGTTATTTGTAGTTACTGATATCCATAAAAATTTAAATCCCCTCATTATGAAATGGAACATTCCACAATTTATTCCAGGGAAAGACTGACAGTTTTTTGGGTCATGAAGCAGCTGTTCAAGTCAGCGTCTCACCCTCCCTCCGATAGAATAAGAAATTAGTACATTTTAAATTAGATAACTAAAACGTCAGTTTACTGAAAACAACTACAGAGGAAAGTGCACAGGCTATTAAAAACAAACGTAACTGACTGAGTAAAATGCGTTGTACTATCAATCAGACATGTTAGTCTACTTATTTAATTATTTTAATTGTAGAGATATGTTAACATTAAATAGCTAAGGCCTATGCAATATGGTATCATTCCACTAGAGTCTGAAACTGAACCCAGTGGAATTCATACTTGATTTTGCCTCTTCTATCCAGTATTATCTAGGCCTAATTTTGCAGCATCTGTTTCAGTCTTTTGGGTTGTCAGTTAGGCTAGGCCTAGGCCTACTCTTGGCAAAAGCATGCAGGGCAACTCATCTCTTCAAGAGGAAATTGTCAAAAAAAAAAAAAAGTCAGTGTAAGCTACTTGCTAATGGAGAGAAACCCTTATAGTGTAAAGTAGCCATATACAAATACTATCAACAGATTACCATCAGTTATTCAAACTTTGATGACTTTACAATGAGGTGATTGTCAGCATCTCCTCTGTGACTTGGCCCCAGAAGGCTGTTATGAAAGCGAAGGGTCTTATTGTCAATTCTAATTTTAGGGCTCTTATCCTCAAGGTCCTAAGGGACATGTCTTTGTGCTGGATGTGTACCCAGACATTTGGAAAAACAGCTAGCAGTCTGTTGTTCTGTTGCATGTAAATTGTTTAGATGGTGGTCTTTCATGACTATTAGTGCAGAATGAAATTAGGATGTTCAAAGAAAAAAACGTATCTTTATACGCACGACACTAATTCAAGTTTGTTTTACCTCACCGTTTCTTGCCTTTCTTTATTTACACTAAAATTTTATAGTCTATTTAGGTTTCATCTGAAAGCCTTCCCCTGTAGTCGTAGTCGACTAAATTAAAGGGTTGTTGTGGGTGACATCTTACGGGAGGACTACACCGGGCGTGCATATGTAACATTCCATTTGTGTAGCATAAACAGCAACACTTAACTTTCTCTACTTTAAATGGACCTGGCTACACCAGATGTTGGAGCACTGCACAGTCAAAAAACTTCAGATGTGCCCAGCGTAGCCCTGCTGTTAGGTATATTCAAAGTGCAGCAGACATAGGTTGGCCATTCATCTGGATTTCGACTTTCCAGCCCTCTGTCCAGAGCAAGACATAGGCCTAGTGTCCACCTTTTTAGATATTTAAGACACTTGCCTCGTGCAATACCAAACAATGTTTATAAGTAATATTGATGTTGTAGTAGTAACAATGCATAAATAAACAAATTTTAAAAGTATTAGGAACAATGCATTCTTTGCAGTCACTGAACATTAGCTGGTGCCAACAGTTGCGGACATTACGGATGGAATGTTTTGTTTTGTTTTTCGGAGTGTTTTTTCAAAGGGAGGGAGTGCTGAATGTGAATTTTGACGTGGGTCTTCCTTTTGTGTCTGGCTGCCAGTCACAAGTCTTAGTTGGGTATATTCAGAGTACAGTGTAGAAATGTTTGGCAAGTTAATACTTCACGTGAACTTGTTCAAAGTTCAGTTCATACAGAAAAAAATGAATGAATTCCCATTCATAGTTCACCATTTCAATTGAGAGCAAGTTCACGTTCAGTTCATTAAACTTTTTTAATAAAACTGAAGAAAAATCTGAGTATTTATTCGTTTATTTTTTCAAATAAACCCTATTTTCCCACCTTTCTGTCTCCATCTATGGATATTATTTATGTACCTGTTTCATTCATCACAACTAAGGCAGTAGGCCTAACCCATACAAGACTTTATCTGGACCTGTGATTCTAGACAGTATAATTCCTTTTTGGTTATAATCATTTGACTGAGACACCCTCTTTGGCATAGCATATATCTGTCTACCCAGAGCAAACTCTTCAGACTGGCTGTATGACCTTTGTAAATAGCTGCAGAGACTAGTATGTTTAAGTGGATTAAAACTATAATGCAATCCTCAGGGGCTTTGGGGTATTGGTAAGTTGGTGGAATTTAGGAGAGTATTAAGACAAGATAATCTCTGCTCTTTTTTCCCCTGCTGTTGGTATATGTGCAGTGATGAACCCATCATGAAGTAAATGGTTCAAGATCAGATTCAGAATAGATCAGGGCTTGGCTCTTACTTTAAAGGAGACGTGTATGACTTTCTAGTGAAAACATCCTAGAAACAGAACAGAAAGTGAAGAAACAGAATGTGAAGAAACATCCACAATGACTAAATAAATCACCATGTCCAGATGTCCTCTGAGATTAGCATGTGTTGGGCTGTTGTCTTGTAACATCACATTCTACTAAGTGTGGCTGCTGTATTAAATATAATGCAAGTGAATGCAAAGGTTCAAGATGACTTGAAACTAAGAGTATTCCATGAAGGCCGCCCAGAGTAGCTTTAAACATCTGCACTGTAAAGCCCGACATGTTCGATGAACATAATGTATTGGTGGGAACTTATTACCACTAGCAGTTAGATTTTTCAGTTTAAAAATTTTAGTACATTTTAAATTTCTATTGTTACCTCACATGTTTTGGTTGTAACCTTCACTTCCATAATTCTTTGCAATTCACTAAAGCCATCAACCTTTCGAATTTGTGATGCTTTTTTATGTGTTTACAATACTCATTGCGCTGATATATCAGTTTAATAAGGACATATGCCATATGCCCCAACAGTTCATTCTGAATCTACTCAAAACATTAAAGTTCAAATAATTTTAAATGATGCATGATGGTAAGGAGTTGATATAGAATCTCATTCTCCTTTGCTGAAATGTGTAGTGGTTAAACATCATATAAACCCCTATTGGAAAGGTTAAATGCACTTTCATGATGAGGATTGTGTGTCTTAGTATTATTTATTGTATTATTTTCCAGTTTTGCCATGTGATAAGAGATAATCGATCAAACCCTTATGGTGAAGTCTTTTTGCTGAGCTCTTCAGCATTAGGTGCACCTTTCATCTGGTCCAAGCTCACTGTCTCCAAACAGACATCCCTACTCAGATTACTATCTGTGGACACCTCTAGCATAGCTGACACATTGCTATGGAGCTCTTTTATAGCTTGGTGCAGCTGTGATGCATTGAGTCCATGGGATCTACAAATGTAGGCCTTTGAAGCATGCAGCCACTGAACAGGCCACACAGAGCCAAGAGAGAAGATTAGGTTGTATAGACAAAGCACAAGCAGTCATGTCTCTCCTCCTTGGCTGAAATATCCCTTCCTGATGTCCTCAGGACAGTCACTGGGATTGGTCTCAAAAGCTGACTAGCCTTGACTCCAAGATATGGACTGGGACTGTGCAGACAGAAGAATACACAAGGCTAATATACTCACAGTAGAAGATACGTTTGCAGCACATTAAGAAACCGTGGATTCCGGGTAGCACTGAATTTGACATACTGAATTTGATAGTAGCAGCACTGTAATTGCTCTAATTAGTGTCAAAATAATAACAATAAAAAGCCCTCCTTAAAAGGATAAAATATGGCAATGTACATTGTTGGATTCTCTTATTTGCTTGCGACAGTAAGTCCGCTACATAATTAATATGTGATGTCAGTGTGTGAAGTAATGATTATAAATCTGTTTTACACAAATGCATATTCATCATCAGAAGCATATGGCAGATGCTCAGACTGAGAGTATTACCCCTTCCCTCCACAGCGCACTGTGGTCCATAGTGCTTTAAAGCCAGTAGCCATGGCATAGTGCTGCAATCTAGGGGGGCTCTCAAGGTGTGTGGCATTACAGAGCAGGCGCCCAGCGGAGCGGAGCTGGCCCACCTCTGGCCTGCCTCTGGCCTGAATCTCCCTGACGGCACTGAGGTCCAGGAGTCAACAGGAGGAGGAGTAGGGCTGGGAGCTCTGTGTTTCGTCAAAGCGCCCCCCGGTCAGATGCTATCTCAGGCCGAGAGTGTGTGTGTGTGTGTGTGTGTGTGTGTGTGTGTGTGAGAGAGAGAGAGAGGGGGGTTCATATTTGTCTGTATGCCCTTTGTGTGTGCACACGCATGTGTGTTGTTAGTATACTGTGTTACTATGTGTGTGTTTGTGTGTGTGGTGTGGTGTTAGTCCTTCCCCTTCAGACATTCCTAATTGAGGCAAATCTCATTATTTATGCCGGCCATAAGGAGCTGACATGAGTAAGAGCGCTTTGCTTCTTTAAAGAGATCAGCCGGCCTGGCCACTGTGGTTAACGCTGAGGGAAAGCCACTGAAAGCAGAGAGGGATAGGTTACCCACTCTCACAAGACTCATGAGACAACACACAGCTTTTTTTCTGTGTGTGTGTGTGTGGTGGGGGGTGGGGGGTATGCTTGTGTGTGTTGATGTCTGTGTGTGTGGCTGTGTGGGTGGGTGTGTGTGGTGCATTATGCATATGTCTGCATATGTTGCTCTGTGTGTGTTTGTGTGTATGTGTGTGTGTATGTGTGTTGGTGTGCATGAAGCGTGTGCTTGGTGTGCATATTTTAAGCATTCCTGAGGCATATCTGTCCTCTGTTGTGCGTAGAAGATGCGTCTGTGAAGGTGTGAAGAGAAATGAATCTGATTGCGGGAGCTTGGGAGAGACCTCCTTGTGCTGCGCTGTCGGTATGCGCTTAAATTTTGCATGATTCCATGTGGAGCTCTGGCACTCCACATCACCGAAGATGGAGAAAGAGAACGAGGGTGAGGAAGAGAGAGAGAGAGAGAGAGAGAGAGAGAGAAACACACAGCTGCGATTGAGAAGATGGAAAAATTCCCAAAGTTACTGGTACAAGAAAAAAGGAGAGAGACAGATAGGAAAAGAGAAGAGAGGTAGAGTCAGGGAGAGGGGGATAGACAAAAGGATGGAGAAAGGAGGGTGCGAAAGAGGGTGTGATAAGAAAAGAGAAAGCTGGAAGCCAATGCAGGAAAGAGTCTGTGTGTACATGTGTGTTTGCCTATGTCTGTATATATGTGTCTTTCTCTCTCTCTCTGTGTGTGTGTTTGTGTGTGGTTGATAAAGAGTGAGAGAGAGATACAGAGAACAAGAGAAGGAGAATGGAGGAATGAGTGTAGCATTAAGGGTGAGTGGGGTATAGTTGTGGTCTGTGAGGTTTAGGGCTGTTCTCCAGAATCGACTGAGAGGAGTGCCTGCAAACCCCTGATGTCACTCACAAAGAATGGCACTCGGCAGTCACAAACTACCTAGATCCCAACATCTCCTGCTCCTGCTGAAATGGAAGACTTACTACAACATAAAACGCGTGGCACAAATACACATTTAGGAGCTTTTCTCCTGACAAATTAAAAAAAGAAAACAATCTCTGAATGTGTACACAAGCCACAGACAGCCGTCTCCTAAAAAGGGAACACGAGGCGCATTTTTGTCCTCCTTTTTCTTCTCTTTCTGGTTTTGTGAAAGGGGGGGGGGGGGGGTGGCAGCTGCGAGCCTCCATGCAGTAATGGCTCAAGACTGCAGGCTGGGCCCTTTGTACCTCTGCGTGTCTGTAGTTTGTACACACGCTGTGTCTGTAAGAGAGGGTGGGGGCGGGGAGACCAGGGGCCCCGGAAGGGGAAAAAGGGGCCCCTGTAGCATCAGCTCCGAGCAAAAACTGTCAACAACGTATGTATCACCCCTTCAGACAAAGGCGAGGCATGAAGGGCAATTATATGGCACAAACACGGAGAGCTGGATCCTGCAGGCATTTCTAAGACAAAAAAATGTGTGTACATTTAGAGCTGGAAATGAGTGCTTCCTTAAGGAAGAATCTTTTCCTCCTTCAAGGGGCACCATTATAGGCTTTTAGCGGTAGATGTTTGGACAAAGACAAGCAAATGTTAACTGCATTTAGTGTAATGGAAAACAAAAGAGATTTTATTGTGTAATAATCTTTGTCTTTCCCACTCACTCATAAACAAACAAACAAATGAACACAAACATGAAAGCAAGCAAGATGGCTGTGTGTGTAGCTAGTTCAGAGCAAGCAAAGTTTTTGAAATAAAAAAGTGCAGAGGTGTTATCTTCTCTGGACATACTCTGAACACACAAACAGACACACACACATATAAACGCACACACACACATACAAACACACACACACTTTTTAAGATGTGGCTATCAAAATATTGAAACTTTAAATTGCAGACATATCATGACACCATAAAAACCTGCAGTCACTGTGTCGAGCACATACATAGTTAATCACAATATTTTGACGTATGTTGTAATTGAATGTGTTCTGCCCATTTAATGGTTCCTGACATTTCACACTGTCTCTGCTTCTCTTATCTTACCTAGAGGAGAATGAGACATTAACTACATTTACATGTGCTTCAGTATCCTGAATGAGGCTTATCCCAGTTTGATCAAGTTCAGGATAAAGTGTTTATATGAATGCAGAGAAATCGGGTTATTATTATCCCTCTCTACATGAGAAATACTAATATTCTGGTTAGTGATTACCGCATTCTTTGAGGTGTTCTCACCTAGAAGAGCGCTGCTTGATTGTCTTGGCGCTCTACAACTGTCAGGAATCAGGATAAGGTGTTTACATGCTACAGTATCACAATTTCTTTCGGAGTACTCCACCTTGCATATCCCGAATTCTCAGAAACCGGAATAAAGGCTTATTCGGGATACTGAATTCGGGAAAAGTTGTTGTACGTGCACAAACGCAAAGCCGGAATACTTTATATCACAATCATATTCGGGATGCTTAAGTACATGTAAACATAGTCATTGTAAAAGTCCTATGAGTCTTTACATTATTTCAAATATCCATTCTTTCTTTTATTTGTACCTGTTTTGCCTCTCCCTTCATTCTGTCATTTCTTGGTTTGAAAAAAGGTTAAAGACTGCTGTCAGAAATAGGCCAGGTTAGGTCAGGCTTTGTTTTATAATCTCTGGTTGACCTCTTTAGACTCTCACTCAATCTCTCTCTCTCTCTCTCTCCATCTCTTCGCATCATCTCTCTCTGTTCTGCTGTCCTTTGAAGCATGTTGGTCTCATTCTGGTATTTCCAGTTTCTTTTCACTGTATTTATTTTTGTTGCATACAGTTGCATATAGAAACCCAATCTTTACATATGCCCGATTAAGTTCAGTTAGCTAGAAGGTTAAGATGCAGTAATCAAATTAATAAATTGTTGAGTCAGTCCCAAATAAACAGCCAATTCAGCCATGATCATCTCACCTTTCAAAAGAGTGGTAGAATGTGATTTTGGAGAAGCACAGAATAGGAACATAGAATGAGTCTATGGAACCTCAGACTGGTTCACTTCAGCTTAACCCCAGATGGAGCTGATTATGGGTCATAATATCAGTTTCCTGAGTCACCATGGGAACATGCCCCCTTCGCCTTTATCCTGACTCCCCAGATAGTCTGGAGCACATCTGGTGTGGACCTGGCCCTGATCTGGCATAGGTCAACAGGAAAGAGAAAAGAAGAGATGAAAGGACTGATAGATTCCCTACCTTCACACAACTTATACCCTAACCCTTATACAACATAGCCACATAAAACCACGTAATTCTTACAAACAGAGAGCTCAGAAATGCCTAAATTTATACCAGACAGAAATCCCACACTTTATGGAATGGCATCAAGGCTATATACTGTAGGCCAGGTCTTGTTGGGTCTAAGTCTAACAGTACATGTCATAAACATTAACGCAATAAGTGCTTGTTATGTAACACAGGCTTGGCTGCAGGCATTGTTCCACATGTTCTCCGTGGGGTTTTGTTCATGTTGGTTGCCCTGTCAAGGGGAAAAATGGCAGTTTGTGTGTGGGTTTGTGTGTGTGTGCGTGTGTGTGTGTGCGGGGGTCCAAAGGCCAAAGGCAACCAGGGGAGCTAAGGTGGGGACTTGTCTGTTTTGTTAAGGTCTGGCTATACTAAATATAAATTTGAATGTTAATTTGGGATATACTACCTATTACTACCATAGGTATACATTGAATACAACTCTCTCTCTCTTTCTCTCTCTCTCTTTCTCATCTCTCTCTCAATATTTATATATATATATATATATATGTATATATATATTTATATACACACATATATATATATATATATATATATGCCCAAATTACACATTTGCTCTCTGATGTGTTAGCCTGGCCTAATTCACTTTCTTCCTCTGTCCACAATTATCTTTGCTGAGTGTCATCCCTGCCTTATCCCGGCGGACTCCTATCACCCTCCCCTCCTGAGTGGACCACCACCAACACTATGGGAGGCCCATGTCAGGACCAACTCTCCATCATAGAGGCCCTTCCTGGATGCCGTTGCTAGGCCCGACTCCCCTTCCTTGAGGCTTTGTGATTGACCCCCCCTCACAATGGCACTGTCAAATGGACCCTTACTGTTACCCCCATGACCCATCTCACTCCTTCGAGTTTGGCCAGCCATAATTCCTGATAACCACCTATAGACTGACTACCATGTAATGTAAAAGTGGGTTAATACTCTTTATGTATTAATACTCCCATAATACTATGGTTAATACTCTATTATGAACCTTAGCTAAAACCATAGGCAACTTGTAGTCTGTTATGGTTACTACTGATTGTAATTTTTCTGCATGACCCCTGGCAGTTGGGTTAGCCCCTTGAGTCGTGCATCTGCCCAAGGTTTCTTCCTAGATTAACTGAACATAAGGGAGTTTTTCCTTGCCCCTGTTGCTCTTGGGTGCTCCTTCTAGCTCCTACCAGCTATATTCACCTATAAGCCACTCAGCCTTCCATAGGCATATAACCGACACAGTGATAAAATACAAACATTTGCCCTGAATTGCAATGCTAAACCAAAAAAAACAAGGCTGAGACTGAGCCTACAGGCCTAGCACAAAGCTTTTCATTCAGTTTTGGAACATAAACAAATTGGCCTAAATTGAGTAGCATAATAGAACAACTTCCAGATAACTTTTTAGTTTAGATTTCTCTTATGTGTGCACAATAGCCTTAACCTTACGTACATAAGACGAAGGTGTGTTAAAGCGCATGGTAAATAAATGAAACGGCTTTCATCATCGTTTTGATGATGAACAACAACAACAGTAACACGTGAATCATTTTGGTACCTTCGCCTCTTTAAATTCATCTTTGCTAGGTAGCAGTTCTCCAACACTCAGCTTTATATGCTGCTTGTCAGAGCTGAAGTGCCAGAGTGTTGTGCTGTAGTCCGTGTGGAACGTTGTTTCACGTTGGCTCTGACATTCGTGCCACTGCATATCGCCATAAGAAATTAATCAGTTTATTATCTGTCTAGCACAGGGGCCACAACAGGGGCCAGGTTCTACAGGAGCACTGGCCCCTGTTGCCACTGTGTAGAACTGCCAGTGGCAAAAAGGGCACCAAGACATTTGCATACAGGCTGTAATTGTCAGTCTTTCTAGGAGGACAAAAGACTGAACACTGACATAAAAAAGGCATTTTCTGTAAATAATGCTAATTATATGGAATGCTCCTGGAACAAAAAAAACATAAAAATGTCACTATTTGAAAACAAAGTTTATGATAAATAAAGTAGTCTATAAAATGAAATAAACAATTAATTAAAGAGGCTAATTAAGTCATAAACCAGGGTCCACTGAAAGTCTCCTCCCTAGTGGTGTAATTTTACATCAAGAATAATGCTGAGAACATTATTCTCTTTCTCTCTCTCTTTTTCTTTCTCTCTCTGCTTCTATCAGACGCCAGACTGCCACCATCTTCTGTTGCTCAATTTCAAGGTCGAATCCGATCCTCTCACCCCTGTATTTTCTCGCTGATTGGATGTGTCGGAACTTCATTGACACAGAGAAAGAAATTCACAAATAAGCCTAATTGGCATGCAAACAAGTTCATTCAATTAGCATGAAATTTGAATAAACCGCTTTGAAGGCGAGAGATGCAGAGAGAAGGGGGGTGGAGGAGGGGGAGGACAAGAGAGGAGGAGAGGAGAAGAGGAGAGGGGAGGAGGAGAGGAGGCAGGATGTGTAATTGACCAGCCCTGGGTCTCAAATGGCAGGGAGAGACCTTTCCACTCCCGCACCAGGTTGCTTTCTCTCCTTCTCTCTCTCGCTCTCTCTCTCTCTCTTTCTCTCTTCCTCTCTCTCTCTCTCGTCCTCTCCTTTCCAGCTCTGTATGTGAGTGCAGTAATTAAAGCGTCGTAAATATGTAAATACATCCTGCGACCGGCTAGAGTGGCAGATCAACTTCCATTTAATCTCTATTTACTGTGGCTCCTCCCCCAGCATAGTCTTTTCGGGCAGCACTATGGAGGAGGCTTCACAGCATTGTTGAATGAATCGCATGACAAAGTAGTAATGAAAATTTTGGTCCTGGCGCTATCCTATTGCGTGCAGAGTCAGAGACAAACGCTGATTCCGCCCCTGATTGAGACCGATCTACCGGTCATGTCCAGACTATACATTTTGATGTTGTAGTCTGGCTTGTCAGGCAAATGCACGGGAGCAATGTCGCTACAGACCCCACCCCACCCCGTCCATCACTCCTCTCCAGATGTCTGATCATCTTTGCAGCACCTTTCACCCCAGATGTTGTATGAGCCTCATACATCCAAAAGGGTCACAATCTCCCCGTCCCCTCCAAACGTACGCACACACACACACACACACACACACACACACACACACACGTACATACACACTCTTTTTCCTCCCTTCCCCCACTTCCTCCTTCTCTTCAACACTTACCTCTCTCTCTCTATCAGTACTTGGGTGCAACAGTGTTTGTCCTTGGAGAAAAGGATGCTATTATTCTCATGGGCACAGTCAGTGCAAAACAATAGAACATGAGGGAACAGGGAGATTGGGGAACGCAGGCAAAAGCTTGGCACTGACCATGCCACAAATTGACATCTGCACTTGCGTCAACACACCATCATAAACCTGTTGCTCTTGGATCTGTAGATGCATGTTTGTGTGTGTGTGTGTGTGTGGGTGTGTGTGTGTGTGCACAAGTGTGTGCACATATATGTATGCACATGTATGCATGTGGTGCTAGTTTAGTGTCATGCTCCTCGGTGAGGCCAAGGGCTGTTCTTGCTGGTCATCAGGCATTACACTGCTTGCTGGAATGTGGTGAGCACAGGGTCAATAATGTATTGATTGCACTTAGCCAGTAAATAATGTGGATTAAGCAGGCGTATACTATGTTGCTGCTTTAATAAGCTCCACAGTAATGACACACACGTTTGTGTGAATAAGCGTGTATGTGTAGAGACATATGTGTTTGTGTGTGTGTGTGTGTGTGTGTGTGTGTGTGTGTATGTGTGTGCAAGTGCATGTGTGTCTGTGAATTCTCAGGTGTGTAAACCACCGAAAACCCTATCGTTAGGCAATTTGCCAACCCAATACTTGAGCGCAGCCTGCCGGAGTCTAATCAGTGAGTTGGCAATGTGCAATCATACAAGAGCAGTCAGTTTTTGAGCCCAACACTTAATGTATTCCTCACAGAGAGAGTGAGAGAGAGAGAGAGAAAGGGGGAGAAGAGAGAGAGAGAGTGAAGAGGGTGGGGGTGGAGGTGGTGTTGGTGTGGGAGGAGGAAGAAGGTATGGGGGGGGTATCTTCTTCAGCCCCCACAGGTTATTTTTGTATGCACTGTGCATTAGCTTATTGTGTGAGGAACATCTATCATTTTAGCTGGGTGATGAATGGCCGCCCTGAGCGAGGCTACCGCTAACTAGAACACACCAGGGAGGAAATGAGCAGCAATAGTTGCAGCAAGAGAAGCAGCAGCAGACACACAGAAAACCATCTCAGAATCCAAAAATATACCAAGAGATGACTGAGAACCTGAGTATCCAGTAGCAATGGGAAACAGACATATCAAATTGGTTGTATTTCAACATATAAGCAGAAAAACCCCCCCACTGATTCTTGCCAACCCTGAAACATCTGCAAGTAACACAGAGAACCTGATTGTACAAAAAATGGGAGGGGAATCTCTTCTTTCTCCTGACTTATTAGCATTGCTCAAAGAAATTAGACACTGGACAGGTGAGGGATAGTTTGTGTGATGATTCAGCATGTCATGATGAACCTTGTGCTTGAGGTCAGCAATGTGTTTTTGTCAGACTATGATTTAGATCAATATATAATATATTTAAATATAGAGATTTAATAGCCTTACATTTGCATGCACCCGCCATGCATTCATTGGAGGCAGCCAGATTACCTCATGTTCAAAACTGAATCAAAGCCCACAGTAACTACCGCCAAAATTACTGTGGCTGGGTAAGATAAATAGTAAATACTCCTTTTGGCTATTTTTAGCTTACCCAAGTGTCAACCAGAACTGTTCACCGTTCACCACTGTTTTCAGAACCTGAAAAGTTCAACCAGATCAGACTGCGAAAATGCATTTGAGGTAGTGCAGAAATTTTTTTCACTTCGATCACATTAAATGGTACCTGGGACTGCATTTAAGATGGCCTGAGATATGGACAGCACATTCCCCTAGACATCTACTGTGGAACATTGGTTCTCAAAGTGGGGTCCACAGCTCGCTGCCTGGGACTCTGTGAAAAAGTTTGATACAAAATAACATCTAACATCTGGCATCTAACAGAAGAAATGGATATAAGATGGGCTTTCAGAGAATGGATATAAGATGGGCTTTCAGAGAAATGCTGTTTAATTTGTTATTGCTTGAGACAAAGTGAAATGATGTGAAAGAGTTACATCTGTCTGCAAAGTTTACAGGGTCACAAGGAGATGTTTGCTAAATTTTCTGAAAAACATAATTTATCACTTCATCATTTATCCCATTATATTTTCTAAAATTAAGAATGACCTGCGCCTATACCATATCAAAATATTTCATTTTTCATTATCAAAACACTTGCAGTTGTTGCAGCTCTGAGTGCAAGCCTGGTCATTGAGTGCCAAAAGCACAATAAATAACTCAGGGAAAGGGCATGTGCTGATATACCAGTGGAAGGAGGGGCACCGCTGCAGCTAGGCCTAAGAAGGGGTGGGATGAGGAAGACAGATTAGGACAACAAAGGCTCTGACGTAAATGGCCGACTCAGCCACTCTCCAGGCCCTCTCCGTCTCATGTCAGTACTGCCATATTTGTCACAGACCTGGGCTGGTATGCTAATGAGGAGATGGGCGGGTATGTAGGTCACATTGGCCCCATTATTAAAGACGAGATTCAACCCCACAACCCTCCTTCCACCCCAACACACTCCACACACATCCAACACACACACACACACACTTCCCTTCATCCCATAAACACTCCCCCCACCCACCCACTGTCCACACACACAAACACACACAAACACACACACACACACACACACACACACACACCTACCTCACACATCTACAAATCCATGGAAACGCACAACGCACACTGTTCCTACAGCTCATTAAAATCCCTTTTCTAATTCCACCTTGACGACAGGGCACTGAGAGCACACTCTCACATGCTACCACATGGGTCAGCCATGGCCTGCTAGGGCTTTGGGCGTGTAACCGAAGGGTTGCCGGTTCGATCCAGGAGCAAGGCACCTAACCCCACACTGCTCCAAATTTCCCTCTCAGGATCACAAGAGTTATAGATCATTATTATTATGCACATCCTCCCACATTACACACACCTTGTCTCCTGTCTGAGCCCAGGCAGCACATGACACTCATGCAGGACAACAGATTTCCATGTCACACTGGCAAAGCACTCACTGCAGAAACAACACATCACACCACTGAGTCTAAATCTCCCCATCCAGCTCCTCGCCCCACCCCTCCACCACCAGCAGAAGCACCACCATCAGCACTCAATGCAGCTGAGCAGAGCAGAGTGGAGGAGATCTCTCATGTACAGGGAACCTCCTAATGAGAACGCTTCCCAGGGAGAATGAGCCTAGCCTTGCTGTGTGTATACCTGCATGGATGGATACAAAATCACCACCTGAACATAAAAATCTCATGTCTTATCTATTTTGTCATTGATATCTGTATAAATGACAATGTGTTTGTCTATGTGTAATTCGGGTGTATGAAAATACGATTGTTTCTTCAAACAGACGAGGAGGTTTAAAGCAATAAATGATCAATGAGTGTTGCTGGCCTTGGAATTAACTTGCTCCCTGAAGGCTGGCAAGACTCTCTTCATGTGTAGCATGAAGCAGCAAAACAAAGCCTTGTACTATCATAGACAGGTAAGCAAATAAAGAAATGCCATCCACAGATGTTTGACATATACAGTGTGTTTAAAAGCTCTACTAATTTGTGTATAATTGTCTTTGACCTTTCCATTTCAAGATGGCTGTTGTTTGAGACTCTATGCCTTGTGCCGGTGTTTGGAGAAATCATGGATCCATTCATTCATCGTGGCTGCATCACAGATAGACTTCTAGATGTCTACCCATACAGTTTATGGAGAATAATATCCTATGTCATCACCATCACCGATAAAACTGCAGTATTATTTGCATCAATACAATTTTAATTCACAACAGAATCAGAGAGAAGTATATTTTTTGTATCTTTTTTGACACAAGATGAGACAAGGGAAAGAGAAAGAGGGAGGAAAGTGACAGATAAATAGAATTATCATTGCAAAAAAGCATTTATTTATTACATAATAAAGCCAAAAAACAAAGTCCTTTTGTGACAAACATGGGGACAGACACAGGAATAGAAAATGATCTACACATGTAGTTAAGAACAGCATCACTGCATCCTAAAATGATCTACACATGTAGTTAAGAACAGCATCGCAGCATCCTAAAATGATCTACACATGTAGTTAAGAACAGCATCACTGCACCCTAAAATGATCTACACATGTAGTTAAGAACAGCATCACAGCATCCTAAACATTTCCTGTGGTCCTGTCCACAGTGCTCATGTGTCAGATCTGCCTCTCCCAGCTTCTCTGTCTGTCATTCACTGACTCATGGTACCTGCTACCCACAGCCTGATAGTCCTGATGCTGATCCTCTACGGATTGAAACTGAAACCCAAAGAGGCGGCTGTGGCGAAGAGAGAAAGCAAAGATGGTGCTGTCCTTCAAACCAAAATCCAGGACAGGCCAGGTCTTTATCAGAGATGTGTTTTTCATCAGATGAAGATTGGGGATCATTGGGCACAGATTGTACACTGCTCTGTGGTGATGCGGACACCAAATCATGTCAATAATGCTTTAATCTGATAATGTCCATAATCTAATGATGTATGTGTGATAGAGGAAACAGTGTAGGGGGACAGGGCTCATCTTATGGTGCTGCATTCAGTGCTGCAGCATGGCGAGGCGGTATTTGTTATTCTCAGGGTGTCTCTCATCTCTCTCGGTCTCTTATTTCCCCCTCTCTCTGGCTCATTCCTGCTCTTATTCTCTCTCATTCTCTCTCTTATTGTCAATCCCTCTCTCTCTTCTCATTCATTCTTTCCCTCTTTCTCAATCTTCTTCTCTTTCTGTTTCTCTCTCTCTCGTTCTTGCTCATCATGGGATGTCTGTGGAATAGAGTCATCAACATGCATTTCTCTCTGCTTCTGCTCTCTTGCTTTCTGTCTCCCTCTCTGGGTGAGGTGTGCTCTCTCTCTTTCTCTCTCTCTCTCTCTCGCCCTCTCTCTCTCTCTGTTCGTCTCACTCTCTCCCTCTCTCTGTCTCTGACAAACACACCGTCAGCTGTGGCTGTGGCTGTGCCCTTCCCACAGAAAGACAGCATGAAAACATAGCCTCTGCCTCCCTCAACCCCACCCTCCTCCCCCCATACCCTTAAAGGGCCACATCATTCACACACAGAGGCACCCAGACACCCACATCACCACCTCAATACTGCCACCATGCACTCCAGCAGACCAGGATGTGTACCAGCCAGCTTTGCAGATATGTGTATATGTGTGTGTGTGTGTGTGTGTGTGTGTGTGTGTGTGTGTGTGTGTGTAAATGTGTGTGTGTGTGTTTGTGGGGTGCGGTATGGAAGAAGAAAAACTTCAACGAAAAGGATGTGGCTTGTTTAGATGTTGAGCCAAAAAAAGAACGGAGTCTTAAAGTTGGTCAACCACCTCTGTTTTGATGTGGTAAAGTTCTTTAGAAACACTCTATGGGTCTTTGGTTTCCTTAATGCGTTATGGGATAAAAGTTGTGCTCTTTAACTGACTTTTTTCATGTACATAGCAAGAGTGGTTGTAGTAACCACTAGTATAAATTCAATAATTTGGGCAGTCTGCTTATCTCGACTAGTGTGCATGCCGATATGGCTAACCTGATCCTTGTCAAACTGCACAGAACACAGTCTCATGTGTTTTTTATTTGTACAAAAAAAAAATAGCGGGTCTTACATAAGTGTAATGGCATCTGGCTTTTGAAGCACACAGAGCGGTAGCCTGGCCTCTGAGCGCAAAGGGCTGGAGATTAGTCTTTTCTTTTGCAGATCGCTCAACTGCTCAAAATGAAGGCTTGAGAAACACAACAATATCAGACATGAAGAGGGTTCATGATGCCACTGACTGGTGTGCACCTGGTGTTGGATTGCACTACAGTCAAGTGAGCCAGACTTATAGTCGCTCTGTATGGGTATTTATAGGTAGTTTATTACCATTTGAGAGTTTGAGAGGGAAGAAAAGGAATCCCTTGATTTCTTATCTTATATGTTACTATTTCATTTCATTTTCATCCTGAGTGGCTCTACGTACAATTACCAAACCCAACAAAGAAACATAAGCTGTTGTGTTAGTTTATGGAATAGTTGGCTTTGCATGGGTCTCTGTTTGCCTGGCTTTCATGACCAATTAACTCAATCTGAGACTGAGCTTATCTGGAGACCTAGCTGTCTTCTCCCACTTCTCTGAGTTGGGATCAAAAAAGATTAAAGATTAAGTAGATTAAAATATCAAAATATCTCTCTTGTTTGTATCTTTATTTGGTACCAGGTGTTTTAGGGATTATCCAGAGTGAATCAACCTGTAGCCCTGTTGTTTCACATTGCCAAAACCTGTCCGTAGGTATGAGAACAACAGAATTTGGTGCAACGTAGAGCAAATGGTGAAACAGCAGCCATGAGGACAAGGAAGTTTTGTTTTCTTATGCTCTCCTCTGTTAGCAGTAGCTGCCAGTTCGCAAATTTTGTATACATTGTACCAAATGCTGTCGTTCTTAAACCTACCGACAGCACTCAGCAACCTCAAAGAACAGGAATATGGGCTTAAATGGGAGTTAAAGCCTGTTTTTGATTGGTTCCTTATCTCAGACAAATGAAAACAAGTGCAAATAGGCAGGTTGGCCACACTGAGCTCCAGAGCAAAATCAAATCTCTCCCAGATCAGGCTGGGTTTTCCCAGGCTAGGTTTCTGTGGACCGCCATTGACATATTTCTACCATTGTTTTTATTTCGTTTTGAATATTTAAAACCGCGCACAGTTCGATGAAAGATGAGTTGGTGGCCTAGTTGTTCCCAGCCTTTTTGTACCTCAACTGAGTTCTTAACATAGCCTACCAGTGCGGTCACAACAGAAATCAAATCATACCAGTGTTCAGCCTAATGTGCAGTTCACTGAATGATTCAATGAAAACCGATATGAAATGTGTATTTCGAAATTCAACACCGGGAATAGGTTTATCTGAGTAGTTGACTTTTCATTGCAGCGGCAGAACTAAGGTCAATTATGGCACTGTAGCATGGGAATTTGATGGTTGCCCATTAATGTTCTGCAAGCATGTGCTGCATGGCAAAAGACATCAGAACTACACTGGTTTGCAAGTGAAAAATATTCTGCTGTGCCTTTGTAATTTCATATATTACGGTGGTTTGAATATGGTAGTAACAGAAAATCATTTGTGATCTTAAAATGAAGTGGGTAAATAGGCAAGTTATACCTAAAAACTGGCGGTAATGGCATTTGAGTCCATAGCAACTGGGGTTGCTATGAGAGAAAATGGGTGTGTACATGTGAAAATGATGGTTAAAATATTCCTAAGCTCTAAGGAAATGAATTGACAAAGATTTATATGAAACCACAAGTTGTTAGTTTATTTCAAATATTAAAGCAACAGACTTAACAGGGCATAACCAAAGTTAAATCTCACTGAAATCAGCTAACTGCTGATTTCATCCTATTAAAACTCCTTAATTCGATTCCAGAGTTTGCCATACATGGGCGTGGCGGGAACATTCATTACGTCACACGCAGAACATCAATAGATCAGTGGCCTGGCCTCGCCTTCCTACACACATCTGCTTGATTATCATCTCCCTCCAGTGCCAGTCTGGATTTGATTCCACTGAGCTCATTATTTTCAGTAGCAATTTTACCACGTCAAATTAGTGAGGGAGGAGTCGTGATTGCTGAGCTAGAATGCTATCAGTCAGTGCAGGCTATCAGTCAAGGGCTAATCCAATCTTTTCAAACTTCAAAAAAAGCAATTGTTTCTCACTACCGAATGCCCAGACTCTCTGTAAGAAACATAGTGTAAGCAAAGTAGATGGTAGATAGGTGGGACAAGATAGTTCATGGTAGTTGATGCCTATAGGAGGAAAGTGGGGATCAGTTCTGATTTGCATAAATAGGCGTGTAGTTAATGTGATTGGCTGTAGTAGATTAGCAGAAGCACTAGGTGGCGCTAGCCTGGTAGTAGATAGTACTGTGCACTGAAATAAGGTAGGTGCATGGTTTTATAGCATAGTCGCTAGCTGGTTTTAAAAGCTAAAATTTTTGGTCCTGTTTACATGTATCTTTTAATCCGTACATGTATTAGATCTGTTTTTTAATCTTTTTATTTTTTTGCGTTTACACCTATCCAGTGGAATCCTAAAAATACAGCGTTTTGAAAAATCTCCACTTTGGAGGCTGTTTTAAGAAATACCTGTTTGAGGTGGCTAAAACTGTTTACGTGTAAACAAATGGCCCAAACGGATAAAAAAATATCTGTTTATAAAAATATCTAGATATGTGTAAACAGGGCCTTAAACAGGGCTTTAAACTTGCCGTATTGTGACCCTTTCAGAACTTCCTGTGACCCATGTGGGACCCAACTGAGACTAGTCATGGAAATTTCCAATACAACTAATTCTGTCAAAATTATGTAGAGGAAAAAAAAGAAATTGAAAAAAGGTTTAAAGGGTTTATGCGTTGTGAATCAATCTGTAGCTCTTTAGTTTCACATTGCTGAGTGCTGACGGTAGGTGTGAGAATAACAAAATTTGGTACAGCATAGACCAAATAGCGAAACAGCACTCAAAGCTAACTGATGAGGGCAAGATAGTTTTGTTTTCTTGTACCGCCATCAGTTAGCTAGCTGTTATTTTGAAAATTCAGTCTAAGCTGTACCAAATGCTGGATCTTCTAGTAGCACTCAGCAACTTCACAGAACATGGATATGGGCTGATTTATGCTTTTTTACTTTTCCACAGACCTAATATTTTGAGTTATTTTATAACATTCATTAAACAACAAATTGAATATATAACAATTACTATTGACAAATGAAAGAAAATCTCGCTTTTGTTGTTCTACAGACAAGGGCCTCAATTCTACCGCACAACTACCAGATACCATTAAAAGGTTGCGTTCCCTTTAAGAAACCCCCACTCTCTCCGCAGCAGAGGGAGTGTGGCTAGAATCCTGGAACAGCGATTGAAAAAAAAAGTCTACCAGTGACCTGTTTCAAGTTCCCCCAGCAGAAACTGTGCCTGATTTGTGGCCAATGTTGGAGATGTAAAAAAAGGAGGAAAAAACACTAACCGGGTAGCTATGGAGATAGAACGTTTTGCAGGCTGCTTTCTTTGACATGTGTTGAGTGGGTAAAAGTCTTAAAACAGTGTCCAACATGTACGCCAAAGGTAAAGGAGCAGTCGTCCCCTCCGATAGCCAAGCGAGAGAGAAGTAAGTTTAAGTATATTTGTGTATTGTCACAGAGACCTAACCTGCTAACATTACCTGGAGATCACGGCTGACACCAATTTCTCCAGTAGCTACATGTGAAGCTGGCTTGCTAACCGTGTTGCCAGCTAACTGTTAACTTTGTATGCCATGCAATGCATTGTGTTTTTGTTGCATTGTTGAATATTATCGCGCGTTGGTTGTACTGACTGTTGCTTGTGCGCTGTTGTTTTTGTGTAGTTTTTCTACCGCTTTGTTTGCTCTTTTCAAGGTGTTGTGTCCTGATTGGACTTTTGTGACCAGTCGTTGCTAACCTACATTAGCTTTTGTGTCGCTTGCTAACTCAGCTCTTTATTGACTTTTCTGATGCACTAAGTTAATTTAGGTAACATTTTTTAAATGAAGAATTCAGTATGGCACAGTCATGTGTTGGTCATCGTGAGGAGATGTTTCCTTCACATTATGCTATCAACAGCTACCGGGTGACTAACGCTAAATCGCATGTTTGGCAGTGCAGTGTCACTCATTGTTACTAGAACAGTGTATATCATGGAAGTGATGATAACGCCACGAAACGTTTTAGATTTTGAATAACTCCCTAGGTTTGTCAGCAGAAAAGACACAATACTTTCATGTAGCCAGGTTCAACGGGAAAATGGGCAGAATCCCGGACGCTTGGTTTTTATTTGTATTGTGGACTATTGTACGCGAAATGATTGTCCAGCACTGTGTATGCATGGTATGCATTCACTGTCTTAAAAATGGCTACATTCTAACTCAATGTAACATTGCCTCTTGATAAGAATGTTTGTGTTGCGGATGAGGTGGCCGTGGAACTAGCAAGGGCTAGCTACGTTGAGGTGCCTCCACAAACAGCGGCGTTTGCCAGTGGAATCAGCTAGCTGATAACTCCAAAAGACCTTGTAAGAGATAGCTGCTGAGCCTTCGTCAACATGCTCCATATGGTTTCTACCAGAACTGTGTCGGACAACCTATCTCAAATTAGTTTAGGTGAAAACGAATACATGGGTAAACGGTTCTGTTTTCTGTAGTGCCAAGGTTAGGAAATTAAAAGTATTGCCGATTGCCACGGTGCTGTACAAAAACGGATCGACAATACTGGCCGCAGGCAGATTTCTTGCTTCAAACCGGTTCAACAACGGTGGCCTGCGACTTTATTGCATTTTGATTTGTGCACAGCAGCGATAGTTGTGAGATAGACTTGTGCGTGCTTGCGAATTCGCATCTAAGAAGAGTTAATGAAATTCGCACCTCGTATTAAAGACGAACTTGAGAGTTGAGTTTAGTTTAGTGTACCCTGCTCAAACATGGTCCACCTGACCTCTAGTGTAATTCGAAATGTCTAACTTAGATTTGGCCACCCAGAACTGGTCATTACAGAGTCGACGAGTCCTAGATGCAGACATAACTCTATGAAAGGCGTGCTAATGCTAATGCCTTGCCTTTCATCTGCGCTGGACAGCTGTTTATCCTGTTGCATCTCTTCTCTCACTTCTCTTCCTCCATGACCCCCCTCTCTCTTCACAGTATTTGCTTATAAAGTTTGTACACATTCTCTGCTTTACTTCACAGCAATGTATAACAGGCTTTTTTCAAACTTTTTTCATTACCTGCCTTTCTTTTTGCAATTCTTGTATCTCTCTCCATCCCTATCACCCTCTCCCCATCTATCCCTCCGTCCTTCTCTTGAGACGATCTTCCTTGTCTTTCTCCCTATCCTCCTCCTTTGACCCCCCCCCCACCTGGCCCTTGCCAGCTCCATGAGCAGCGAGGCTCCCCACCGGCCCTTGCCTGTGCTGTAGGCATGAATAATAGAGAGCAGGGCTGAGGACATGATTGGCGCTTATGTGGCCCGGCTTCATTCATGTTTAAAGATGGGGTTTTGTCTGCGAGCCCGAGGCGACATGTCAGGTGTACTCCACGCATACATCTGGGAGATCCCTTTGAAACAAGGACCTGGAAAGAGACGGGCAAGCGAGAGGGAACGAGAGAAGAGAGAGAGAGGGGGGGCTGGAGGATCTCTCTTGCACTTTTTTGTCCTCCTACATGAACGTTACAAAAGAGGTCCTGTCATTTCATTCAGATTTTTGTGCCAGTTCTGATGTCTGTCTTGATAGTGCTGGCGAGATTCTAATTTTATGCCTGGGTCCCACATGCAAGAAAAGAGTTGGATTGTGTCTGGGGGTATAACAAAGCCTAAAGTAGGCTATAGGAAAGGAAGAGGGGGTTGGATCCTCGGCTGGCTTCCTCAGACATCAAGACCAGCCCATCTCAGGTGTTGTGCATGGTCCACATCTGGAGATACTCATGGGGGGGCACACCAGGTTACCCGTCACAGCAGAGGTAGTGTCGTGGCAGAGGATGAGATGGAGGCTGCAGTTTTCTCTCTGTCTCTCTCTCTCTCTCTCTCTCTCTCTTTCTCTCTCCCTCCCATTTGTTCATGTGGAGGGGGTTGTCCCCTCAGGCATTCCCCTGAGCTAGCTGCTATTCAGGTTTTAAAGACAAGGAGCAGTGGTGATGGTGGCTGGGGTTGAGGGCTTTTTGAAGCCAGAGAGACTGTTGGCCACCTGAGTAGCCATCAGTCTTTAACACCTGCTCAAAGTCCCCCTCCGTCCTACCTCAGACACACCTCCTGTTGTCTCCTGCGTGGCTGTTGTTCTCTGCCCAAACAAGCTTTTTGGGACATTTGCATATTACAGGGCCAGCACGTGCAGCAGGTATTTGCTTTGGGGCTAATGAGAGAGACAGACATAGCATAGCCAAATCACTACACTGATTGTGTTTGGAAAACTTTTTGTACTTTAAGCTGTTTGTTTGTTTAAACAAGTGTGTCAGCATCAAGTTTGGTGCTGTCGCTGCATCACTGACTGACGTCTTAGTTGTTTTGAGCCGAGGTGGACTAAGACCTGAGCTTCTCTTCTTTTGTGCGTTTCGTATCCACTTGCCCTCCCAGCTCATTCATGTGCGTGTGATGACCTGACAGAACAAACCACAGAACAACTTGGCCAATCAATTCCAATGAGTCCGGTCAGTGATGCTGTCTCATACAGTGCTGTTCATACAGCAAGGCTGTCACATATTTAAAAAAGAAAAGAAAAGTCCCACCTTACAAAGTGCACCTTATGGTGTCAGTAATTAAACACACAAATAGAAGCAAAACACACACTTTGGGACATCTCCTTTAGGTTCAGTGGTGTGTTTTCCACTGCTAACTGATTAGCAACCAAGGTTTTGGGAAACACATCCCTGAAGACCTCGATCAGCGATGACATAAGCCAGTGCCCGTTCCTTTCTCAAGGTGGACCCTCTTTCAGTCTGTTGTAGGGCTGTTCTTTTGGCCACCTCAGGTGACCAGTCACCCATTCTGCACTTTCCTCCCAGACGGGCTCTGCTGAGAGGGGTGGTGGTAGCGTGGTGGTTAAGGAACCTGGCTAGTGTGTAAGTAGCCTGAAAAGTATTGGGTTCGAATCCCGGCTGCCACCGTTGTGCCCTTGAGCAAGGCACTTAACCCTAAGTTGCTCTAGGGGAGACTGGCCCGGAACAATTGATAGTTGATGAGTTGTAAGTCGCTTTGGATAAAAGCGTCTGCTAAATGCATAAATGTAAATGTAAATGAGAGAGTGTGCAGGCATCTCCTTTGGCCTGTGGTCAGTGACAATTCTTCCTGTTGCTCCTGGCTGACTAGCTGAGCCTGCGGAGCTGGCCACTGCTCTGCCGGAAGCTGGCTGTGCCGCCTCGGCCGCCTCCGATTAATCCATTTCTGATCCTGGATGAGCCACCTAGATCCCCTCGCTCCGTTCTTTTCTCTCTTTGCCCGCGCACTTCTCTTTTATCTCCTTGGCCCCCCACCCCCTAAAATGTCTACCCTTTACCTTGGCTGTGTTGCGTTCTTTTTGTGCTATCTGTCTGCCTCTTCTCACTCTGTGGTCTTTGGTCCTCTCTCCTTTCATAGTTGTGGGGCTGTAGCCTAGTAGGGAGCGCCACCACTTGCACAAACATACATCTAAAAAAAGCTGACACACAACATCAACAAAGCTCACTGCAGACAGTTTTGTATGTACAGTACTTGTAATGAAGAATGTTTTGTATGGAAGTTGAAGTTTGAAAGAACACTGGTATTGTTCATCCTGTGTCTTTTGGTTATGGACGGTAGATGGCTAGATTTTCTCCATCACCACCCGTATGCTGCCACGTGGTATAAGGTAGGCAAGCTATAGCCCCTAGTTCGTTAGCCCTTAGTCTTCTAACGTGTTGGGGCGGGCACAAAACAATCCGATGAAGGCCTGTTGTTGTTGGCAGGACTGTAGCGGATATCACCCAGATTCAGACCTCTGACCACTGCTTTGGTGTGCTCTTAACTTTAGGCCCGCTCTGTGTTGCCACGGCAGCAGCTCCCCACTTGAAGTCCTTGCTATTGAATGAATGTTTTTAAATAATGCATCACGCCAGGTGCCGTTATCCAGCTCTGGAGCATGCACAGCTCCTTGCTACACCCACCTCCACTTCTCTCTCTCTCTCTCTCTCTCTCTTTCTCTGTGTCTCTCTTTCTCCCATCTTTCGCTTGCTCTCTCTCTTACTCTCTCTCTCTGTCTTTGTTAATCCCTGTGTCTCTCCCTGTGTCTCTCCCTGTGTCTCTCCCTGTGTCTCTCCCTGTGTCTCTCCCTGTGTCTCTCCCTGTGTCTGTCTCTCTCTCTCTCTCATCCACTTATAGTCTTTCTCTAAGGCTTTCTCTCTTCCTGTACCCAAGGTTCTACCCTCTTTTACTCTCAAAGGCTCTCCTCTTTTGTTCATTTCATTCATTTCTTCTGTCTCTCTTTGTCTCTCCTCTCAGATCACATGAATCCCGTGCTACCATTAAATTTTTATCATGGCCTGGGATATAGCGGGGCTGTCACAAGTGTGTGTGCGTGTGTGTGTGTGTGTGTGTGTGTGTGTGTGTTTTACTGACCAAGCGCAGACCGTCAGGCTCAGCGAAAGAGCCACTGGGCTTTCTCAGAGCCTCGGGTGGTCCTGCCCCCTCTGTGAAACTGGTCAGAGGGGGGGAAGGGAGTGGTTGTGTGGAAGTCTTTAGCCACTTAGGAGCGCAGCACACATGGGATAATTTCAGGGGCCGAGTCGTTCATATGACTCCCAGTTTACACAGCACCAGAGGGCAGTGGGGGTTGGGATGGTGAGGCACCAGTGGCGCTTTTTCACTTCTTCTGTTCTCTCTCTCTCTCTTTCTTTCTTTCTCTTTCTTTCTCTTTCTCTGCAGTTTCAGTGGGATTGTTCATTTTTCCCTGCTGTGGTGTGAGAAATGTTGTCATTCTGGTCACTCTTCTTGTGTGTGCGTGCGTGCATGCATTTGTGTGTGTGTGTTTGTGTGTGTGCGCGTGCATGCGCAAGAGAGGGAGAGGAGTCACAGCCTCTGCGCCCTCCTCCTCCGACTCGTCTGGCCCCGATGCCCTCTGTGTGGGGGTGATTGACTAAGTGATCACAGAGAAACTCTCCTCCCCCGTTTTATTGCCGTGCCGTTCTGGGCAATGCAGCCTTGTTCATCACTCGCTCAGTGTGTGCCTGCTTACCCGCGCTCACCCTCCCACACACGCACACACACACACACACACACACACACACCATACACACACCGAACACAGACACACCATACACACACCGAACACACACCGAACACAGACACACAGACCTACTTAACACATGCTGCTTCTCAATCTGTTCAGGGCCACACAGTTTTAAGAATGGAGGGAGCGAGTGAGCGAGAGAGAGAGAGAGCGAGCGAGCGCCCATGAATAGATTCATGGGCATCTGTGGGATTCAGCTGCCCAAACTGTGCTCTACCAATATGGCCTGTGTTTTGGGGTGTGAAGTGTCAGAGTGCTCAGTCTGCACATGTTTGGTTTTTCCCATACAGGCATCCCCATGAAGATGTCCTTACCTTAACCATGCTTTAGGTGCCCCTGGTTTGGAATGCCCTACCCCAGCTTGCTTTAGGGTTTGTATAGAAGGCGTCTAACGAGCAGACTTGTAGTGGAGGGAACAAGACAGCATTGCTCTCATGAAGACATGCAGCGAGCCACAGTGAGGTTTGGGTTCAGATCGCACATGGAAGGCAGTGGGAGTTGGAACTGACTACAGTTTTGTTTGTGTGGGCGTTTGATTTATTTATTTATTTATTGTGCTGTAGCTTGAATATTATCCTCTTTTGTAAGTTGCTTTGGATAAAAGCATCTGCTAAATGCGTAAATGTGGATGTGTGTGTGTGTGTGTGTGTGTGTGTGTGTGTGTGTGGTGTGTGTGTGTGTGGTGTGTGTGTGTGTGTGTGTGTGTGTGTGTTTGTTTGTGTGACTGTGACCTAGAGGTAAAGAATGGGGTGGCCATCCAGTCTGTTCCTGCTACTTGTTTGCACAGAAGGCTACTTACAACTAGGACCACCACTGTTGATGACTCTGTTACCGAATGAGACGACAGAGTTCTGCCAGTGTCGGCCGAGCTGCACATATCGCTCAAATTTTGGCCACTTCTCAATGCACCCAAAACCATCAGACATCAGACTGCCAGCCTACACATCGCCACAGACTGATGTGGCAATGTCTTTACAGCAGCCGATAGGTTAGAGATGTTGGGCTTGGTGTGTCACACCACACACACACACACACACACTGACAAACAGAGGTCTTCACATGAGTCACCCAACAAAGGCACAGAAACAAACCTGCAGACACAAATGGACACTTTGAGTCTGTGCACAAAAATGCATGCACACCCAGACAAACAAACAAAGCTCAGATAAACATAGAGAAACACACACAAACACAAACATAAACATACACACACTCACACAGTACACTTTCAGAATACTAAACAGCATAGATTCGGTCTCTGAAATGGCCCCCATCTCTGGGTGTAATTTGGCCAGGAGAAGCAGAGAGGCTATTTTCTCGCCTAATAGAAGCAGGGAGCTGAGATGGAGCAGCCTTGGTTCAGATGTGTGTGTCTGTTTGTGCGTGTGTGCGTGGACGTATGTGTCTGTGTGCGCATGCGCGTGTGTATGTCACTCTGGTGTTTGTCTGTGTGTACTTCAGTTGGGTAATTACCAGTCCCAACCAACTAAACAACAGACACTGGAGGAGAGATCCAGAAAATGACAAAAATATGAGGAGCACGATGCTGCTGTTGGATTGAATACACACACACACACACACACACACACACACACACAGACACACAGACACACGTCCAGAGAGAGAAAGAACACTGAATGTGGCCAGTCTGGTGGGGGTTGGGCACTGTGTAGGTGCAAGCTGAGATGCTTTTGTATCCAGCAGCAGGGTAGTGTTGATGTTAGCCTACCCTTTGGTACCAGCACCCCTCGCCGCATTGACTGTGTGGGCTTTACCATCCTTCCTTGTGGTGTGAAAGGGAGACTAGACAACATTTTATGCAGGTTTAGGTTCATTTACCAGTTTCTCAGTGTCTTTGATAGTTAGCCGAAATGGCTTATTGCAGGTGGAATGAAGGCTCTCTCTGCTCCCACTGCGCTTGCGAGATGACAGTGATGCCCCGGTCTAGAACGGAACTGAAATCAAAATTGCTTTCATTACCTTGTCAGTCAACATAACTTTGAAAATGACCATGGCTGGTTGCTGTTCTTTGGTTTGCTAACAAATCAACATGTTTATGAGAATTTACAACGTTGGTGTTAAGAAAAAAAAAAAAAAATCAATGACTGTAGGGGGAGCTCCATAGAGGACAAAAATCGCAGGCTTGCTTGGCATGCCTTTAAGGGTTCCCTGTCTAGCTGATATACACATACCTAACTTTGTTAGATTCCTTGTGTGGAGTACAGTGTCTCTGCGGAACGTAAGGCTTCACTACTGTGTTGTTTGCCTGTAGGATAACGAGTTGCAGACCTGTTGCATTAGTCTTTGTTCTTCTTCCAAGACCTTTATTACCTCTCTCATGTCTTTCTTCAGAAACCTCTGCTCTCACCACCAAATCCCACCTTATTTGCCATTGCTGATGTTGTGAACTACGATCAATTTACAGACTTAGTTCTGCATTTAAAGACTATCACCTACCTTACATTTACCGTCTTTGTTTTTTCTCTCTCTCTATCTCCTCTGTTTGTTTTCTACAGATTAGCTTTATACGTGTACGAGTATCTACTGCATGTCGGAGCCCAGAAATCAGCACAGACGTTCCTATCTGAGGTAAGAACCCACCTCCCAAACACATACCCTCCCACCCAACACCCCACGAGTCCTCCCACGTACTCCAGCGATACGCCTGCACTTCCTGCCGATAAGTGGGTGAATCGGATTACTCTCCCCAGAGTAGTGTGGACTGGCATGGAATTCACATTCTCATCGAGCCCAGAGGTCAAGAACACTTATGTAATTCAGACAGCTCTCTACTCCATGCCTTTTCCCTTGCTTCTTTCCCCCCTCCTCCTCCTCCTCCTCCTCTTGCTGGGTAAATAGTACGAGACTGGTATGTGGTTGAGAAGATTACTTGTCTTATGTAAAAAGTAATTGGCAAGAAATATAGTAAAGGGTGATGAGTCATGTCAAATTAATTAACAGTTGAGCTGTGCAACAATTGACCTTCTGTGTCAGCCTAACCAGTCTGAAAAGACGGTGCAATATTGTGTTGCAGTGTATGAGGGCACACAGATCATGTGAGTGTATTGTGTTGCACGGGGGGTGGGGTGGGTGAGGGTGATCGGGACCCAAAGGGCATTAATGTTGTGCATAGTTCTTTTTTTTTTTTTTTTTTTTTTTTTTAAGTAAAGCTCTTGCATTGGAACTGCAGCGGTCCTAGCACTCACGTTGCACGCATACCTCTCTAAAAGCACCAGCCCACAAGCAAGGCCTTCTCTCTGATTTTTATCTTGGCAGTTGGAAACGTGACAGGATGGAGCTGACTGATAAAGTGTTCTTAACCTCTGGACCTGTTTAAATAATCCACTTTCAATTTCTTAATAACTGAAAAAAAAAAAAAAAAAAAAAAAAAAAAAAAAAAATATATATATAATAAATAAATAAAAAAAAAAAATATATATATATATAGAGTCCTCTTTAATTGTCGAGTAGTACAAGTTTTGGATAGATTAATTTCTTTAAAATTAATGTCTTCACCTTGCGTTTCTCAACCCCTCATTTAGTTCAGCTCTTATTCCTCTGATTTTGTGTGTGTTTTGTCCTTACTGTAGCAGCACCTCTGTTGTAGTTAACAGATGCAGTGATTTTTTTTTTTTTAATTGATTACGTTAAATGTATAATATTTTAATACAGCATTGAAATTTTGACAAAACAGTGGCAATGGAATCACATATGTGAAAAAAATGATTTTTATATCTAGTCTGTAGTATTTAAATCTAAAAACTGACCCTGACACAGACACACATGCGGTCTGGTGGTGTGTGGTCTTTTCTCTGTGTAGCAGCAGGGTGCCACATTGGATTAAATATCCATTCAGTTTTCCCTGTATAAGAATTTGTCATGTTGCAATATTAAAGGTACGGTTAGTTTGCATATGTTTCCGTAAGCAGTGCAAGGTGGGCAGCATGTCAGACGTAAGCACATAGGGAAGGTTTGTTTGATTTGGTTCCATTTTTTAATGTTTGCAGGACCTTCAAAGCTAAGCTGACGCTATATGTGTCTTTGACAGCATTTTTTACTGCAAAAAAAGTGCCATGATGTAGTTAGTGTTGTCCATGTTGCCCAAGTTCATTCCTGTTGAATACTGTGATGCCTGAATGCAGGGCAGGCCTTGCCTTGGTAGTCAGAAGGCGTGTCTTCCCCGTGGGCCCCCGCATACTCTGCTGTGCACTCCCAGCTCTCGTGGCAGGTGTCTTTGGGGATCTGACTGGGCCTCTTGTCTCCCCTGCAGATCCGATGGGAGAAGAACATCACGCTGGGGGAACCCCCAGGATTCCTGCACTCCTGGTGGTGGTAAGTCTGCCTTTTTCTGTTGTGCTCTTATGCTTGCTCCATGTTTTCCAACACCTCTCTGAGGTGTAGTGTGTGTGTGTGTTTTTATTTGTGTGTGTGTTTGTGTGTGTGTGTGTGTGTGTGTGTTTATGTGTGTGTGTGTGTTTGTTTGTTTTATGTCTAAATAATGAGAGAAATGAGCCGTATGTATGGGTTCGCTTGGCAATCAATATTTCAATGCTCATAATTGGGGTAATCAGACATTTTTATTCCGTTGATAATCAGCCAACGGTGGAAACTCAAGGAGCGCTCTCCTGCATCTCTGTGTGTAAGAGAGCTCCTCTCTCGTTATGTTTTTTTTTTTTTTTCATATGTTGAATATGCATGGCTAATTGTAGGTTCCTCTTCTTCTTTTGAACCTAAATATCCCTGGAGTTAACTTCTCCAGGGCTGTGTATTAAAGCCTCCCAAAGAGAGCAGCTTTTAGCTTTGGCGCACAGACGCAAGCATAGTATGCCAAGCCGTTCCCTTAGTGCTGAGCTGGCTTTTGTAAGTCAGAACTGTATGGTAGCAGCTTGACCCATGCTGCTGGCCAATCATGAGGTCACAGCCTCTTCTCCCAGGGCACGGCTCTGGTGCCTGGGGCACGGAGCCACCCCCTTCTGCCCCTCACCCCTGTCTGCCATCCCCATGCCCCAAACAAAGGGCCCAGATGGCAAAGGAAAGGCCCGCCCCAATCCCCCCCCCCAAAATCAACCTTTGTCTGCTGTCCCTCTGCTTTGTTCCAGCCCAAAGAGCACCAAACGGATTAACCCTTCACATACCAGCCCCCCCCCCTACTTTGTAGTAAATGGCCACGTCCCCACCCACCTCTCACCACCTTCAGTCCCTCCCCTATGTCCCTTTGACTGGCTGCGATTGGACAAGGTGCCTGAATGATGGGTCGTAAGGACAGCAGGGGTCAATAGCCCTTGTGTTTGGGGAGGGTCATTTTTGGGGGGGTGGAGGTGGTTGAGAGGAAGGACATAGAGGAGGCGACGGAATGGTCTTTACAAGAGATGCAGGTGGCAGGGAGGGTGTCTTTAGCGGGCTAATCAATGCCCCCCCCCCCCCCCCGTTACTGTCTTGAGGCTCTAATTTTGAAACCCTGGCATTTTTGGGTGCATACACTGTCCCCCTGTCATTTTGAGTCCCCATTTTGTCCCTTGTGCAAATGAATCCCAGTGGACAGAAGACATGCAATTCAATTCAATGCAATTTTATTTATGCAGTGCCTTTTACAATAGTATTGTCTCGTGGTGCTTTACAGAAGGAGCACAAAAGAGCAACAGGAGCAAGGAAAAACTCCCTTATGTTTAGTTAGGTTAGTGTAGGAAGAAACCTTGGGCAGATCCATGACTCAAGGGGCTAACCCAAGTGCCAGGGGTAATGCAGGAAAAGTACAACCAGTAGGAACCATGATGGAGGAAGTTGTCCATAGGGTTAGCTAAGGATCATAATAGTTCCAGAGTATTATCCCACTTTACATTACATGGTAGTCAGTCCATAGGTGGTTATCAGGAATAATGGCTGGACAGTGTAGTAGTGGCCAGACATAGTGTTAAACTCAAGGAGTGAGATGGGTCATTGGGATTCATTTGACAGTGCCATTGTGTGTGTGTGTGGGGGGGGGGCAGTCACAAAGACACCAGGAAGTGTAGTCGGTCCTGGCATGGGTGTCTAGGAAGGGCCTCAAGGATGTAGAGTCGGTCCTGGCACAGGCCTCCCGTAGTGTTGGTCAGGAGGGGAGGGTGACAGGAGTCTGCCGGAAGGAGGCAGGGATGACACTCAGCAGAGATGATTGTGGACAGAGGAAGCAAATGAATTTGGCCAGGCATCTCACATCAGTGGTCAAATCTGTTATTTGTGCATACATATATGTGTATAAATATATATAAAGACAGAGTTGTACGGCATGACACATGATAGGTTTGTGGCGGCACTAGGCTATAGCAGCATAACTAAGTTATGGTCCATGGCAACACAGCAACACTACTGTAGGGATGGTCAGTGGTCATTGAATTTGGCCACTGCCAGTTTCTGCCCTTTGCGCTTAGGGTCTTCCTGTTATGTAAGCTAGCCTACGTCATACTGAGTGTTACGGCTCTGGGCTAATTCTGATGATGTGCTTCCATGGATATGTAAACTCCACTGTATCCTGCTGTTTGATTGAGAGGAGAAAAAAACAAAGCAAAACAAAACAGTGCCTCTGGTTTTGTCACAGCAGTTTCGCATTCCTTAGTTTAGTAGTCAATTGCCCCCCATTCAGAGTCAACACTTGTAGTGGACTCCCTTGAAATGAAAATGAGGTAATCCTTGTAGTTACCCACAATTAGCCAATGCCTGTCTGTCGCATAACACTGCCTTGCACCGAGGGCTTTGTATGCAGAAGCATGCTTTTGTGACGTCGCTGGATGCAGCTGTATGTGTGTGAGCCAGGGACTGGGGAGGGGGGGGCTCAGATGAGTGTGTGTCAGGGGAGGGGGGGCTCAGATGAGTGTGTGTCAGGGGAGGGGGTGGGGGTGGTGGGGGGGGTGGGGGGGTGGGGGGGGGTGCTTGGATGTTGTTGTGTCCTAAGGTGGTGACTGGGAGTAGTAATGATGATTCTGTGGTCATCAAAAGATTATACCCTACTACAGTGTATATCCCGTGCCCATAATGCACTGAAAGTCCTCTTCAATCAGAACTGTTACAGTATGTCTCCTCTGTGAACAAATTTGAGTGTATGCTGAAGATTTCCAATCTACTGGCTTTAGTACTTGGACCATGTTGCTGCGGTTGTACTGCATGTTGTAGGGCGTCAGTGGTGTTTGGTGAGTATGATTGATGAGAAGGACAGAAACGGATGGCCACTGATGTGACGTGAGCTGTCTGCAAGATGTGTTCGTCTTTCTTTGCTTTTCAGGGTTTCCTGTCTGTTAGTCTCTTCGTCTTTCCTACCATCAGTTTTTCTTTCCTGCAATCTTCCTTGTTCTCCACTTGGTTGTTTGAAAATTACTGAGGTGGCCTCTCCCTTCATGACACGTTCACTTTGCCAACAAAAAAAAAAAGAAATCTAAATATATGCCAAGGCAAATCATGAGATTGAGGTTTGTGCGTTTTGATGGAGAATAGTCTATTGAGTTATTGTTTTATTTTTTTGTATTTTCTCTTCATTTGTAATTACATCACTTGTCATCCTGGCCTGCTAGTCACTAAGATATTCAGTGGCCGCAAATCAAATGAAACACTTCTGAAGGCCTCTCTGCTTTTTGATGCACTACAAAGCGTGTGTGCAGGGGATAATTCACATCTCAAGTGTCTTCCTGCTAACGCAGTGTCAAAGCTAACTGCTAACTCATGAGACTGCTCCGCACACTTTGCTTCAGTACAATATTAACACTTTCAGCCAGAGTTTTGTGCTCTCAGTAAACTGTGTCCTGAAAGTTAGGGAACCACAGAGTAAGTCAAATTGTCAACACTGTCTCAGTACTTGGCCCCTAATAAGTTGATATCACAATACAGCAGGTACTCAGTACATTGACAGGAAATCATCTACGGTTCACAATATCTGTGTAGCGGAAGAAGGAAAAAAAAGCCATAAATGAGTATAAACTGTGCGTTTGATAGGCAAATGAAAGTGTGAAGAATTTTTGCACTGGATGCCATTGTTACTGTTCCCACACTGCGAGGTTACCTCCTTTCATCTGATGCACGATACCACAAGGAGCTATCAAGTTGTGTTTAGTACGTCAGATTGCTTTGGTCAAATGTGTTCAGAGGATATCTGTTTTAGCACAAATATTTATATATCGGGCTTACTCGCAATCTCGATTTTCAGTATTTTGCCCTACTCCAGTTGAAGGCAGCATCTCCTTATTTGTATCTTTGTCGTGAAGGAAACTGCCGCACTGTGTGTCTGATGGCAAATATTATTCCTGTCTAAAGTACTGTAATGTCATGTTGCTAAAATACATTTTCAAATGTAGAGTAATTTGCACATAGGTCTGGTGTTTTTAAATAACTCTCAATTGTCACATGCACACATGTGTATCCTTACATGTCCACAGTAAGTCAAGTTTTGGCCTGGAAAGCAGGCACTTGTGGCCTGTTAGGTTGCAGAGGGTGTGTGCTGTTGAAGGAGGTGGTGTATCAGAACCCGGCTCGGAACCCCTTCTTGGCCTCTACTGTTCGGCTGGATCGTAGGGTCAGGGTCAGCACTAGAGAATAAATTGCGTAGGATGTAGTTTAATCTCTGTGTGGTTTTAATGTCACAGTTAAGTAAAGGGTAACGGCCGATGAGATGACCAGTTAGATGGAAATAATGGCGAGGTGGTGGTGAAGAACTCTGCGAGACGCAAAGTTGCCTCCACCGAGTCATTATTTCTATTGAACTGGTCACCTCGAAGGCCATTATCCTACCTCCCATTTGTGTTTAGGATATAATTTTATAACTTTCTTTGTATTTAGGAATAATGTGCATGAACTACAGAAAATAGCCTATTATAGCTAAGGGGGGGAAATACAGCGTGAAATACTTTACCACGGTTGTTATGGTTACCATTCATAAGTGCATTGATATGGTGATTCAACTTTTTTCGAATCTACTTCAAAGGTAGCCAGTTACACAAAGTTAATTCCCACCTCATCAGAAAAGAGAATCCCATTGTTAAGGGAGATCATTGGTATGTTGCCCACCCTCTTTCTGTCCTTTCCTTTTCCCTCGCTCACTCAATTCCCTCTTTCTTTCATTCACTCTCTCTCTCTGCCTGACCATCATTAATCTGTTTGATCCATTCTCACACACCGAGTATCCTGCCTCTCTGCATCAGTAGAGGTGTTGTGTTGTTTCATCTTGTGTTGTCTTGTCTTGTGGTGTTGTGTGTTGTGTTGTGTTGTGTGTAGTGGTGTGGTGGAGGGTCATGCCACTGTCCCATCATGCCGCTTGGCATCATGTAAAGAAAAAAAAAAAGTGTTTCTTGAAAAAAAAATTGCCCCGAGGTACTCCTGCCCTCCCCACCCTTCCCTCCCTCGTGTCCTCTCATCCTCTTCTTTGTGTTTTTCTCTCTTTGTTGTCTCACCATGTCGTGCCTCTTCCTCGTTTCCCCTTCTTTCCCTCTCCTCATCCCTCTTTTTCTACCTTTCTCCTTTCCCCGTCCCTCTGTTTTTATATATTGGCGCTCTCTCTCTCTCACTCTCTTCCTGAGGCTCTTTCCTTCTTTTAGTACAAGTGTACTGGTATTTCCCCATATCCTGCTTTGTTATTGCTCCTGTGGACAGGGTTTATTTACTCTGTTGAAGCCCCATGTCAAAACTTGAGTCTCCCCACCAGCAGGTTTCATAACCCATGACTTTAAAATGGGTCATCCAAGAACAAGAGGCAGTGAGCCACTGTTTTCATTACAACTTCCTGGCAAGTTATGAGTCCCCCCTTTTCTTTTCTTTTTCACACACAAACTGGTTGTGTTAATGCATGTGTTTTGATGAGCTTTGTGCTGCTAAAACTTAACACCAAGACACCAAGATCTTTCCCATCCACTTTTTTTCCTCTTTCTTGCTCTCTCTCTCTCTTTTTTTTTTTTTTTTTTTTTTCCCAAATGCAGTTGAAGTGCGATCCCTCTCCCTCGCGTCAGCCCTGCCAGGGCCCTCCTTCACTAGGTTTTATGGGCTATCCATTAAATCGATAGCTGAGGACCAGGAGCAATCCAATTTGGGCCTGTTAAACAGGTGCTTAGTCTGAGCGCAGTAATTAACAGGCTGTTTTGAGGGAGGCCCCCGTGGCCCCGCGCACCCACGGGGGCCGAGCTGGACTTAATTGAGGAAATCCTGGGCTTAATTGATCTGCAGCCCTGCCACAGCCTTTGCCAAGTGGGTTGGGAATAACTGCTGCAGCAGAGGCAGCCGGTAGAAGGTTGGAGAAGAGGTCTCCTTTGATTGGCCCGGAGTGGCAGGAAGTGACATGGTCAGAGGAGGTCAAGGAGGAGTGCCAGAGACCGGAGAGAAGGGCGTTGTAGGAGGATTGATGTACTGTGTGTGTGTGTGTGTGGCTGATTTGTCTCTGGTTTGTTGATTACGTAGCATCTTAACCAGTTTTCTCTTCTTTCTGTTGCAGTGTATTCTGGGACTTGTATTGCGCTGCCCCCGACAGACGCGAGACCTGCGAGCATTCCAGCGAGGCAAAGGCCTTCCACGACTATGTGAGTCACTTCCTCATCATCCACCCTTTCCTCGCTGTGGGTTGCTGGGCTGATTTTGGGTTGTTGTTGTTGTTGTTGTTGTTGGGAGAGACCAAACCCCTATTATCTGAAGCAGAGGGAAGAGGAGGAAACATGGTCTGCTGTCTGATGTGACCGAGTCATCATCCTCAGCTGCCATCCTTGCCTGCAATAGGTCAATCTTTTAGAGTTTTCGGATAGGGGAGATGGCGGCAAGCAAGGGGTCAAGCTTTTTCTCCTGGAGTAGATGATGGTGTGTGTGTGTGTGTGTGTGTGTGTGTGTGTGTGTGTGTGTGTGTGTGTGTGTGTGTGTGTGTGTGTGTGTGTGTGTGTGTGTGTGTGTGTGTGTGTGAGCGAGAGAGCGAGAGAGCGAGAGAACTGATGGTGTGAAGGGCCAGCAGACATGGTCTGGGGAAATGTAGGCTGGTGTCTGGCTGATCCTTCTTTCACAGAGAGATTGGATGTGGTAAAGTGTGATGGTTAGTGTTGAGGTGTGTGTGTTGTAGTAGTATAGTGGGAGTAGGAGAGTGTAATGCCAGTTTAATGGTATTTCATTGTTTTGTTGATACATTTGTTTAGGTGTGAAGGGGCAGTTGAGATGTGTTTATGTACTGTGAGGTAGGGGGCGGAGTGTGTGTGTGTGTGTGTGAGAGAGAGTTGGGGGTGGCTTTTGTGAGTTCCCTCTGACAGTGCCAACTGGGCTCTGACATATGGGCCAATAAGATTTTAACCTGGTGCTGACCTATGGCTTTGGCCTAATCTGTTTGTTTGGAGCGCAGGAGAGAGTGGAGGAGAGGAGCCTAAGGTCCCCTACTCTTAGATTCTGATCTGAAGAGCCTTAGGCCAAGAAACCCGTGGCTAATCAGATGCCTGCCTTTAATTCCCACCAGCAGATTAACAGGTGCAGTGTCTGTAAACACACACACACACACGCCTCAAGAGCAATCTTAAGACAGTGTCTCTGGCTATGAAGATATGGACACCTGAATAGCAGTGATGCATGGGTTTGATCTGGTGGTTATATTGGCTGAGTTGCTCTGGCCCTTTATCAGGTAATCAACCACTTCCTGCACCCCAGCGACCAGGAAGCCGAAGCATTTATGGTGCTTAAAACACGAAGGCATGCAAGTGAGGTAATAAAGCCCATTTACACCAACCAGTGGCTGGTCATTTCCTCTGACTGTGGTGGAGCTGCCCTGGTTATTCTGAGGTGATGTGAAGGTTACGTAGAGGGGCCAGGTGACTCTCCAGTGTAGTGCTCTCCTCCTGACCTTCCTGTGCTCTGGATGTGCATGACCTCTGCCTCAGTGCGTGGCCATTCTCATTGATGTGAAAAGAATGGTTAAGCAGTAGCCCATTCAAGATGGTTAAGCAGGAGCGAATTCAGATGAACCCGAAGAAAACATTTCTTTGTTATTTCTTGTAGTTGTTATGGACCGGAGTGCGGCGCCCCCAGTTCAAGCCCATCTCCCAAAGTTTACCTATGAAATATGTTGCCCTTATTTTTCCAGTCGGACACGACTGGCTTGTCCTCCTACCACGAGACTGTATATAGGGTTGGTGTGCAATGCTCCTGTCTGTGCTTAGCTGATGGGTGGGATGATGGCTAATGTAAGTATGAAAGCCCCATGTGTGGAAGTGGTTAGAGGCTGTGTTTAACCTGCCACAACGCCCACCCCATGGGGCTCAGATAGCAAAACAGGAAGGAGCTTGTGCCAGATCTGTCCTTTTGTCAGGGCTTGTGTTTGTTTCTCCGTGTGTGTGTGTGTGTGTGTGTGTGTGTGTGTGTGTTTGTGTGTGCGTGTGCGCGTGCATGCGTGTGTGTGTGTGTGCTTCTCTGTGAGCAAAAGGGAAAGCAATTGGAGGTGTGTTGACTCTTGTGCTTGAGCTGCAGTATTCAGTGTCTCTCTGTGGCAAGGACTTTTCAGCCACTAGTGTGTCCTTGGGACTAATGATTTATGATGGTCCTTCTCATCCCCCCAACCCTCTCCGCCACTGAGGGAGGTGCCAGGGCTGAGCTGGGGCTGGGGTGCTCTGGGGCAGGACCAGGGTGGTCTTTGCTCTAACACAATGCCGTGTCAAGGAGTGTCTGCGCAGATGCAAGTGTGTGTGCATTCTGTGTATGCCTTTTGCAACCCAGGTTTACATGCTACTGTGTGTGTGTGTGTGTGTGTGTGTGTGTGTGTGTGTGTGTGTGTGTGTGTGTGTGCTGTATGCAGTGCTGTGCACACATGTCTGAGAGGGGCTGCAGCTCCCCCATCCCTCCCTCTACCCCACACACTCACCCACATCCACAGCCCGTATGGGAGACCCAAGACAGTCAAGAATCTTTTTCCAGTGCTGAGGAAGATAATGGAATAGAACCCCCTAATCCTCAAATCCCAGGAATGGTTGAGGGCTAATCCGGGGCTTTTTGTGGGATTGCAGCCTTGGCTTGGCTCCCGCCGCTCAGGGACTCGACACCTCTTAATGCTGCCACCAGTCGCTCGCTCGTACTCCTCTGCTCTCGGCTGTGCTGCGTGCTTCTCCTCCTCCTCCTCCTCCTCCTCCTCCTTCTCCATCACCACCTGCTCCTCCTCCTCCTCCTCGACACCTCTTAATGCTGCCATCAGTCGCTCCCTCGCTCGCACTCCTCTGCTCTCGACTGTGCTGTGTGCTCCTCCTCCACCTCCTCCTCCTCCACCACCACCACCTCAGCCTCCTCTGTGTCTGATGTTAAAACCATGTAATGATCATTCAACAGGAGAGTCTCTTGCAGTTCTAGGGCTCTCTATCACCATAGCCCCACAGTGGTGAACTAAATACACGGATAAATGAGTGAGATGCTCACGGGGTGGAGGGGTGATGGGAGGTGTAGGCCATAAGTGGGGGGGGTGGTCGTGTAGGACATAAGCGGTGAACTGGGCTGCTCTCTGGAGGTCGAGAGTGAGAGGAGGCCGAGGCTCCATAAGTGAACAGCAGTGTCCCCTCCGTGTTGAAGGCTTAGTCGGAAGAGTGGCGACAGAATGGGAGAGTCGAGAGAAGAATGCCTGGGTTCTGTTTGTCCTCTGAGTTTGTCCTGGAGCAGACTTTGAGAATGTGTGCTCAGAGAGCCAAAGGAGGTTATGGTGGTGCAGTTGGGCCACTGTTACACACTACAGGCTTGGGGCTTTAGACCCACGGCAGCAAAGATGGCTTGGTAGGCAGTGTCAGTGTTTATGTTAATCTCTCTCTTCCTCTGTCTCTCTGTCTCGCTCTCTCTCTTCTCTCTGCATTCTACTCTCTGATCCCCTCTTCCTCTCTCCCTCTTCTTTGTTTGCTCTACCTGTCTCTTGCCTCATCTTCTACACTATTTCTGTCTTTTGTCATTCCCCCCACCATACAGTATTTTCTTCTCTCTCTCTCTCTCTCTCTCTCTCTCTCTCTCTCCCTCTCCTCTCTCTCTCTCTCTCTCTCTCTCTCCCTCTCTCCTCCCTCCTTCTCTTCCCCTGGGGAAGATTGATTGGGTAATCTGGCTCTTTACCCATGATGCCCGCTCTGCTGGCTGACTGGCCCGGGGGAAGAAGAGAAGAGGAGAGGAGGAGTGCGGGCGGGCGGGCAGCAGTGACGACGCACTGGAATCATAATAGTGGTGGAAGACACAAACACACAGACGGGAGAAGGAGGGAGAGGAGAAACCAAAGGAAGGAGGGGGAGAGAGAGTGAGGTGATGAGAGAGGCAAAGACGACGAGATGGGGGAGGGAGGGAGGGAGGGAGGGGAGGAAGAGAGAGGTGGGGGGAGAGGTAGGTAGAGAGGAGTGGATGAAGACAAGGGGGGGAAGGGGGGGGGGGTGGTGAGGTGAGAGGGGGGGAGTGGAGGAGATTTATTATGAAGACTGCGTTAAGGATCTGCATAAAGACGCCCTCACAGTCACCTCCACCCCAGCAGCCCTCCCTTATCTTCATTCCTCTCTCTCTCCCTCCCTCCCTCCCTCCCTCCCTCTGTTTCACTGGGCTACTGCTCCTTCTGCATCTCTGCCTCTCTTTGTGCATTTGAGTCTCACTCATATGAGCACACTTTCCCTGCTCTGCTCTGCTCTGCACCCACACTGTCTAGGGGTGTGTGTGTGTGTGTGTGTGTGTTGCCAACTCGCCTTGTGTGTTCCGACCAAGTTACTGTGTGTGTGTGTGTGTGAAGGGGCAGAAGAGATGAAATTATGAGAATAAGCTGTGGGTGATTATTTCCCTGTTAACATGAGTGTTGATGCACCGTATGTCAGTGTAGATTGATTGTGTGTGTGTGTGTGTGGTGTGTGTGTGTGTGTGTGTGTGTTTGTTCCCATCTGAGCTCCAGCAACCACGGAGTTAAAAGCTCTTTGTGTTTGTTAGTGGCATCCTCCCCGGGAGGCTTCTGGGCATGCTCAGTGTAGGCAGGCGGTCGTGGTTAATATTTGATCCAGGCTCAGTGGTAGAGAGTGGGGGTGGGGAGAGGGATGGAGGACTAACTGTGTGTGTGTGTGTGTGTATGTGTGTGGAGGGGGGACTACCACGTGTTTACTGCATCTTGATACACAATAGAGGTGTGTGTGTGTGTGTGTGTGTCAGGGTGTTCATTTGTGTGTAATTCAGTTTTGAAAAACATTGCATGGCTGTGAAGCGGAGTTAAGATGCTTTGGTGTGTGTTCTTTATGCAGACAGACTTCATTGGGATTTTATCTTCAGATTAATGCCTTTACAGGCATCCCAAGGGCTGTGTGCCCCCGTCCACCTTCACTCTGAGCAGCTTGATCTTAATGTCAAACGAGAGAAGGCCTCTGCTAGCCAAAACAACCCCCTAAAAGAGCGGATTCCTGCAGCCTGCTCCATTCTCCACAGTTTCGACTTCTGGGAGGCCGAGGGCGGAATATGTATGCGGTCCCTAAAGAAACCGGATTTCCTCCGTCACGAGGGGGAGGACAGAGGAGTCCATGCTTATCCCCCATCCTCTGCTGTGCAGGAGGCAGAGCTGGTGAAGGTGGCCTTAACGACTCGTTTCAGATGACTTTTCTAATCTGGCTTTGAATAGCCAGGAAGTGAAGTGGGAGTGGAGTTAGCGTGATGCAACACAGAGCGATGCTTGATTGTGTTTGAGGTCTTTCCCTGCAGGTCCTCCATGCGCTTCAGCTGAACGCAGAGGTGGCGATAAGCCGAGTGGGGACGGGTGAAGAGCAAAGGGCTTAACGCCTCCGGTGTGACACCGCTCACTCTTTCTTTACTTTGTCTCCTTTGCTCTGCCTCCTCTACCCTCTCCTCTCCTCTCCTCTCCTCTTCTCTCTCCATTTCTCCATTTTTGTCTTCTGATGTTGGAAAACTTTGTCTTCTCCCTTGGAAAAACTCTATCCATCTTTCCTTTATATTACGCTCTTCGTGTATCCAATTTCTCATTCACTCTTTCTCTCATCTCTCTCTCTGTCACTTCATCCCTCTCATCTCATTTGACCTCTGTCTCTTCCTCTTCCTCCGTCTTTATCTCCACTCCCACAAACTTTCACCTCTCACTCTCCTTCTCCCTCTCTCTGTCTCCCTCCCCCTTTCTTTCTTTCTCTCTCTCTCTCTCTCTCTCTCTCCCCCCCTCCTCTCTCCTCTCCCTCTCTCTCTCTCTCTCCCCCCCCCCCCCATCCCACCCACCCATGGACCAGTTCCTGTTGCTTACTCTTGCTATGTCCCGCACACGCACACACTCTGTTTCTCGCTCTCGTTGTCCGCCTCTTTGTCTCCCCCTTTCTCTCTGGGTGCTTGAGCTATGTTGGCAGGCGGTGTTGGCAACGCCGGCTCTTGGCATCCTGGGCGTCTGGTGCTGTTGTGCACCCTCGTTGGAGAGGGGCCTTGCCAAAGCCTCACCAGCCTCAAGTACCAGCTGGGCATGCAGAGAAAAAAGAGAAACACACTACCAAGATACATGGCCACCCATAGTGTGTGTGTGTGTGTACGTGTGTGTGTGTACGTGTGTGTGTGTACGTGTGTGTGTGTACGTGTGTGTGTACGTGTGTGTGTGTGCACGCAGATGCTTGGCGGTGTGTGTGATTGTGTTTTTCTGTGTTTGTGTCACTGTCTGTATGCACGTGTTCAGTTTCTGTGTGGTGCTGTGTCTGAATGCATATTTGGGTTTACGTTTGTGTGTGTGTCTGTGTGTGCTGTGTCTGAATGTGTGTGTGTGTCTGTCTGTCTGTACGTGTCTGTACCACTCAACAGCCTGGCTTGGGCTGTGTTGCCAAACAAACCCATTGCATCTGCACATACACACACACTCAACTGCTGCTCTGAGTCCATTGGAATGTCTCCTTTGCCTCATGAGGACCATGCTGTTTGTCTCCACTGCCTGACTGGACCTCCTCTCCTCCTCCCCTGCTCCTCTCCTCTCCCCTCCCCGTGCCCCCCTAAGGGCCTCAGTTAGCAGCGTTACAGGATGGCTGTCAGGGTTAAAGTGTAGCCTGCTACTCCTGAGGAGTCAGTAGCGCTCACAGCTGCTCACCTGACATTATGTGCTACACGCTAGTTCTGTCAAATGCCTTAAAAGGGTCAGTCGAACAAATACAAAGAGCATGTGTGAGAACTTTTGCATGCTTCATACACACACACACACACACATAAAAATTTGCACACTTCACACTTACACACTTGGGCCTGGTTTGGCAGGCTGTTTGTTTTTGTGTGTGTGTGTGCGCCACACAGCACACACACAAACACACACACAACGAGGCTGAATATGGTTGGCAGTGTGCTCAGTGGAGGGGCCAGCTTTGAGAGGGAACTGAACAGCAGCTCACTGGAGTGTCCTTTATGTCTGTCTGGGGTGTAGTTCCTGGCAGCAGCCCATAATATTCTGTGATGACCGTTTTTATACCATCAGTTCCCCAAGGCTGTACCACACCACTCTACACACCAAACACACGCCAACCTCCTGTCAAGTCTGTTTGTGTGTGTGTGTGTGTGTGTGTGTGTGTGTGTGTGTGTGTGTGTGTGTGTGTGTGTGTGGCAGTAGTCCCCAAGTAGACTTTATCCAATGGCATTTCACACATCTGTTTGGCATGGAAACTTTTGCCTCTTTGGCCACTCATTTCTGAAATTAATAGGATGTTTAGCTCACTACAGATTTACAGAACCCTTTGTACCTTTGTGTGTGTGTGTGTGTGTGTGTGTGTGTGTGTATGTATATGGTTGGTTGCTATATTGATTATGGGCACAGCTATGTTTATGGATGTATTTATGAGGTAGGTGTGTGTGTATGGAAGAAAGAGCAGGACTCAGACTGTTAGATCTCACACACACACACACACACACACACGTACACACGTGCACACACATTCACAGGCTCGCGCTGGAGAGCAGAGGGGTGTGGAGGATTCTTATTTACATTCAACACGACGCTGAAGCATACCTCATCACCGTCTCCTTGACCCTTTGTCCCCTAGCCTGGTGTGTGTGTGTGTGTGTGTGTGTGTGTGTGTGTGTGTGTGTGTGTGTGTGTGTGTGTGTGTGTGTGTGTGTGTGTGTGTGAGAGAGAGAGAGAGTGAGTGAGTGAAGGAGGAGGTTGCAGGTCTCTTTATGGCATGGCTGGTGAGAAGAGTGCAGGTATGGTACGGTACAGCAGTGCATATTCTGTTCTCACGACAGAAATGGGAAATGCACTCCTGTGATTTCTTTTATTTCTTTCCCTGACCCTGCAACATATTTTTTCGTGTCCGTATCTGAAGTCTACCTGACCATGGGACACTGGACACTGGTGGACAGTTAGTCAGAAGGTGAACACAGGGTGGCTGACATAGAAAGGGCTGGCAGTTTATGGCCACAAATGGCAACATAACTAGTCCTGTTTGGGATGGAGGCAAAGACGTATTAAGGCTGGCTGCTAAACTGGAATCAATAAGCCTGAATGAAACAGGCAAAGCAGTTTATAGCTTTGCCAGATTGACTGAAAACATTACTGGTCTACATGTAAAGATCAAAATGCCTTTCTCTGATGCCTGACTGACGGACTCACTGAAGCAATCAATACACACTGGGTTCTCTATCTGCGCTGCTAGTGCCTCAGTTTTGCTAATGTTTTCTGTGGGACATAAATGTTATGGATATCAGCTCTCTTCTACCAGACACACAGTCCCACTCTGCAGCTGCCGTCTCCTGTCTGATCCAACAAGGTGTGTGTGTGTGTGTGTGTGTGTGTGTGTGTGTGTGTGTGTGTGGTGTTTGTGTGTGTTTGGGGAAGAGGGGGGGTGATCAGTGTGAGAGTATACCCTTGTGCATGAGTGTGTGTATTATGTATGTGTGTGGGGTGAGTGTCTTGTGAGTGGTGTGTTAGTGTGTGTGTGTGTGTGTGTGTGTGGTGTGTGCATGTGCTTATGCATATGCATGCGTTCTCAGACAGAATTATTCATGAGCAGCAGTCCCAGCATTACGTGAGTGCTAATAGAACTCGTGTTGGGCCTCGTCACACAGCCCCACTCTCATAGTGCTGTCACTTTAATCAATGGCACCATTGATGAGGCTAACCTTTGAGCCAGCCCAATACACACAGCCTTCTGCCCCCTCTCACTTTTTCTCCTCTTGACTGGCTACCGGCTTGGTTTTTGAATACCTAGTGTGCGCGTGTGTGTGTGTCTGTCTTTACATGATCCAGGCACATGAATAGCTGTTCTGCTGTGTTGGACAGAAGGCACAGCTTCACTGGACATGCATACACAGTGTACACAAAAGAAGAACATAGATGCACCTAACAACATACTCTTCTTTTGGTGTCTATGGAACCCTTTCGGCTGGGCTGGGCTGGGCTGGGCTGGGCTGGGCTGGGCTGGGCTGGGCTGGGCTGGGCTGGGTGGCTGGGCTGGGCTGGGCTGGGCTGATGTCTCCCCTGTCTGACCGCGGCGTGCGCCTGTGGCTCTGTTATCCTGGAGTGAAATTCCTCAATCCCGTCAAGGCCACACACAAACACACACTCTCATACACACACGCACAGATGTTCATGAAATGCCACAAAGTGAGTCGTGACTGACTGCCCAGATTTCTTGTGTGAGTGTGTGTTCGGGATGGGTGATCTGGTGAGGAGAAGCAGTGGTACTGGCATATGCTGGGAGACTGGGACTGACTGGCTAACTGGCTGGCTGGCTTTGTTTTTTTCTTTTTCTTTTCCTTTCTGTTGGGAAGACAGGCACAGAGCGTGGGGCCCGATGCTGCCGCTTCAAGAGGACCCTCAGACACCCAGCTCTCACACACCACAATGACCCACTCCAGACATCTCCTTTATAGTTCTCTCTCAGCGAAAGCCCATTCACAACTCCACGCCGCGTTCCTGTCCTGTCTGTTCCTGCTGACCGATCTCTTTCACAGCATATAATCTGGAAAGTATTTCCAAACGAAACTGTTTGACAGCAGCAAGCGTGTTCAGCAAGCCTTTTTAAGTCGCATCGATCAGAACCATTTAGTTTCCAGGACGACAACAAAAGCTTTTGGTGTTGATCAATTGCCCCCCCCCTCCCCAATCTCTCTCTCTCTCTCTCTCACACACACACACACACTGTGCCATTGGCCATTGGCCGGCTACAGCCAACCGCCTGTCCAATAGCTTGTCTCGCTTGGGCCTGATTAATTATTCATGGAGCCTGGCAGCCTGTCAGAGGCCCTGCTGCCCAGCCCAGCAGGGCTGCTGAGAGGGTCATGCCAAAACACGGAAGCCACGCCGAGCCACGTCCACCTATCTGACCGCCTGCCTGTTTGGCCCGACAGCCCAACAAGTCTGTGAGACCAGCAGCCGTTTGCCATGGTTGTGTAGTGATAAGATTCACCCGGCTGACGGTAAGCACCACAATCCAAAGCATTTTGATGTCTCCACATCAGCATTGGCCATGGCTTGAGGGATGATGCTTTTGGGATGTTCGTCTGCACGTCTGACTGTCCCAATCTTGAGAACTTGATGTCTGGTATTCAGACAGACTTAAAGGTGAACTGATTAAATTTTGGATGTCAAAGTTCAAAGTGGACCATAAAAGTCACAATGTTGTAAATGCTAGGCTATATCTCAAAGCCACGTTGAGTCGTGTGTTTCAGATTTTATCGCTCTGATTCTGTATCTGCTGAGAATGTATAGATGGGGGAGGAGAGGAGAGGGAAGGCTAAGGTGCGTGCGTGCGTGCGTGCGTGCGTGCGTGGGACAGAGTGAGACGAAGGAGGCCAGAATGAAGTGGAATACAGGGAGAGTGGGAGGAGAGTCTGAGCTGTGTGAGGCGCCATCAACACATTGCCTGTGTCTCTATAGGCAGAACAGAACATCCTCTTCCCAACCACTTTCTCTTTTTTCTCTCCCTCTCTCCCTCTCTCCCTCCCTCCGGTGCAGCTCTGGCTGGCTCCCTCTCACGCACGCTGTCCTCCTTCTCCATCACTCTCTCCCTCATTTGTCTTTATTTCTCTCTGGTTGGCTGCTGGCTCTGTGGCTCTTTTTTTTATCTTAAAAGTAATACTGGTTGTTCACCGCACCTCTTCGAGAGTAACTTGATGTCGGGGTTATGTGTATGGGGGTACGTGCATGCATGTGTGTTACTGATGTTGACAAATTCCTACTCTCAGATTTTTTTTTTTCCCTGCATATACTCACTGGCGTGCACACACACACACACACACACACACACAGACACAGACACAGACTCCGAGTTGAGGACGAAGAGGTGAAAAGCAAGCGGATTACAAAGCCAGTTTAATCTAGCCGAGCTGCCCAGGGATTTCTCTCGCCTCCCCACACGCCCCTCATGACGCTTCGAAGGAAGGTGCAGAAGCTGTGCTCATTGGTCCAGGCAAGAGATGGCATGGTCAGACAAAGATGAAATCCCCTTCCAAAACACACACACACACACACACACACATACACAAACTCCATCCCCCCCAGAATGATGTTTCTGAGTCTGATTTTTGTTCTGCAGAAGAAGATGGTCTTTATTCTTGCCTAAAAAAATAGCATGTTGATCTCCTCCCTCTGTCTGAGTTGTGGAAAGTAATGGGAATGTCAAAGACTGGAGCCTCCTAAAGAGTTACTGGATGAACATTGTTGTGAATATTTCAATTAAACTCAGGCACACAGCATCCACAGTTCTGTGTCTTTGCTGGGTTTCATTTTCGGAATTCTCTTGGTGCGATCGGAGTTAAAGATGGACTCGCTGCTGATCACTACAAAGGCTCTTTGGGAGTGAAACCTATTACATGTTTTTGTGTAGATTTGGAGTAAGATCACAGTTTGTTTGCTGGTAGTGCTGAGGTTGTGTGTGTGTGTGTGTGTGTGTTTTTTTTTTTTTTTTTTTTCCCCTTGCTGCTGCAGCATGGTAAATTAAACGTAAAGTTGTGCTTTTTTTATTAAAATGAAGAATGCACAATTTACAAGGTAGCCCGGCCCACGTAACATAATTGTTTGGAGCCGGGTTTATTGCTTTATCTTACTGCATTCAGCCATCATCTACAGTACTTGCTCGCTGGCAGGCCCAGTCTCAGTGTCCGCCCTAACAGACTCAGTTCGCAATGCTATAGTGGTGTCCTGCTGTCAAAATATGAAGTGTGTGAGCTAAAGTCCGCATCGCACGCAGGCTTTTCTAAAAGGAGTTAGCCGCAGTCTGTAGAGTTGTGATGTGAAACAGTGGGGAAGCATGAAAACGTCATAAAAGCACCTGGAAACAATTTACAGTTGACAAGACACGGAAACGGAAGCGTGGTTGCAACATGACCGGTGTTGTTAATTGAACGATTTATCACGGGTGGCGTCCCAATCATGCAAACAGCAAGGTGAGAACTCACAGCCTTGCAAACTCATTCACTGAACAGCGTTAGTTAGTTAATTCTGTGAGGGCGCTCTCAGGGCTTAGTTTGCAGGGAGGACATTGAGACTCACCGCCCGTGTACTCACTCACTCACTCACTCACTCACTCACTCACTCACTCACTCACTCACTCACTCACTCACTCCACTCACTCCACTCACTCACGTACGTTATAAAGATGTTGGTCACCATTGCCTTAAAATGGACTGGCTGTATCAGTATTGCTGTATTTCTGCAGTCAAAGTCTTATCTCTTTCGCTGCTTCTTCCTTTCGCCTCGCACACTCTCTCTTGGTATCTTCTGCCTCACTCTCACTTGCTCTCACTCTCTCTCTCTCTCCCTCTCTCTCTCCCTCTCTCCTCCCTTTCTCTCTCTCTCTCTCTCTCTCTCGTTTCTTGATCCGGGATGCCTGGGGGACAGAGTGCAGACAGGACCCATCACCATGGCAACAGCTTCTGCAAGCTGCTGACACCCATCCCCTACTGGAGAGGCTACGGGGGGTGAGGAGAGAGGGAGGGAGTGAAGGGGGTAGAGAAAGAGAGAGTAAGGGAGAGAGCGGTAGAAAAAGAGAGTGAGAGAGGGAAGAGAGTGGTAGGGGGGTGGTAGAGAGAGAGAGAAGGAGTGAGAAGGAGAGAAGGAGGAGGAGAGAGTGAGAAGGGGTGAGCAAAATGGGGTGAGAGGAAGAGAGAGAGAGGGATGTGGGAAATGTGGGAGATGCTGAGAGAGATGGAGAGAGAGAGAGATGGAGAGAGAGAGAGATGGAGAGAGAGAGAGGGATGGAGTGGAGCGACCCTGTTTCTCCTCTTGGGACTCTGGCCGGCTCGCTCACATGCAGAATTAGCATAATAGAACAGAGGAAGGGCTGCCTGAGATTTTAAAGAATCTGTGTGCGTGTGTGTATGCACGCGCGTTTGTGTGTGCATGTTTGTGTGTGCATGCATGTAGTTGTGTCTCTTTGTGCGTTTGTATGAGTGTGCGTCTGCACGCGCACTTACTCAGAAGGAGGGAAAGACCCAAGGAGAGGGAAGGAAGGAAGGAAGGAAGGAAGGAAGGAAGAGTAGAAAGGAGAGGAGGGGATGGGGTTAGAGGGGGGAGGTTTCTCTTCTGGGTCTTAGACGCTCTCCACATTCTAGGTCAGCTCATGGCCTGGAGGTCTGCACTGTCATTGTCTGGCTTCCTTTCTCTTTCCCCCTTCTTAAACTTATCATTAGAATTATTAGGCTTCTACTCAGCAACTAAGGGACCTCTCCATAAATGCCCCACTGGTTTTTCTCTTCGCTCCTCTGCTCTACTTTGCTGTGTGTTCATTAAAATGTTTGCCATGTGCTGAGTGGTGGTAAGGCCTAACTGGCCTAACACACACACACACACACACACACACACACACACACACACACACACACACACACAGACTTAGTTTCTAATAAGTGATGTAAAATATCCTCACCTGTCCACTCCCTTTCAAAAACAGTTCCTTTAAAATGCTATTCTCTCTCTCCCCACCCCTCCCGTGTCGGGAGAGAGTAGTGTCCCTCTTCCCTCAAATCAAATCCAGAAGTTGGAGGTTGGTGTACTGAATAGGACTGGGTGAGAGATGCCTGGTCTCCCAAGTTTGTCCCTCTACACCGCGCACACACACACACAAAACAAAATCAGTCACCAGTTCATTTAGGTAGCGAGACTCAATCTTTAACACTTACATCCACCGCATGGTCATGAAAGCAGACTGAATGACTGAACCAAGCTTGTTTCAGTAGCACAACCACATTCACTAGGTCACCGGTCTGGATGTAGGTCATCACTGTGGGACTCACACAGTGACTCACGTGCACAAGCACACTCTCACACTATACATAAACACTGTACAGAACATGTACTGTATCTTGAATGTATGTGCGAGTTTCATTTCCACAGACACGGACAGACTGCATGCATTCATGCATGCATGCAACATGCACACGCAATCACTTACTCATTCATTCACTTCCACACACACTCAGGACTAATCAGGACTGATCAGTAAAGTGTGTCCGGGCTGCCTGTGAGTGAGTGAGTGAGTGAGTGTGTGAGAGGGGGACATTCCTGGGCTTTGTGTAGCGACTGAAGATGCGACGTGCTGAGCCAAGCCCGGGCAGATATTCCAGGGCACACTTTTATTTATTCATGGCCATGCTGGTGCAGGTCCGCCCAATGACATGCAAGGGCCTGTTCAGAACAAGCCATGCGTGGCCAAGGAGCCCCTGCAGCTCTCTCCCTCTCTCTGTCTTTCTGTCTCTCTATCTTTCTTTTTCTTTCTTTCTCTCTCTCTCTCTCTCTCTCTCCCCCCCCTCTCCTTTTGCCTTTCTCGCTGTCTCTCTCGCACTCTGTTTCATGCACTCTTTTGCACACGGGACACATTTCTGTCTCCCGCCCATGTCTATCTTGCTGCATTTGTCTCTCCCCCTCCCCCCTCCTCTCCCCCTCACCCTGTTTATTCCTCACCTTTTTCCTGTCTCACTCTCACCTGTCTGTCTGTCTGCCTGCCTGCCTGCCTGTCTGCCTGCTGAGGTCCAGGCGACTGATGTAACTATAGGGCCTGTAGCTGTTGAAGGAGTAGGAGTGACCGCTCTCCAGTCACTTGAGCGGACACAAGTCCTTGCCCATTAGCCTTGACCGTGTGTGTGTGTGTGTGTGTGTGTGTGTGTGTGTGTGTGTGTGTGTGTGTGTGTGTGTGTGTGTGTGTGTGTGTGTGTGTCACACACCGCTGCACATGTGGCTATCGCTAGGCAGGATTGAGAGGTGGATATTTTTTTTTGGCGTGTCTGTCTTTTAGTGGTCGTTTTCGTTTGAGAGGTTGCCCTGGTGAACTGAGCTCCCTGGCAAAGTTAGCCCTGATCACCGTGCTCACTTTTTTCCCTCTGCGTGTTCAGAGGGGGGTTTAAATGCGGAGCTACCTGCTGGAGGTGGAGACAGGCTGCCCTCACACATAATTGGTGCTCACACTGCCCCCTGTTGTCACCTAAGGACTATTACAAGTGTGTGGAAGTTTTTTTTTTGTTGTTGTTTTTTTTTTGTTGTTTTTTTTTCCTTTTCCTTTTTCTGCTGTCTTCAGGTGTCTTGACTCAGAGGCACCGTTGTAAACCCCCGAGCCTTGTGCAAAACAGTGTGGTCCCTTGGCCTTGGTGGGATGGTAGGGTCGTGGGCTTCAAACGGCCCGTCTCATCCACAGGGTCTTGATGAAGAGACTGCATCCTTTTTTTGTCAGTTGGTTAATTGATTGGTATGCGTGCGTGCGTGCGTGCGTGCGTGCGTGCGTGCGTGCGTGCGTGCGTGCGTGCGTGCGTGTGTGCGTGTTGCCCAAGACGCGGACGTAGTCATGGCCGTGCCCGTAGCATGGCTAGAGTTGTTTGAGGGCTGCTGTTGCGAAAGATACCGCCTGAGCCGGGGACAAGAGTTCAGTCAAAACTGAACACAATGTCTTATTTTGTTTGGAGCAAAGCATTTCTTCATCTCAGTGTGTGGGTGTGTGTTTGTGTGTCTGTGTGTACATCAGTGTGTGTGGGTGCGTGTTTGTGTGTCTGTGTGTACATCAGTGGGTCTGTATGTGTATGTTGGTG
>PYXC01002106.1:4390000-4395000 GCA_015244755.2 Tenualosa ilisha
GGGTGGAGAGACGAGGTTTGTTTGAAAGGGTGGCAAAATTAAAGAGCTTAACAAATAGTTTCCACTGCCTGGTCCAGCCATGGAGCTTGTGTGGAGCGGGAGAGTGAGATGGTGTTGGAGCACATGTCCAACGTGTGTTGAGAGCTGTGTCTTCAGACTTCCCTTCCTGTATTCGAGAGAGTGTGAGTGTGTGTGAGAGAGAGGGAGAGAGAGAAAGAGATTCATTATTGGTAGACTGTAATCGAGCGGATGTGTAGGGTGCTTAGCCTCAGCTGCAATAGGCCTCTGCACTCGTCATCCCTGAAGATACCACACATGGACGCAGCTTTTGAACACCATCGCAAGGAGACACTTTGCCAACTGTTTTCCAGATGAAAATACCTGAGCATTATCACCCATTAACAAAAAACTTTTAGCAAAAGTTGCTTGAGGAGTCGTTGCCCTGTCAACCATTACCCTGAGAAGAACAATTCACATCTGGTCTGATCCCTGTTCCCTTCCCCTCTGTGGTAGTCTGTCTTTTAAGCTGCTCACTCCCTTTCAGTGGCTGGATATGTCGCACGCCCACAGATGGCCTCTCTGATCTGTGCCTGTGCTGCTGAGGTCTTGTTGACCTGCTGAGGTACCTCATACACAGTGCAGGTCTGCTGGTGGCCCCTATGGGGTGAGCAAAGACAGCAAGTAGGCTGTAGATGCTGAAAAAATTGACTGAGAGATGATGTCATTGTGCATGACGTCATGGCATTGTCTGATAGTGGTTGTGTGAAAGTGTGTGTGTGTGTGGAAGTTGACTCTAGCGTTCTTTGTGCATTGTAAACATGGTGACTGTAGTGCTGAGTGACTGTGGGGTCTCATTAAAGGGTAGGTTTGGGCTTCTTCACTCATGCCTCGTTTTTTGATTGTTTATGATGTAATACAATGGTTAAGATTCAAACTATGATGAATGCCTCCGTTCTGAGAATTTTGCTGTAGCACACGCCCCCAACCTACAGAACGGCTGCATAGGTGCACTGCTGCAATCTTTCCTGAAACACATTAAACTTTCGTTTGTAAAGATGTGAAATTCACCAAGTGGTCAGTGATGTTCACCGATATGCTGACACAAAAATTGCTGAAAAGTAGCCCATGGTTTCCAACAGGTTTTTGACCATTTGTCTCAATTGTGTGTGTGTGTTTTTTTTTTTTTCCAATCCCATATGTAAACTTCCACCTAAGAGTTTGAAGCAACACAAACTGATGGAAGTCATACTTTGGTGATTTTTTTTTTTTTTTTTTTTTTTTTTTTTAAAAAAAGCAACAAACTGATCACATAGTCAATTAGTCTCTCTCTCTCTCTCTCTCTCTCTCTCTTTCTTTCTCTTTTTTTCCTCCGACATTCAGTATCCTCCATCTCCCTCTTGATACCCCTTCTGTTGCCACTACTGTTTTCATCTCTCTCTGTTCTGTTTTCTCCATAATACTGCTTTTCTTTCTTTTCCCTCTACTCTTTTTTGTGTTCTCCATTTCCTCTCTCCCTCCAACTTGCTTCTTTGCCATCTCTCCTCTTCTCAATCTGTTTCTCCCTCTCTCCAGCAACCTCTCTTTCTCTCTCTCTCACTCGCTCACTCGCTCACTCGCTCACTCACTCACTCACTCACACACACACACACACACACACACACACTTTCCCTCCTCTCTCTCTCTCGCTCTCCCTCTTTTTCTCCTTCTCTCTCTTGCTCTCTCTTGCTTGCTCTCGTTCTTTTTCTCCGTCTCTCTCTCTCTCTCTCTCTTTCTCTCTCTTGCTCCCCTTCACCCTCTCTGTCTCTCTCTTACTTTTTCTCCTTCTCTCTCTCTCTCTCTCCCGCTCCCTTTTACCCTCTGTGTCTCCCTCCCTCTCTCTCCCTCCCTCTCTCTCCTCTCTCTCTCTCCTTCTCTCTCTCTCTTTCTCTCTCTCTGTCTCTCTCCCTCCCTCCCTTTATCTTTCTCCTGCTCTCTCTCTCTCTCTCTCTCTCTCTCTCTCTCTCTCTCTCTCTCTCTCTCTCTCTCTCTCTCTCTCTCTCTGGCCCTGCTGGCAGATGATTGACGGCCTGAGGGTTTTAATGGCACTGGAGAGGCAGAGCTGAGGTCGGGGTTGTCATGGCAACAAGGAGAAAGAGGCCCCTCTCCGAAGCACCTGAGCGGAGTCTTTGCTGGCAGATTGCTTGTGTGACACACACACACACACACACACACACACACACACACACACACACACACACACACACACACACACACCACACACACACACACACACACACACACACACACACACAGTCTCTCTCTCTCTCCTCTGAACCACTCTCTGAGGTGCCTTGGGTCTCCCTGCACATTGACCCTACATACACACACACACTCTCAGAGGCTTACGCACAAGTCCACCTTCTTACAGAGCACTTATTTCCTCCCGAGCTTGCAATGGTCCTTACTCACATACACAAATGCATGTACCCATGCACACATACGCACACGCTTGGTTCCTGTGTTTTGGTGAGTGAATGTGGAGTGCTGGCTGTAGTAGCCGCGGGTGAAGGATCAGCAGCAGGCAGCGCAATGATGATGCAGCCGTCTCTTGTTGCTCTGATTGGCTGAGTCGGGGTCAGTGCAGGGTCACACAGGAGCGAGAGTTGGAACACTGCTGATGAGCTCCCCCCACCGCCCTCGCTCTCTCTCTCTTACACACACACACACACACACACACACCAGAACTTGCAGTCATAAATGTAGATGCAGTATACACACACAAGTACACACACGCATATGCGCACACGCAGTCAGATTAAGACCTATAACATCCAGAAATGTGCCATGATGTGCACTTAATGCTCGGTTTTTGGAAAACAATTGTGTGTGTGTGTGTGTTTATAGAAAGGGTGATTAGGCTACTGTTTTGGGAACATTTTGTTGATTGTGGAATTTGTTGTGGTATTTTTTCAGAGACACAGAGTCATGTCGTGTTAAAGGATGAGAATGTTAAGGTTGTGATTGTGTGTGTGTGCGTGTCGGAGAGCTTGAGTTCAGCAGTGTGAGTGTTGGGAGTGTTTGTATTTTTCAAGAGAGAGGTGTGGGGGCATGATTTGAGTGAGGGAGAGAGAGTGAGGGTGAGTGTGTGATTGAGAGAGAGAGAGAGAGAGAGAAAGAAAGAGAGAGGGTGTTTGTGTGTGTTAGATAGAAAGAGAGAGGGTGTGTTTGTTAGAGAAAAAGAGAGAATGTGTGTGTGTTTGTGTGTGAGTTACAGAGAGAGAGAGTGAGGGTGTGTGTGTTACAGAGAGAGAGGGAGAGAGAGTAAGAGATGGGGTGTGTGTGTGTGAGTGTGTGTGTGTGTGTGTGTGAGAGAGAGAGAGAGAGGGTGGCAGTGCTGTAAGTGAACTTGGAGGGTTGGGTTACAGCAGTAGGGCTGTGCTGTGGGCTGCAGGAGGCTGCTTGCCAGCTAGAGCTCTGCCCTAGTGTAATCCTCTCTCAGGTACACACACACACACACACACACACACACACACACACACACACAGCAGAATGCAGACAGGAGAAGTACATGCACACACACACACACACACACTCAAAATGAATGGGGGAGGAGAAGAGGCAGCCTGGGCTAGGTCAGGACCTCTTTTTTGTTTTGTTTTGTTTTTTTGGGAACCCTCTCTCTGTTTCGCCTGAGCACATCTGATTCTCAGCTCCAACCCCCCTCTGTCATGTTTTCCTCTTCTCTCTGCTCCCAACAGCAAGATATGCACACAGATTGAGATGGCCATGATTACATAGCATTTATCATTTGATTCCCCATGAATGGTGTTCTGCAAAAGGGGACATGTATAGCAGAGGTAAGGTAAGGAGAACGCAAGCAAAGGAAACAACCTCTGAGGCACTTTGATGTCAAAGCTCTGCTCAGCTTTCCTGGAGGGAAGGGAAAAACAGTCTGAAACCAAACATGAGTTTTCACCATGATTCTTTTGGGGAAAAAAATAGATGGTGTTATGACGAGCATCTACCAAGACAACATAGATATTGATGAGTTTTTGTGATCTATGCAAGTGTTGATCATGTGAATTGTTTATGTTTGGTTGCACATCCTCGGGCAGATAAAAAAAAAAAAAATAACAACTGGCCATTCACTAAGCGCCAACATTAATTATTTTGAAGGCCCAGGCTTCTGCTGCTGTTTTGAATTGGATGTCTTGTCGAGGTGGTCGGGGACACATGTGACCACATGTGGTTTTGTAATGTGATGGGGGACAAAAGGGAGTCCTAATGAACGATCTTGGCGGTGACCACAGCAACTGTCTGCACACCTCAGAACACATAATGTAAAAGCCACTGTGGTCTTGGTTTACCTCTTTTGATCAGAAAAACATTTAATGGCAAAACCCCCCCCCCTAAAAACTGGTGGCTCAAATGTGAATCCCCCTCAGTCAGTGGGAAGGTTCCTGTGTATGTGGGCTTTAGTGAAGGCTAGGTGTTCTTCTGTATGTTGAGCACCATGAATAAGATCACATAGCTCCAGTCCTGATTTGTAGTGCTGAAGATTTAGTGTTGGCACACAGGTGGTTCAAAGCCTCATTTGTTGTTATTGGTGTGTGTGGGTGGGTGGGTTTGGGTGGCTGTGTGTGTACCTCTGAAACACATGCATCATGGGCATGCATATGTATCATGTCTGCAGATCATATAAATGCTGACTGTGTGTGTCCATTGCTGACCTCTGCACCTGTTTCTGTCTCTGTGCTCCAGAGTGCGGCAGCAGCTCCCAGTCCGGTGATGGGCAACATGCCCCCTAATGACGGTATGCCCGGCGGACCCATGCCCCCAGGATTCTTCCAGGTAAGATGGACACCTCTTCTCTTCTCCCCCCCTCCCCTCCTCCTTCTGCTCTCTCATTCCTCTCACCTGCTGCTTCTCTGCTCTGAGCCATGCGAGCCATGCCTGCCTGCTGAACCTCCTCCTCCTCCTCCTCTTCTTCGTCTTGTTCTTCTTCCTCCTCCTCTTCCTCT
>PYXC01002106.1:4397500-4455000 GCA_015244755.2 Tenualosa ilisha
TGGGAGGTTTGACTATCTCTGAGGACGCACACGCGCCCCCACACGCGCCCACGCGCACGCACACGCACGCACACACACACACACACACACACACACACACACACACACATACACATACACACGTGTGCTTTGACATCCACTCTGTATCTGTCTTTGGGGGCCCTGTGGTGTGGTGAGATCCCAGATAGACTAAACACTTCTATGTAATTCAGATAACAGTGCACTCCCTTGCACACTCTTTCACACACTCACACAGATAATCTGAAGATTCTACTCCAACGCACTGCTCTACAGGTGCATAACACACATTGAACACACACACCCAGAACCATCACTAGCATATCTCCAGCTTGTAAAGCTCCAGTCTTGATTTCAGTGATTGTGCAAGACTCTGTAGAATCCTGGTGCCATTAAAGCTGGCATTTTTTTTTCTCGATAAATTGGTTTGATTTGATTTTTGATTATTCCTGCATTTCTTCCTATGGTGGCTTACCGTTGAAGTAGTTATGCAGACATCGCCCCCTGGTGCCATGTGTGCCTTACTGCATGCAGGAAAATGCGAGCTACGATTGTGTGCTGCTTATTGAGGCAGGCTCCATGCTATTCGCCTCAGTGGGGCCCTGGAGCATCCCAGTCTACCATTCCTTAACTGCAAGGAGGGTTTTTTTGTACACACACACACACACACACACACACGTACACACTCTAAACTCTCTCTGAATGTCCTCACGTTGCCCTTATATACTGTTGTCTAATAATCTAGACCTGTATGTTTGTCTTTGTGGAATCTAAAAGGGATATTAATAAATGTGTGGTGCTCTGCCTCCTCCCGTTTTGTGTGTGTGTGTGTGTGCGCGCAACTGTGTGTGTCTGTGTGCGTGTGTTTGCATGCATGTGGGACCATATGATTGTATTACCTCTGTCTATAGAAGCTGCCTCCAGTGATCCGCTCTTAAGATATCAGTGTCTTGTTTTTCACAGCACCCTAGGCCATTTGCACTGAAGCATGTGTGCAAAGAGATACTGACACGTGGCCCAGTGTACACACACACACACACACACACACACACGCGCGCACACACACATAACCCACATGTTCACGCACATGTGGAGATCATGAAGCGCTCTCCATCACTATCCTGGATATTTGAGAAAGTGGGTGTGTTGCTCAAAGATGTCTACATGGAGCCAGTAGTGACTCTTAGGGGAATATAGGTTCCTATATAGGAGTATAGGAACAATGTATAGGAATAGTAAGTTTTGTTTTGGTCAAAAGCTTGGTGCTTGGCACTACTCCGTAATGAAGAAGGTGGTTTGATGGCATGTTGGTGGCAGCTGAGAGTTGATACTTGTGTAGTGTGACCAGAAGAAGTTGGACTAGTGACCAGCTGGTGGTGGTTCCCCCTGACAGGCTATTTAAGTCAGTGGGTGTGTTTTGTTTGGGTGGCACAGGCTGTTTCTCCAGCTCTGCCCAGACCTATCAACCTTACCTCTTGACCTTCACCCTGCGGCATCTCTGCACCACTCATGTCCCTCTTCTCTCTCCCAAGGGCCCGCCCGGCTCCCAGCAGTCCCCCCACGCACAGCCACCCCCACACAACCCCAGCAACCCCATGATGGGACCCCACGGCCAGGTAAGGCATGCCACTCACCCCGCACGCCCCCATCCACATGTGATTACACACATACATACACACACACACTCACTCACACACACTGTAATCCCCAGGCTTCCAAACACTACCATTCATATAGAATGGTATATGTATGCACTCATTCCCCTCCTCTGTACTTACACACACACACACACACCACACACACACACACCACACACACACACACACACACTGTAATCCCCAGGCTCCCAAACACTACCATTCATATAGAATGGTATATGTATGCACTCATTCCCCTCCTCTGTATTTACACACACACACACACACTGTAATCCCCAGGCTCCCAAACACTACCATTCATATAGAATGGTATATGTATGCACTCATTCCCCTCCTCTCTACTTACACACACACACACACACACACACACACACACACACACACATTCCGTCAAACAGTCATACACATATAAAGAAATTCACTCTGACTGGTGAACCTCTGTGTCACTCATACTCCCATACTAACCGCAGTAACACGTGAGACATGGGTCTGTAAGCTGTCTCTTCTTCTTTTTTTTGTTTTTTATTTGGCCCAAAGTAGTTAGCAGTTAGGGTCCTAGTGAAGTGGTTGATGGTGTGCATATGTGTGTATGGAAGGTCCCTTTGTAGGCAGTTGTTTGAGCTTAACACGGCCACACCTAGCTCCTGCTTGCATCCTCACACACACACCTTCTCACAGGTGCATGCATAATGCACTAGCTGTCTACACCTGGTTTATGTCCGACACTGTATAGGACTGACGCACGAACACTCACGCTCCATGTCCAACAAACATCCGGTGTTCAACCCGAGCTATCGACTCACGCCTCTGTGATCAATGATTCTGTCTTTCCTTTATCTCTCCCACTCTCTGTCTCCTCTTACTGACTCACCGCCCTCTCTCTAACCCCCCTCCCCCCCCCCACCTCCCATATTCTCTCTCTCTCTCTCTGTCTCTTTCTTTCGTTCTTTCTGTATTTTGTCTTTTCTTGCATTTGCTTCCTCCCCTTCTCTCTCTCTCTCTCTCTCTCTCTCCCTCCCTCCCTCCCTCTCTCTCTCTCTCTCTCTCTCTCTCCCTCTCTCTCTCCCTCCCTCCCTGTCTGTTTGTGAGCGGCGAGTGGTGGTAGTAAACTAGCCTGGAGCTCCTGGAGAGCACCCAGCACTGTTGCTTCTCTCAGCCCAGCCCCAGCTCCCCCGAGTGGGATGAATTATTCAGACACCTCCTTGCTGCTGGGGCTGGAGAACCAGACCAGAGTGGGCCTTCCCGACTCCCCGCTCCCGCTCAGCAGCACTCTTTGAATACACGATTAATCACACACACACATACACACATGTGGGCATATGCACAGAGAAGCAGAAACAGGCAGGCAGGCAGGCACGCACGCACACACACAAATACACTTTAGTCTCTGTCCATGCATGCATGCATGCATGCTGTTTCTCTCTGCCCCCGACTCTCACGTACAAACACACTCACACATAACCAGTTCCCCCTTTGTGGCGCGGAGTTTCGTCTCACTGTACAGCACATGTTATACAACACATGGACTCACAGTTTCACATCCTCATTTGACTTCAATATTTCATAGTTTGACTTCAGTATTTAGCTTTGATGGCACTGATACAGTTCATAGCTGCCAACCGTGCCACATAGTCCCTCAGCAGGGAAAAGGTATTGCGTGCCTAGACGCGGTGCTCAGAATCCCACGCTATAGGTGTCCAGTGGATGACGTGAAAGTTGGTGGTGGCTGACTAGCTGGACGGTTTCCATTTCTGATGGCACCATCACTCCAACTAGTCCTGAAAACTGACTCCTGGCCCACACCCCCCACCCCCCAACCACACACACACACACACACACACACACACACACACACCCCCACACACCACCACCCTTTGCTACCTCGCCCATTCTCTTTCTATCCTGCTGTGCCTCACCACAAGCCCGCCACTTCCTGCTGCCTCACCGCCGCCTTGTGTTTTCACTCAGTGGAATATACACAAGGGAGATGGATGGATGGATGGATAGATAGAAGAGCTTTCCCCTTGTCTTTCCTGTCCCACTCTCTCCATCCTTTTAGCTTCTTTTTCCTCAACCACAAGCCCCAGGCTCGCCTTGCAGCACGGTGCTGATGCTGCCGTTGCTGCGGTAGCGACTTGAGTGGCGGCTGGAGATCCGGCAGCGCTGTGCTTTGGGGGTGAAGGTGTGGGTTCTGGCCTGGAAGCTCACCTTACCTGGAAACTGGCTTTTGCAGCTTAGTGTGTCTTTCGTGGGTCTTTTTTACATAACAGCTTTGTATCTTTGTGTGCGTGTGAGAAAACATGAGTTTGTGGGTATATTATTTAGGAGGTGGTAATGGGAGAGGTGTTCGTGTGTGGTGTGTGTGTGTGCGTGTGCGTGTGCGTGTGCGTGCGTGTGCGTGTGTGTGTGTGTGTGTGCGTGTGCGAGCGATGTCGATGTTGATATGTGAACTTGCATATCTACCCCACTCACATCAGTGCATTCACCCGCCCCCCCCCCCATTGCTGTGCTTCTGCTGGGCTTGTAGTGCTTGAACTCATTCTGGGCTCCATGCCTGTCCCATGCTGTGTGTGTGTGCGCGCCTGTGCCTTTAGCATATTCGTCACTATGTGTAACGACTACATTTTTGCCTTTCTTCCCTCCCTCTGTTTCTTGTTTTTCCCTACTCCTCCTTTCATTTCTCCCTTCCCCTCACTGACTCTTCCCTCCCTCCCTCTCCTCTCTCTCTCTCTCTCTCTCTCTCTCTCTCTCTCTCTCTCTCTCTCACCATCTCTGGCAGCCTTTCATGTCTCCTCGGTACCCAGGTGGACCCCGGCCATCACTCCGAATGCCAAATCAGGTACCGCTTAACTTCTGACTCCTCCTTACCTGCCTGCAGGGACACATGCTGCCACCACAGCCACACACACACACCTAAACATACCCTCACAGACACACACACCAAGTGGTTATGAATGTAAGTATGCCTGTAACATGTATGTTACATCTAGTTGAATCTATGTAAATCTGAAATTTCTTCCTCCTGTTGTCCTGTTGTGTATGTTTGTGTGCATCCGCATGTGAAAATGAGGTGTTTTTTGTTGGGTTTGTTTTCGCATGTGTTTACATTTGAAACCAGTGCGTTTGCGTGTGTGTGTGTGTGTGCGGGGGGCTCATGCGTCTCTTCTCTTGTGTGTTTTTTCCCCTCAGCCTCCAGTGGGAGTCCCAGGGTCACAGCCACTCCTGCCAAACAGTCTGGACCCCACCAGACCTCAAGGTACATCCCCTGACCAGAGCTGCGCTGCTTGGACAATCACCAGCAGCACACTGACCGCTGCCTCTTATCTACACAGTTAATTTGACAGCCTGGCTGTCTCACCTCCCCCCCATTTAAAATGGTGCTCCTCCTCTCTTTTTCAGGACACCCCAACATGGGCGGCCCAATGCGAATGAACCCCCCCAGAGGGATGGGTGGTATGGGCCCACAGGTAGGCGCAAACACACCACTTTGGTTACACCAGACAAATGCCACCTGCTGGCATCAGTGCCCTGTGGTCCATCCCATAATGGAGGACTGGCGCACGCTAGCTTTGTTCATATGCATGCTTACATTGGGAATTGTATCTTAGCCTTGCGCCAGGGCACTGTTCAGCTCCAGCGCTGGCTGATGCTGCTGTAGCTTCTTGGTGGTACCCTCAACCTCCACCCACCCTCAATCCACCCCCCCCCCCCCTCACCTGTCCTCTCAGTGGGAGCAGCAGCATCCTGGGCCGCAGACCAGCTGCTCAGGCATCTGGTACACTAATGGAAGAGTGTGTGCAGCAAAACAGGGCTGCTAGTCCTAAACTAAATACAGCTCAGACAGGCTGTCACAGGCATACTCATTCACACATTCACACACACACACACACAGACAGACTTACACAGACAGACAGACAGACTCTACCTACTGTCCCCAGCTTTATCAGAAGGGATGAGGGCCCAGGGAGACTGTTGCTGCTGGCCTCTGAGAGGTCATGACCTTTGACATGTCATATGAACTCATGTGACCTACTGCTGTTTCCCCTGCAGAACTATGGCGGGATGAGACCTCCACCCAACTCTCTCGGAGGCCCAGGCATGCCAGGCATGAACATGTAAGCGCACACACACTAAAACGCACAAACACACACACACACACACTAACACACACATAAACACACCTCAAACAAAAGACACAAATGGCAAAAGCCCAGCTTCTCTTTTACCGTGTCTCACTCAAACCTACACAGAATTTCATAAACCTATTAACCAGTGAACAAAGAGTGTTTTGGATCCGAAATCTGAAAGACACACACACACACACACACAGACCTCTTGACTCTGCTCTCCCTCTTCCTGACAGGGGTCCTGGAGGCCGAGGTCCTTGGCCCAATCCAAATGCTAACTCGGTGAGTCCTCAAGAAACACACACACACACACACACACACACACACACACACACACACAAATCAAGCGCAGGCTGTCTGGCCAGTAACCTTTTATCAGGGAAATAACACTCACTCCATCTCTCTCTCCCCTGCTGTGAGAGTCTTGAGCTAATATTGTCCATGTGGCACAACGTGTAATGTTCATAAAAGTGATTTACTCTGACATGCAACTGTATTTTTCTCCCACAGATAGCGTATTCTTCCTCTTCTCCTGGCAACTATGTGGTAAGTCGCAAATCTCTCTCTCTCTCTCCTCTCTCTCTCTCTCTCTCCCTCCCTCCAACTCTCCTTCTGCACACTGTCTTGTGGATGTGGGCCAACACTTTTGGCTTCTTGCTCCACCATTACAGTTCCCCTAGCTCCTATACAAATACAAAGGGCAGAACTAAAGACACATTAAAGTTAGCGGATTCATTGATTTTTTTTCTTGTTTTTTTTTTTTTAATTTTCCTGTCTCCAGTCGCATGCACTGTTTTTTTTTTTTTTCTTTTCTCTCTCTCTCCATCTCCCAAGTAGTTCCCATTTCCTTCTTGCCTACACCCGAGGGCATTGCCTATAAAATACTCCAGCATTAGTCAAACTGTCTTTAATGGTTCTCCTGTGCAAGCAGTGTCTTTAAGATAAGTTCTTTTGCACAGTTTAAATAGAAGCTTGAGGCACAGACTGTGGGATTAGCAGCCAGAGAATGGAATTTATTGGTGTGTGTGTGTGTGTGTGTGTGTGTGTGTGTGTGTGTGTGTGTGTGTGTGTCTGTGTGTTTCATTAACAGGGTCCTCCAGGAGGAGGGGGTCCGCCAGGAACTCCCATCATGCCTAGCCCAGGAGGTGTGTGTGGTTTGTGTTTTGGTTTGGTTTGGTTTGGCTTCTGTCTTCTTGTGAGTCTGTAAAAGTGATTCATGACACTTTAATATCCCTGATGGTAGACATAGTTCTTTTACTCACCTATTCAACATAGCATGTGGTCTTGGCCAGGACTGCCAAGGAGCTCCAGAACTTTCCATGGTCCTTGCTGTGTTGAAAGTGTGTGTTTCACACCTCATCGGTAACATCCTGCTGCATATTTAAGTCTGTTTTATTCCTTTTTTGTCTTCCAGACTCCACAAACTCGAGTGAAAACATCTACACGATGATGAACCCTATTGGCCCTGGTGGCAACAGACCTAACGTAAGCGGAGCTTTCTGTCCGATCTGCTTTCCTAAAAGCTTTCCCAAAAGCGCAGACCACCATTTCTCATCTCATCATGGCATCATCTGCTATCTTTATGCTACATATGGTTGCTGCTGCCCAATAGCACCCAAGTCAGAGCCTCAAATCAGACCCAAAGCCACATCTTCAGCCCTCATCCCATCACTAGTTCATGATTGTCTTATTATCTTTCTATTGGCCTGTAACCAAGAAGGTCAGAAGTGCCAACACTGTCACTCACCGCTCCACTCAGTCACAGTTACCTGGGTCTTACCTGCATCCTGTGAGGTGTGTTAATGACATGCCGTGCCGGCCGCAGGTAATGGTCCACTGGTCCACCGCGGAGTCACTGACCTGTCCCTGGTGATCTCACCTGCCCTTAGGGCTTGATTACAGACCCAACGTGAATGTCTCGCTCAGGCCTTAAGTGTGCGTGTGAATATTTCATGTCCGGAGGCTTAGCTGGCAGTGGCCTGACCCTTGTCTGGTCTTTGTCGACATGAAATGCTGACATGGTCACGTTTTGGCTGAGCGCTTTTGTGTGACCACACTGTGACTGCCTGTTAAGTATCCTCTGACATCTTCCCACTTTCCTTCTCTAATCCAGTTGTCTTTGCTTTGTCCCTCCAACATTGAAATGAAGAATAATAAAAATGCTGTTTGCTGTGAAAATAAATATATTTCTTGACTTTTTTCAGCTGAAATGGAAATGACACTCATTAGGGGACACAAATATAAATTTGGATTTTTGAATCCGTGCGATTGAATACTCTTCTCTCATACTCACACACTCACTCTCTCTCTCCCTCCCTCCCTCGCCCTCTCTCTCTCCTTCTCCCCCTCTCTCCCTCTCCCCCAGTTCCCTATGGGCCCCGGTCCTGATGGTCCTATGGGAGGAATGGGAGCCATGGAGCCCCACCATATGAATGGATCGCTAGGTGAGCCCAGCACGCATAAGTTGAGGATACTCAGGGAACACTTCAGTGATGACCTGACAAAGAGTGACCACGTGTAGCATCACCACCTCCAAACCTGTCGGTGATCTGTTGAGTTCTGTGTCTTTGTCTTTGACCTTGATCTGACAGAATTTTTCTTTCCTCTCAGGCTCTGGAGACATGGATGGGTTGCCAAAGGTACATAGAGGCAAACAAACACAATGCCACAAAATAATATTCATTAAGACATATTCATCTAGCTGTATCACAGTCCAAACAGTAGATTCACTCTTCGTCAGTAATGATGTAAACTGACTAACAGTGTTAAACTGTTGGCCATGAGTCAGAAACCATTAGTGAAGTGTATTCACAAGTATTGTAGATGCAATGGGACAGAATCATCAGGTCTGATTGCTGTTCATTTCTTGTATCCTCAGAACTCTCCCAACAACATGGCGGGCATGAACAACCCTCCGGGCACCCCGCGCGACGATGGGGAGATGGGCGGCAACTTTCTCAACCCCTTCCAAAGTGAAAGTGTGAGTAGAGCCTGCCCCTAGTCCCACCCTCAAGTTCACCCTTTCCCGAAACCTCCATTCATATGGCTCCTTCCAGTGGCCATGCTACTGCTCCAGCCAATCAGCTGCGAACAGTTGGACCTACAGCCAGTCAGCATGGATAACACAGCTTCTCACAAACATACCATAGCCAACCAGCATTCACTAGTTAAGTAAATAAGGGCCAATCTATAATTGATTATGTTATATCCCTCCCCGTCCCTCCTGAGGTTTGGCCGTATTTGCTCAAGACCCTTGTAAATGTGTGAAAATGGTGCTTTTAATGCAGCCAGTGCTGTTGGATTGCCATTCTGCAATGGCTTCAGCTCCCAAATTCATCAGAGCATACGTGACGAGCACCAAAAACTGCAAAATCTTGCCGAGCAATTTGCACTAGATTATTGTGTATTCTGCTGTAGTTCGGGATGGCTCATATACTGGCCTAGTGTAATGTTTTCACACTATTGCGTGCCCACTCTCATCTCTCTCCTTCCCTCCCCCTTTCCCCTTCTCTGCTCTCTTTTCAGTATTCACCCAACATGACGATGAGTGTCTGATTTTTCTCCCTTTGTTATTGTTTTACTCTATTTTTTTTATTTCTTTTCTTTTCTTTTTACACTTTTGTTTTTTTTTTGTTGTTGTTGTTGTTTTACCCCCTTTGCTGAAACGGCTCCGTCACTCTTTGATCCTTTCCCCTCTGTGACCCACCTGTCCACCCCTGGTTTGACAAATGGGGAAAAAAAAAACAAACAAAAAAACTCCTGCCCATCCTCTTTTGACTCCTCACTCCTCTCCACTGCTTACACTCACCACCTCCCCTCTGCCTGACAAACCGCCCACCCCCCGTCCTGCTTGGTGGAACTGTGACTGTCATGCTCAGTCCCCTGGGAGGCCCCTGGAGCACGGGCCCCTGGGAATGCCCTCTCTGTCCGCCGTGTGTGCCATGGGCAGTGGTGGCAGCAGCAGTAGCGGCGGTGGCGTGGGTGTCAGGACAGGCGGTGGCATGAGGAAGCAGCGACAGATCCACAGGAAAAGCCTCCACAAGGACCAGTCATCCTGCATCCCAGCATTCCTCACGGGCCCTGGACTGTAAAGGCCTGGAAGTAGAGTGCGCAAGAGAGACAGTCAGAGACTGAGATGGAGAAAGAGAGAAGAGGAGGACAGAGATGGAGGGAGGGAAGGAGAAAGGAGTCTTCAGCACAGCATGTCTAACCTATGCCAGCCTGCCCAGCTTTTATTGTGTTTGTTGTTTTAGTTTTTGCTTCAGTTGGCATTTCTTCACTTTGTAATACGTTTTGTAGTTTTCATTTTTATGTTTAATTTTTTTTTTCTTCTTAATTTGTATGACCCTCTGGATGCAGTAGTTCAACACAGAAGGGGGAAGATGCCTGAACTTAAACCTCCCTGTCCCCATTTTATTGTGTACATTTTTTAAGAAGTTGTTTGACAATGACATATTTTTTTCATTATACTGTGTATGTATTGTATTATGAATATTATTTTATTTTATTAATATTGTGATAATGATTATTAGTTTTGTTTCCCATTACCCTTGGGTGGGCACAACATGGCTAAGCAACCATGACAATGACAAGACACAAGCACACACTCATAATGCACAACTACAGTCGTCACAGTAACAGATATTTAGGAATCGTTTTTGTCTCTGCTAAGTCCATCTTGCCTGTGCTACCTGCCATTCATTCCCATCAGAACAGTTTAAGATGGCTTGGCTGCATCCTAAGCAGACATTTTTTTTTTCTATTCAGAGGGTGAAAGCATCCCTTTATTGATGACGTGGCAGCAGTCACAAGTCACAAGCCAGACGTTTTCCCCTCTTCAAACAGCATTGACACCTGTGGGAACCATGTGACCTGAATAAATGAACGTAAAACACACACATGTGCACGCACATAGACGCTCACATACACTGCAACATCCATCCACTGGTAGATTAAAACAGGGACGTTTTTCCCCAAATCTGAGAGCGTTTTTTTAAAATGGTACTGTTTTTTTTTTTTTTTTTTTAAGTAGACTCCAGTTTTAGAGGAAGGCTAATGTGGTTCAGAGTTCCCCAGCCATTTGGAGCATGATATACAATTTGTTTTGTAGTACTCCCTTTATCATAAACTTGTTTTTGTGTGTGTGTGTGTCTAATGCGCAGCCTGTTGATCCATCAGGATGTATTAGTACATATGTATATATCTCACTTCTGATATACCTCTGAAAGATTCACACCAGTATCAAGATCTCATAGGCTCAGTCTTTAGGATGTTTTTTGACGGAGCGCACGTGGGAGAGGTTCTTCCAAAGACAGACGTGGTCTCACCAAGAGTGGCGTGAAGGACCTGGTCAGTCTATGAATCGCACTTCGAGTGATCATGAGGTCGGATGACCAATCAGACCTCAGCTGGACTTTGATTTAATGTCCTTAACCCTCAACACGTTCTTGTTCTGTTGTCATGAGTTACTGTCTGGGTCATTTTTTTTTATTAGCTAGTCAAGGTACTGTTTTGCTCCAGTTTTTGAGTGCCTGAGAATAAATTATAAAAAAAAGAAAAACTCACCTGACCACACCCATTGGAGACTACATTTCTCCCAAGCTATGAAAAGGACTTTGTTTTGCAGAGAAATCAACATTTCCAAGAAAATGGCAAGGAATGGACGGGAAAAAAAAACATCACTGCCTCTCCTGCTTGTAAAGGCCAGTGGCGGTAATGCTAGCTTATGTGTGGTGCTAGCGTTCAACGTGTCTTTGAATTGTTGGGATGGAGGCTGCCCCTTTCACCTGGTCACCTGGAGACTGTGTGTGAGGGTGTGAGTGTCTGGCCAGTGCTTCAGAGTGCACTGATGACCAAATGCCACAGCCCACTCATGTACTCCTCCTCTGTCTGTCTGTCTGTAATTTTAAGAGGAGCAGAAAACTTCAGCTCAAGCAAGGGAGCCTACCAGTTCATATTTGGAATCCAGCCTGGGTCCCGCTACCTGATTCCCCCAATCTATTTTCCTTGCCCAGGATCCCCTCAAAACCTCCAATCACCCAGTAAACCTTATCAGCACCTTTTCTCAAAAAATGCAAAATAATTGGTCTGTTGCAGACTCTCTACCTTTGGCATTGACATGACTGGACTGCACTCCTGTCCTCTTTTGGCATTCTTTACTTCTGATATTTTCTTTCCTCTGTTTTGGTGTTGCCGTGTATTTAAGTAAAGTGTGTGTTTGTGTGTGTGTTTTGTTTATTGTTTTTTTTTTTTTTTTTTCACGAGGAGGTGGTGAACAGCTTGCTGAAAATGACTGGGCCCTTATGTCACCATATGTGAAAGACTCTTGCTCCCCTTAAGCTTCTGTTTCCCAGACAGCTTGCTTCCAAGTCACACCGATTTCATGCAGCCTTGCATGTCCTGCTGGCAATGATGTGGGCCCTTGGTGCTGTTTGGCACCACATACATGCTCATACATGGAGAAACTCCCAGTCTGAACCTTCAACTTCATCTCATTTACCCTCCCCCCAACCCTCTTGATACACACACAAACACACACATGCACACACATACACAGACACACAGAAATGTGTCAGTTTGTTTCTGTTTTTGGTTTTTGTAAATACTGTACAATGCATTTTGATATCATTGACATGTTTTGATATTTCAGTCACTACCAATGGATTTAAATCTCGTGAAAAGGTGTACAAAGAAGTAACCATATTTCCATTTAAAGAGACGGTGTGCTCTCATGCCCCTAAACCATGATGGATGAGCTGTTTTTATTGGGATATATTGGAGGGGTTGGGGGCAATAAGAAGACTGTGTGCTCAGAGCAAGCAGGAATCTGTAATTCAGTGTACCTCAATGTCTGACCTGAAAGTCCAATCTGGACTAAGCTGGTAGAACTAGTCAGTTTACACTAGGAATCTGAACCAGTGTCAGTGCAGTTTCAGATGGGGATGTGAATCAGATACAGGACCTAACTGAAAGGGTTTGATTCACACTCACTGTGGGACTGGATTCATTTTGCCTTGCCACTATGGGAATGCTGGAAAGAGGAAAGAGGTATTGATGGGCAAACAGGGCATCGTCTCTTTAAACCAGTAAGGGACCACACATTGCAGACTTTACTATGAAGGATTTTTATCTATTTAAAAGAAAAAATAACAAAAAAAGAAGAATAAACCTAATTCTAAATAAAAAATAAATAAAAAATGAAAAAGTAGTAATAAAAAAAGAGGGACTGTTTCTCCTCAATGTTATCTTGAGATACTGTTGTATAGATTTCAGTCTCTGCTCTTAGCTCCCCACCCCAGTCCTACATGTGAAACAGTCACTCTGTTGGCCATCTCTGTATTTTTCTTGTGACGCTGTACAATACTGTAACATTAGGAAGAGCTCGGGGGTAGGGTGGAGTGAGCTGCGTGTGTGTCTGTGTGTGCGTGCGTGCGTGCGTGCGTGCGTGCGTGCGTGCGTGCGTGCCTGCCTGCGCGTGTGTGTGTGCTCGGGGTGGAGGAGGTGGACATAGATGATTTCTCCTGCACCGTTCATTGTTCTTTCCAACAATAAGCAGTATTGAGAGTATGAAGCAGTCTCACAGCAGTTTGCTTTGTATTTCATGTTAGGGGTAGTTTGGATCCTTGTCTTAGGGACTTGAGTGTCTTGTGTAGTAAATAAACAGTCCTTTGTATGTTCCTTTATATTGTAAAGTTTCTTTAGACTGAAAAAAGCTTATTAAGAAGAAAAGAGATGGAAAAAATTGCATCAATAATAAATGTAATGTTTTTGTTTTGTTTTGTTTTTTTCATGGAGTCGTTGGTTATTTTGGCTTGTGTCCCTTCATTGTAGATACAAATTATGGACTAATAAAAAAAAAAACATAACTCCTTTTACCAAAATACTTTGTTCTCTCATCATGTTATAAGAGTTATGAAGCTGTCATTGCATATGTTATCTTTACTAGGCCCACGTAATACAATTGGGTAGTAAGGTGTTTACTTGCTTATTTGCTTGCTCCGCTTGTCGACTCTCAGTCCGTGGGACATGCGAGTGGGAAATCAGTGGCAGTCTTAACTCCTTTTCTCTCCTGGAAAGTGTGTGCATATAATTTAATGTAGCGAAACCGTGACTCTCTGTGAGCACTGTAATTGTGACTAAAGAGGGTCAACAGCATGTCAGTCACATTGACTAATTTGCTAATGTTGTGATGACTTGTCTTCTGAAGAAACATACGCATGAGACAGGACATGCTAATTCCTAGGTGTTAACACTTCATGAGACATTTTTTTTTATGGAGGACACTGCACTGCCTTGAAAAGAAAAGATGAGAAGCCTGAAGCTCATTACATGTTACATTATCTGAAATTTCTGTGTGCTGGTTTAAAATTATGTGCCATAAAATTTCCACATAAATATGGAAATATGGAACATATTTATGACAAAATTATAATGGAAGCTGGTGAGTTAAGGCAAGATTTAGGAAGTCTGCCAGTCCACTACATGGCGCTGTAACCTGCTCATACGTATTTTGAAACACCATCCGGTCAAAGGTCATCGCATAACGTCACTACCCTCGTGTTGGACAGTTGTTTTTGCTACTTCAGGTAAGTGTCAGATCATAATTTCTTTATATCCACGACTTAGCTTATTGCATGTCTCCCGTGTCTTTTAACGACACAAATAATAATGAATAAGATGATAAATGACAGTATTGTCTTGATACCACGTTAGCTGATTGTCCAATTAGCAGCAAGCTAGCTAGCTAACTGGTTTTAGGTTTTGTAACCCATCTCTTCCTCGGTTTTTACTGATAAAATTATAACTTGAAAGTACTGCTCTTTAATGTGGATAGTTCCACTACGAATTGTTAAGTAGCTTATGACATGATTTGATGACACATGTTTGCATAAATAACGTTATCTCGTCACGATAACTTCTCTTACTAACCTAAACTTATCTAGTAAGGTAAGGTATCTTTGGAAGGAAACCTTGATCCTGATCTGTCAGAGGATCCGTTAAATGCAGTCTGGTTCTCGCATGTTGTATACGTTATTCTCCATTAATAATGGCAACATCACATCACCGCAGTAGCTAGGGGCTGCGACACCCATGTTGATGGTAAACAGAGTGGAGCAGTTACGTTGGATCAAATGCAACTGGACCGCAGGACAGTAGAGTTGGATCAAATGCAGAAAAGCTATGACTTTAAAAGTTTGGACGTGTAAGCTAACAAGAATAAAACCCACAATATACTGTTTATGTAAGACTTGTCTTGTCTTGACTTGTTACACATTAATGTGTAGACTAATTTTTTTCAGTTGACCTACGGAAACATCAGTACTTAGAACTGTTGTCTATGAACGTTTGATGGTTTGCAGCAGGCTAACCCTCAAAACGCCACTTATGTAGACTATTGGTTACGTCTGAATTTACCCACTTGATACCTTTCACACTCTAACATGTCCATACGATCTCATTTTCGATCTCAAGTAAGGTCAGCCAGTTAGCTGCGTTATACTGATATACCCAATTTGCCTGTTACCAAGCTAACTGGAGCTAGCACTAAATGATAGCAAATACGAGAGTTAGCAACATCAGGATATTGCAGGCGAATTTGTCTGCTACTGCACATATTTCTGGGCACCGATTTAAAACCGTTGTGCTGTGAATTTAAAAGAAGGTGTTCAGTGTAACTGCGAGGCCTCATTCCCAATCAAATGAGCTGTAAGCTTCTACTTTCCTTAAGTGTCTCTGGGGTTAACCACATCGTAACGACGCAGTTAACGGATGTTTGCGCCCATCCTAGGCTGTGTATTTATTGTGTGTTAGATGTAGTCAGGGTCAGGGTGTTTATTGAGAAGACAGTTAAACGTCTACGAATGTAGCGTTAACCACTGTAAAGTGTCTAGGTCTAGTTGTATATTATGCCATAGCTGTGATATCGTAGAATGTCGTCTTAACTCACACACCTTCCTCTTTCAGCAGGCAATCATGTCGTCATATACTTGTATAAGCTGTCGGGTGGCTTTCACCGATGGCGATGTGCAGCGGGCGCACTACAAAACCGACTGGCACCGTTACAATCTGAAACGCAAAGTGGCCGACATGCCTCCCGTCACCGCTGAGAACTTCCAGGAGCGTGTGCTGGCACAGCGGGCAGCAGCCGAGCAACAACAGCATCAGCTTGATCACGGCAGCGGACAGGTGTGCGCCACCTGCAACAAACATTTCAACAGCGCCAATGCCTATGCTAACCACCTCCAATCCAACAAACATCTGCAGGCCGAAAAACGGGCGCTGGCTGCCGCCCAGGCAAGTGTTCAGCGTATGAATGAGAAGAACCTAGAGAAAGGTGCGGAGCTGGACAAGGATGCCCAGAACGAGGCACTACAGCAAGCGTTGAAAGAGCAACAGAAACATACACCCACTAAAGCCACGGTCACGGAGAAGGACCGAACACGTCCAGACAAACCCCCAAGGCTACAGTGGTTTGAGCAGCAGGCAAAGAAGATTGCAGGAGAAGAAGGAGAAGAGGAGGAAGGTATGTGACCTGTTTTTATTCCTATACAGTTCTGTGTGTGGTTAATAAGCACAGCAGGGTACAGTGGATTACTGCCAACATCAAGGCGCTCACATACATAATAAGTGTGTGTGTGTGTGTATTTGGTTTACTTTTGGTTGCTTTAGATGTTTTAATATCTGAATCAGTTCTGCAATACACTTTGTTGGAGGAAGAGTTAAAGCCAAGGACGGAACACTGAAATCCTGATTCTGTGCACCTGCGCTTCGTCAAGGTTTTGTTGACATACTATATTGTGTTTCTTCCTGCAGAGGACTGGGAGGATGTTGACAACGACGACGACGATGATGATTATATGGAAGCTGATGATGAAGATGAGGCAGAAGAAGAGATGGAGGAGGGTTCGTCAGAGAAGGCTGAGCCCGTGCCTGGGGCCATTCCCATCACAGACTGCCTGTTCTGCAGGCAACACTCACGCTCGCTCAGCAGGAACGTGGCCCACATGACCAAAGTGCACAGCTTCTTTCTGCCTGATGTAGAGTACCTGATAGACCTGAGAGGACTCATTGCTTATCTGGGTAGGAGGCTGGCTCTGCCCTTGGTGCTCTTTGGGGGGGACTTTCTTTTAATTGTGGATTGTTATATCAGGGGGATTTTTAAAAAAATCTTTTTTGTGTGGTGTGGAACAGATTTAGTTGTGAGTACTGTGCGTAGAGATGTGAATGATTGTTTTTTAATCAGTAGAATGCTAACTACTTGAGAAAACATTTATTGTCATGGCTGCCATAATGTTGTAATATAGCCCATCTCTGGTAGGCAATCATTGTGACCTTATTGTGTGTGTGTGTGTGTGTGCGTGTGCGTGCGTGCATGCATGTGTGTGTGCGTGCGTGTGTGTGTGTATATGTTTTCAGGAGAGAAAGTGGGAGTAGGGAATGTGTGTCTCTGGTGTAATGAGAAGGGCCGGTCGTTTTACTCCACGGAGGCTGTACAGGGTCACATGGTGGACAAAAGCCACTGTAAGCTTTTCACAGAAGGAGATGCTGCGCTGGAGTTTGCAGACTTCTACGATTTCAGGTACTGAGCGGCAGTGAGTGCTTCTCTTTTTAAAAATGATACCAATACCAGTCGTCTCAGTTCAGTTCAGAGTTGTGTGGTAGCATATCAGAACTTGGACCTCTAGTTATCTCGGCATAAATAAGTGCTTCTTTGATGAAGCAACGTCTTTTTGGATAAACCGCCTTGATTGTGGTAGTGTGTTTCTGTTTGAATGTTCCCAGGAGTAGCTACCCTGACGCTAAAAATGGCGATGACGTAGAGATGAGGGATGGGGCGCTGCCTGATATGATGAGTGTGGAGTTTGACGATGACACTCTGGAGCTCACACTACCCTCAGGTACAAATTGTACTGCCATAACACTGCCATGCACACACACACTGTCCTCTCCAGCACTGAGGGGATGGGGTTTGTTGGCAGCATACCTGTTAAGAAAGTTCTGAGTACTGAATAATTAGTAGGCTACATCTGATGTTATGAGGATTTTTAGAGTATTTTGAAGGACAGGTTTGTTTTTTTTTACATATGGGTCTGAAGGTTTGAAATAATATGTCCACAGTTGAGAATGAATGGTGAAAAACCTGTTGGAAACCATACTTTGCAGTTATTTTTGTGTCAGCATATCAGTAAACAGTACTGACCATTCAGTGAATTTCACACCTTTACAAACGAATTTTCTTGCCAGGTGCCAAGGTAGGCCATCGTTCCCTGATGCGCTACTACAAGCAGAAATTTGGCAACCAGAGGGCTGTGGTTCTAGCACATAACCAGAAGGCCGTTGGGCGGGTTCTGAAGCAGTACCGAGCCCTTGGATGGGGAGGAGATGCAGGTGAGAGATGTGTGTGTTATTGTTACTGCCTGTTTATGCTGGACCTCTAAACTGTCTTAGTCTATGTGACACTACTTTGCACTACATTTTATTTAACCATGGGATGTGTGAGGTTCAGCTAGTTTGGATTCATGCCTCTCTGTGCTTCTTGGGTCCCAGGTAAACTATCTTCGCTTCAGCGACAGAAAGACATGCAGTACGTGCAGAGGATGAAGTCTAAGTGGCAACTGAAGATGGGCATGAGTAACAACACCACCAAACAGGCCCACTTTAGAGCACAGGTCATGTTTTAAACCACCTGATCGACCCAGCCATCACATCTCTGCTGGCCTCGGGTCCAGAAGGAGAATCCTGAAAGAGAGCCCTGTTTTCGACACCCTTTTGTGCTTAGGGTCAGCAGTTGGATCTGGTCTATCAGTATGTATATGTCCAGAGGGGTACGTTACAAAGCAAGATTATATACATACATATATTATAGAGCCTAAAGGCACAGGTTTATTCAAATTCGGCAAACATGCGTTTGTGGTGATTGCTTCACTAAGAAAGCAATAGTAAACCTAATTATTTTAAATTGTTTAAGCAAAAAACAAGCAAAAAAATGCATAGTCCATATAAAACATGCTTACTACAGCCCTTGGCCTTTGCCAACTTTAAGCAGTTTTGACTTTAGGCTCAATAAACCATTTATTTTGCTTTGCACTTTACCCCCAGGAAACTTGCTGAAAAACTTACTGATGACTAATCCTTGAAAATATAATGACTTCATGAGACATTACCACTCAACTAGACTGTCCATTTCCTCTGATGATAAACCTCTCCTTAGTCATACTGAGATCTTTACTGGTTAAAGTGTGAAATAACTACATTACCTGTTAAAGAGTCTTTACACGAACCACAGACATTTGTAATTTTGTGAGAAATAATAGATTATGCTTTATACACATCTGTACAGACTTAACAAATAAAGTTCAGCACAATTAATTGTTGATCTCACATTTGTTTGTCTTTTTAGATTTTATTGAACACTTCCCCAGTTTAGACCTGAATTAGGTGTGTTGGCTGCTGTTTCAAATGACAAAATGTTTAGGCTGTCAAGTATCAAAAAAATCTCATGTTTCATTTTAATATGCTTCATCCAGTTAAAGGTCCCCATATTATATTTTTTTTCTGAACAACTTAACATAGGTCTGTGAGCTCCACATAGATGACTTTGAAGCAGCTTGCTGAAAATACCTCTCAGATTAGGTAGCATATTAAGTAACAAGAAAGAGCATGGTAGCGATAGTGGTGAATATTGTTCCAGTTTATGTCCATATCATGCAGCCTTAAAACCTAAAACACACCTGTCTGAACAGTTACATTTTAGTTTTGTTTGTTTATTTTTTAAACTCAGTATATGAGACCTTTAATACTGGCAACTAATGTTAACTAATGTTCTTTTTCACGCACCGCGAACGAGCTGATTGCTATGCGAATGAGACCTAAAAGAGTAACCACCCCGATAGTATATCTATTGCATTCCATTCCGATCCAGTAGATGGCAGTAAGAACATTTTTTTTGTAAACGAAGAAGCAGTAAATTATGGTAGGGTTGATTAGACCTTGCAAGTCTAGGCTTCAGGTTAATTAATATTAGTTTACTGAGCTATGACGTTCAATGTGCTAGTTCTAGTAGGCGGAAGGTGAAATGCTGAGCAGCTGTGCCTATAAAAGTTGACCATTGTCCTAGTTACATAAGACTCTCGTATAGCCTCCACTAGCTCAGGAAAGAAGGAACACAAGAAGCAACCTTGTCCACCTAGCCAACTTTTTACAACTATCTGTGGAGAGGAGTGGCTTGAAAGCTAATTCTTTCCATGCGTGTTGGTGTGTAAACTGTAAATATATGAAAGCGCAATTTAACTGTAAAACGTCTCCACAACAGAGGCTTTCAGAGGTGAGCAGAGCATCGCTGTTGACATGATACGTTAGACCAGTTACGTTCCAGTTTCGTAGCACAGATTCTCCCGTGGTTGGGTTTTTTGATAGGCTGGATATCAAGGAATTTTTGATTGGCATTTCAGATTTAGACCATAAAACGTAAGTGGAAACGACTGGGAGCATCTGAATACAGGATATGCATAGCAAACACTTTTGTTTGATGAACTTGAAGTGTAGATTCGTCTGTGCAGTTGTCTCCATGCCTGAACAGTTTCATCTTCACAGATACCTTCTCAGCAATGGCTACGCTTTTACATCGGTTGAGTCGACTGCGTTTAGGGTCTGCTCTCCGGTCGGTTTCACAACACCCCATTTCAACGGTAGCAGTGGAAAATGTGAGAGGAAAGCGAGTTTTCCTTGGCTGTCAAACAGTATGTGGAAAGCACCGACATATACATAGTGAGGGCGGAGGAGCTGGGAGATCTTTCCCAAGCGCTGCGCCTCCGCGGCTCCCGTTCTCCCACGTCACTGAAGACGACCTGGCTTTCTTCCGACAACTGCTGGCTGGCCGGGCCATCACAGATCCTGAAATGCTGGAGTCAAGCAATGTGGACTGGCTAAGATCGGTGCGCGGTGAGTTGAGTAAAATCGGTCTAGAGCTAGTGTACATAAAACAATGTGATGTCTTTTGACATTGCAGGATGCAGTGAGTCTTATTATTGTATTCTAATGCTATATCTCATTGATCATCATTTTTTGCTCTGTTACCACCAGTTATCTCTGCTTTCCTGCAGGTAATAGTGAAGTTCTTTTAAGACCAAGAACCACGGAGGAGGTGTCACAAATTCTTCGGTATGTAAAAGAGGTTAATACCAATGTACAAAATGCAAGATCCCCAAGACCCCTTAAAATAATAACAATCTATACTCTTTTGATCCAGAGAGCGAAATTTGGTCTCTGCATTTAACCTAATTGTGAATTAGTAAAACACACACAGTGAAGTGAAGTACACCCTAACCTGGAGCAGTTGACTGCCTGCTATGGCGACACAGAGGGAGGATTCTGTCTGACCAGGAGCACCTCTAAATGACGGCAGAATTTAGACCAGATAATGCACTGCTCCATCTAGAATCATGTTTTACCTATGTACTGCTTGATTGGTTGTACAGCATTTCTAGTTATAATACGTAACTGAGTAAGGAGTGGTGGCATGGTGTCATATGTCCATCTTCCATACCCTTGACCATGAACCTTCCTGTTTAGCAGCAGTTAAGGCTGAGATACGGCTCTGGACTGATACATTTTCTGACAATACATGCATAATCTCTGTTGGTGATTGTTCATACTCCACTTTTCACCATGACCCCTGAGTGATCTGGTCCAGATATAGTGCAGAATGAACCATCTCTTTATTGGGTGTTGTGATGGCAGAAATGGTATGCAACTGAAGTATAGATGCTGCTGGTGGTGTTTCCAGGTACTGCAATGAGAGGAACCTGGCAGTGAACACGCAGGGTGGGAACACAGGCCTGGTTGGGGGCAGTGTGCCGGTGTTTGATGAGATCATTCTCTCCACGGCGCTCATGAACGAGGTGCTGGCCTTTGATGGCGTGTCAGGTCAGTGTGGGAGACCCTCTAGGACCCTGTTAAAAACATAGATCATGGCATCTTGTGAAAGTAATTTAGCCTAGCCTGATTCTGAAACTGTCTAAAGTTTAGTGATCTGATGCCCATAATATTCGAATTCTGCATACTATGCATTCAGGTGTTTGTTATAGCAGAGACTGAGTAGGCAGTAGCCTGGTAATAAAACCAGCCCCTCATACTTTCACTTCATACAGAAGGTCTGGACATTCGGTAGTGAGAAATGATTGCTGGCTTGAGGTGTTTAAATTTAAAAAGATTCAATCAGCCCTTGACTGATAGGCTGCCTTGACTGATGGCACTCTAGCTCTGCATTCATGCCTCCCTCTGTTTGCTGATTGGATGCGGTAAAAGTGCCACCGGAGACAACGAGCTCAATGGAATCAAATCCAAACTAACACTGTAGGGAGATGATAAATGATCGGAAGTGCATAGGAGAGCATGGCCAGACTAAGTAGGCAGCAGATAGGAGAGTAAAAAAAATCCAGACTCTCTGTAGGCTGATGTGTGCTGTCTGTGCTTCAGGCATCTTGACATGCCAGGCGGGCTGTGTGCTGGAGCACCTCTCCCAGTACCTGGAGGAGAGAGACTTCATCATGCCTCTGGACTTAGGCGCCAAGGGCAGTTGCCACATCGGGGGAAATGTGGCCACCAATGCTGGGGGATTGCGCCTTCTGCGCTATGGATCTCTGCGAGGGACAGTGCTTGGGGTGGAGGTGGTACGTACTGGACATCCTGAACTAGCATATGTGACCAATACGTGCAGACACACACACACAAATAATAACTGGGGTGATACAGACAGAATTTTAGACCTGTATGTTGCTTCAGAGTCAGTATGAGATACAGTGCTGTGTGATGATGTAATTTGTGATATTTGACTTGTAAAGATACTGGACATTTCAACACTTTGACATGCGTGAGTGTAACAGTAACCCACCCACGCACACACTGATGTTGATCTCTCTTGATTTAGAAACAGAATTTCATGTCCTGCTCCTATGTCCTCTTTCTTGCACGGCAAGGTTCTAGCTGATGGCCGGGTCCTAAACTGCTTGGCCACTCTAAGGAAAGACAACACGGGCTATGACCTCAAGCAGCTGTTCATTGGTTCTGAGGGCACCCTAGGGGTCATCACAGCTGTGTCCATCCTTTGCCCCCGCAAACCCAAGTCCATCAACGTGGCATTTCTGGGTAGGTTAGAAAGATCACCTGTAGACTCCACAGCTTGAATACCACAAGACCATTGCTTAATGACATCATCAACATCATCAGTACTGTCTTAATTAGAATAATTTTATCTTAAGATATATCAACAACATGAATGCAGTCATAAGGAATTTCTTCATATTTCCTCAATAGACACATGTAATATGCAAGCTCAACCAAAGCCAGCCTTTCCATTAGAAGTCTAACTGTATTGTAATACTATATATTTCAGTTTCACCCAAAAATCCTACTTACTTGAATATTGTGTGGTACGCAAGTCATATTTGTTTATGGTGCAGTACCTTTCTTGTCCTGCAGGGTGCTCAAGTTTCCAGAACTTGCTGGAGACGTTTCAGTGCTGCCGGGGCATGCTGGGAGAGATCCTGTCTGCCTTTGAGTTTCTAGATGCGTCTTGCATGGGCCTGCTGGAGAAGCACCTGAAGCTCACCAATCCAATCACAGGTCACACACACACACACACACACACACACACACAGAGTGAACTGAAACCAGGCCAGGGCCTGAAGAACCAATTCGTATAGGTCGCTTCGGGAAACTGGTACTAAATCTGAGCCTTGTGTTGCAGAGTGTCCCTTCTACATTGTCATAGAGACAGCTGGGTCCAACGCTGCCCACGACGAGGAGAAACTTCACAATTTTCTGCAGGAGGTGATGACATCATCACTGGTGACTGATGGAACGGTTGCCACGGATGATGTCAAAATTAAGGTTGATGACCCATCTAATGTCTTTCTCCCAGCCCACAATACAGACAGCAGACTTGTCCTGAACATTAGAGAGCAGTTAAAGATGGATAGGAAATGGCTTTGGGGTGGAATGTAATATTGGCTCTAGTGTGAGTCTGGCTTTTTTGTCACTCACTGGTCTGGCAGATCTCTTCCTTAAGCAGACCCTAATAGGTACTAATTAGTTCTCATTAGGCCATTAAAACTGATGGTTCCTCTGTGGATTATTTGACTTCAGGCTCTCTGGTCATTGAGGGAGAGAGTGACTGAGGCCCTCACCCATGATGGGTTTACCTACAAGTACGACATCTCGCTTCCTGTGGAGAAGATCTACCAGCTGGTCACTGACATGAGAGAACACCTCGGAGACCGAGCCAAGAATGTGGTGGGATACGGACATGTCGGTAAGATTGGCTGATGTTTGAATTGTTGATTTTAAGCATCAGAAATGCTCCCCTCTCAAAAACATGAATGATGCTTGTGTCAGTTTCTGCTCACCTGCTCACCTTTGTCTTCATTCACCATTCATATCTCACTTAGAGTGGAGATGCTGGAATTTTGTTTGCCTTTCAGTGATTATTGGGTTTCAGTGATTATTGGGTGGCTGAGAGTTGAGATGTGGGTCTGCATTCGTCTGCCTGCTATTTTGTTTTCCCCATCTGTCTGAGTTCTTCTGTACCCTGCATATACACCCTCCCCCTCCAGGTGATGGCAACCTACACTTGAACATCACCTCCCCAAGCAAAGACCCTGCCCTGCTAGCAGCCATTGAGCCATATGTGTACGAGTGGACATCAAATGTGCGGGGCAGCGTGAGCGCGGAGCACGGCCTTGGACTGAAGAAGAGGAACTACATCTATTACAGCAAACCTCCTGAGGCCGTGGCTCTCATGGGCAACATCAAGGCCATGCTGGACCCACGGGGCATTCTCAACCCCTACAAGACTCTCCCCGATGACCTTGGCCTCCACTGAGAAGCCCACAGGTGACCATAACACACCTGAGGAACATCAGCTGCCCATATAAGCCTATATATGAACTGTGCTGATGACAGCCCCACAGGTGAATGGATTTCCCCCATGAGATAGATGCTTATGAATAGAAGTCCAAGGATCCAAGAAATCCTGATTTTTGCTGGAGTGAGTCAGAATATTTCTGAAGCCAAGATGTCACAATACATTGGATATGTAATAATGCATATTAAGATTACCTCTATTTATATATATATATATATAACTGTTTGTTGGGGGGGAAAAAGAATAAGAGGTCACAGAATGTTGGCAGTAGTCATGCTGAGAATTTGGTGCCACATAGAATAGCGAACTAGCAGCTAACGCTACCTGAATGTTTGTGTCCTGGTCAGTTAGCGTTAGCTGCCAGTTTCCTGTTACCTTGAACAAGCCTATGGGTTGAAATACTCAGGGTTGTCCCTTTGTATCGGTTATTTCTCATTTTTTCTGATATTTCAGGTATCTTTCTTTCTTGTCAAGTCAATATTTTCAGGACAGTAAAGAGATCATATGAAATGAGTGAGGGAGAGATGGGAGAGTTGACTTGAGGACTTCAACCTGAGGACCCTGATGTCACACGATGGCACTTAAATCCCCCTAAAGTATGATTCTGTCATGTAGGATACCTACTGGACTGGTATCAGCATTGGCTACACACTGTAAGAAAGCTTTTTATTGGTCACCTCTACTATGTCTGCAATCAGAAGAGACTATAATTGAAGAAAAACAATTGGGACTTGATAAGTGTCCTACATATTTATTGTTTGTTTTGTAGAAAGGCAACATACATTTTGTGTTTCACATAATCCAGCATCAGATCCTCACATGATTTCCTGTAAAAGTGTTGTCTTTTATCCAGCAAGTTCTATTATGTGTGTGAAATCTGAAATCCATCTGGGTAATAAAGATCATTATTTTGGTTATTGGTGGGTGGAAAATGTTATGGCGTTAAAATGAGAATATATTTGTTTAAGGACTCTGCTCTTAAATTACATTTATAAATGTTCACTTGTGGCTTGGGAACCTACTAGTCCTCAAAAACAAACAAACAAACCCTGCATATTCTAAATCTGATAACAAAATCCCTTTCACATGATTACCATTTAGATGTGTTCTTCAGAGTCCTCTGAAACCAGCAAAAATGTGTTTTGTTTTTTCCTAATAGCTCAGACTCGGACACTAAAGTACGCCCACTGTCCATACGCCCATTAGCCCAGCAGTCAGTCTACACCACAGCTGGGGACCAAGACAGACTCCATGATTGCAGCAGTGATGAATGTGACGTTAGAGCCATTCACCCTCATGCCAGCAGATGACCTTTCAGATCTGATTATCAGTCTGATAGTCGGGAAAGGGCGGATGGTTACTAATGGCCTAGATGCAGACCTCCTGTGGAGGCGCATGGCTAAAGATAGGCCCGGTAGAGACTGCCTTATTCCAAAGCTGAGAGGACTGTGCAGAGGTCCACTGCAAGGAAGCAGAGTGAAATGGGAGGGAAAGAGAGGGGCTATGCAAGGCAGAGCCGGGCTCAACTCTCACTACCTAAAACAGGACAGACACCGATTTTGGTAACATTTTACTTGGAACAGTCTACCCAAACCTGTACTTAACCATAAATTACAGCTAACATCATCAACAACAGTGTGTCAACAGATAGTTTGTTGATAGTTTGAGCATCTACAGTCTGCGGTCAAGTGACCCATGTTTTTTCCCCCTGTTGGATAAAACATGGCAACACACTACACATTTTAATTGGTTGCGCGAGTGCTGTGCTCAAGCTGCATCATCACACTGCTCACATTCACACATGCTCATAGGCTCACTTGGGCAGACCAATTCCTACATAAAACATATGCAACTAGGCATGGCCATTAGCTTTACTGGTGTTTTCTGTATTTCCAAAAAATAAAGAAAAGAAAAGCGAATGCAAACATGCACCGTCAACATTGTCAGCATTTTAAACATTATGTGCCTCTGGGCAAACATGTTTCTTTTTTTCCCTCTGGCTTTACACAAAACTTGCTAGGGTTTCCTCAGCCATTGCTACTCTGGTAACCGCTCCTTCACAGTTCAAAGGTTGTAGTGGTTTTCCTACTTGAGCGCTAGAATAAATCATCTTTAAAAGACCTATTTGCACAACAAAAATAGCCTGAATGAACAGAAGCCATTTTATCGCATCCCTGCAATGCTACCAGTGGGAACATACCACCTCACAACTCCCACTCAGACAGCAAATACAACACTTTTGCCAAAAAATAAAATAAAATATAAAAATTCTGAATACATAAACTCTTTCTATGTTCAGTGTTCCTTTGAGTGTAGTTCTCTGGGTGGTGATGTTCAGTGTTGTGTATCATCCAAAAGGCCCCACTAGACAATTAAATGAAAGTACTGCAATAACAGTTCCATTAATAACATGATTTGTTGGGAGTAAGAGTAATATGATATCAAAAAGTCTGATTGAGCAGCACTTGATTGTCGTCAGGAGAAAAGCAAAGAGCCCTCTCTGCTCAAGTCAGCTTCATTTGCACTCAGTGGTGAAAGTAATGCACAGCCAGAGCCACAAAGAAAAAAAAAAAAAAAACAGTCAAACCTGCCTCTTTAAGACACAGGGGCTCAGCAGCTCCATCAGTCTGAGTTTGAGTATGAGGTTGGGGTTTGGGGTGGGGGCAGATGCAGAAGGGTCTTGATAGGGGAAGAAACAAAACCAAATGAAATGTTGGGCATGGTGAAGAACTGTAATCATCTTTACTTTAGAATAGCTTCCCAAAGTTAGGTTCAACAGTGATTGTAATGACCTTGTTTTTTTGGTAGTTTAAAAAGTGCTGAGTCGTTGTTTGAAAGTCATCTTTATAAGGGGGGTGCGGGGGGGGGGGGGGGCTTGTATCTGAATGAATGCACAGCATGGCTTTCTCTCTCAAGGCAACAACTCTCCTCACCCCCTACCATCAGATTCTGCTTCTGAGGATGGAGACCATTTCGCCTCAGTGGCCGCAGGATCAGCTCATCCAAAAATGGGATGATGAAAGCAATCTGAGATTTTAAAAAGAAGAAAAAGTAAACAAAAAAGTTTTTAATTGCCAACTGCACAAGGTGATGTGAGGACCCAGCTGTATGCATGGTGAGCTCCAGCATGGCGCATCCGTAGTTGCAGCTATGCCAGCTTCATCTGTGGGGAGCACTTTGGAAATGTAACTCGGACCTCCTGGTGGCTGAGTGGACATTGCAGCAGTGCAGCATGAAGGGGCCAGGCAGCTGTAGTCCGGCCCTGGTGGTGACAGGTGTTGGGTAGGGGAAGTGCACAGAGCTGTGAGATGGTGATGAGGGCTTTAGAGGCTATCCTGCTCTGCTCCCAGTCCAGTCCACTGTACTCAGCTCAACTCAGCTTAGCTCATTAGGGCTCAGCAGTCAGCCTTGCCCTTCTCCAGAGTGCTGTGGATTTTGTCCAGAGTCTTTTTGATGCGCAGGGCAGTGAGGCGGGCTGAGGGGTTCTGGTACCAACACTCCTTCATCAGCTTCACCAGCGCAGACAATGTCTGAGAGACAGAGAGAGAGAGGGAGGGAGAGACATAGAGAGAGTGAGGGAGAGAATATAAGTCAAATATGAATAGAAAGGCATTGGATAGGAAGAAATGTGTAAAGCAAACAGAAATAATTCAGATATAAGAATCAGTTACTGTTACTGTTGAGCTCCCTATCTGAATCCAAGTAAGAGTGTGTATGTAAGTGTGTGTGTGTGTGTGTGAGTGAGAGTAAAGGGGGGGGGGGACTCACAGGGTCAGAGAACCAGCGGTTGGGGATGAACGGTCTCTGCTGCTCCACACACACCACCTTCCTCATATCCTCAAAGCTGGGGTCATTAGAGACCAGGTCATAGAAGGGAGGCTTGTACTCCTCCACGATACCTACAGGATAAACACAACAGACATGCTTGAACATAGGGTGACCAGTTGTGCGTGGTCATAATGCAATGCAGTGGAAAAAATGGCTCATCGGTAGTTGTGTAGCTGGGGATGAACTTCTACAAAAGCTTCATTTGCTGTTTGTGGTTTCACACAATAAACAGATATCCCAAAATGTCACCACACCTCTAAAACGAAACCAACAGAGCCAGTGTGCACCGAAACAACAAAACAAAAAGACAAATATAGCTCCTCCTCAGTCCTCACTCTGCCAAGGGAACACAAGGGAGCACAGATGGAGCCCCACACTATTCATGCCAATTGAGTGAGAGAAAGGACAACTTCATTTGTTCAACTCAGACACTGACCACCTCCCTCCTTTTGCCTCCAACCAATGCTGGGCTCCAAAGTCCTTTTGTGGCTGTGCAGACTTATAAGGTATAGAGAATGCTGTCCGTCTTGGTCACTACTGATGCACACCTAGAACACGTGGTGCTGCACTACGTATCTACGCTGTTCCAACCAGGAGCATGACTTATCAGTTCTCAATACACTGGGTTGCCCTGTTGCCATTAAAAAGGTGCCCACTCCCTCAGTGCAGAAAACACAGATGAAGCAGGCAGTTCCTACATTGCGTTACTTTGAAAACACCCAGCACTGCCTTGCGTCACTCGAGTCTCTGAGCTGCTCACCGTTGCTGAAGGTCCGTCGGGCGATCTCCCACAGCACTAGCCCAAAGGCCCAGATGTCCACTCTCTTGTAGGCGTCGAAGCAGTCTGTCTGGATGGACTCGTCTAGCACTTCGGGTGCCATGTAGCGCTTGGTGCCCACCTTAGGGTTGTTGCCCACGTCAAGCTGATTGTCTGATTGGGAGTGAGTGACTGCCAGACCTGGACAGAGGGAGGGAGGGAAGGCAGGAAGGAAGGAGGGAAGGCTCTCAGTTTAGTGGGTAATCACAAAATCATGAAATCCCCATTCACTCTTACACTCCTGCCCTGACGTTTTTTGTTTGAAGCAAACGTATTTAAATGCATGTTGGAGTGTTGGACGATGGGTAAGTGAATATACCACTTTCAATGCATTTCACTGATGCTGCTATTTAAAGGAAAAGTCAATCAGCCCATTTCCCTGTTCTTTTAAGCTGACGAGTGCAGTCAGTAGGTATAATAAGAATGACGGCATTTGGTACGACCTAGACCAAATTTGCGCACTGGCAGCTAACGCTAACTGATGGGGGAACAGTAAAACAAACATTTCTTGCCTTCATCAGTTACAGATGGCTGCCATTTTGCTGTATGGTCCACCCTGTACCACATTCTGATGTATTCATACCTAGTGACAGCACTCTGCACTGTGAAACAACAGGGCTACAGGTTGATGCATTCTGGATAATCCCTTTAAGTGTGACTGCAGACATGTGAGGGGCACACGGCAGTGGAGGGGAATGAGAGAGGGGTCCCCTCACCCAGGTCTGCAATACAGCAGCGCAGGTCCTTCTTCACCAGGATGTTCTTGCTCTTGAGGTCGCGATGGGCGATGGCCGGCTTGCCCTCGGTGCCGAAGATCTCGGTGTGCAAGTGCACCAGGCCGCTGGCCACCGACGCCGCCATGTTCAGCCCGTCGGCCATCTCCACGGTGACCCGCCCCAGGTAGTCGTACAGTGAGCCGTGCTCATGGTAGTGCGTGATCAGCCACAGCTGTGTGCTGGAGTTCCGCGAGGTCATGTCAGACGCCATGAAACCTGGAACCACAAAGAATCAATCAGCAACAGGACAGGCAATTTCTAAACTGAAACTCTAAGGAACAACTGAGTTATTACATTATAGCTATGCTGTGACTAACTATTTGATGATTTATTAAGTCTCTCATGGGTGCAGAAGGAGGAAATGTAGGTAGGTAGGTAAGTACTTTATTAATCCAGAAAGAAATTAAGGTGTCCAGTAGTTTAAAACATACACAACATATAGGCACACTGCCTTTAGAAACAATCACCAAGGACAACTGTGAGATGACTACAAATCCAGTGTGTAATGAAGGTAAATCAGATAAGCCATGGAAAATGTACACAAGTGTCCAAACATGGTAGTGGGACAGTGAAAATATGTGAATTATGCAGGGGATTCCAGTGCAAAATGTTTTGGTTAACACAGACCAATATAATACAGGCACAAGATGTAATCACAGATATTGAAATGTACAGTCTAAGACACATACTAACACAAAACACAGAACAGTAACAGAACACACATACTGTTTGATAACCATATAGATAAATGGTTGTCTGGTATGGTTGTAAATGTGCTGTCTCACCCAAAACGTTCTCGTGACGCAACAAGACGGTGTTGTAGATCTCCGTCTCACGGAACCAGGACTTCTCGTCGCGTGAAGAGAAGATCTTGACGGCCACATTCTCACCCTGCCACTGGCCTCGCCACACCTCTCCATACCGCCCTTTACCTGGGAGACATCGTCCAAAGCAAATTACACTTCAAAGACACGCACACACATATGCACGATGGCACGGGATGCCCTGTCTGCCCGCTCTAACCCCTTTACACATAAGCTATGAACGACTAAAGACAGGAGTGAAAACAAACACTCAAAACAAACTATGTGAACACAACAATCCAGGATTTAGCGATTATTCTAAATGCGATTAGCATTTTCTGTTTGACGCATTAACCTGTGCTGAGGCAATGTGTCTCAGTAGTCTTAATATCATTCAGCACTAACTCTGCACTTAAGGCAGCCAGAGAACATCTACGTCTGTATGAAGAGTAAAGGACCACACACTGCTTCTGTCTTCTTACTAACAGGTCTGAAAAAAACTTGAAATAACCTTGTACAAAACTCGTACCCACTTGGAATAAAACTCGCAATAAAACTGGCAATAACAGAATCAAGCATTAAAGATAGAGCCACTGCTTTTGGCTACTTGCATGAAACTGTAAAACTGCTCATGAAAACAATTTGGCATTAATAATAAGCCTTTTATTTTCTGCAATAAAAACAAACTTTGGGCTTTTTAGTTCATTTCAATAAAAAGCTGCTGCTGGCAACATTAACGTTCTGTCATCTCCTGCCAGACACGGGTCATTCTGGGTGAACTGCAGCTCTTCAATTTGCAGAACAGATAGAAAAATGACTGGCAAGCTAAAATGCCCATAAATTCATAAAATTCCTGTCTGGTTATCAGACTGTTTTCAGAGTGGAGCTCTAAGCTCTGTGCCCTTGAGCAAGGCACTTAACCCTAAGTTGCTCTTGGGGAGACTGGCCCTGATGTAATTGATAGCTGTTAAGTCAAATGTAAGTTGCTTTGACTAAAAGCATCTGCTAAATGCATAATGTAAATATAAATGTAAAGCAATCGTAAACAGTTTATTTTAATAATGCAGTCTGCAATTTTAACAAAAGATTGTTGATACTCGAGCCAATCAAACCACTTAGTCTTAGTCTTTGTCCTGAAGCAACAGCCATTGACTTGGACAGAGCCATAAACTGTCATTTCCCATTTAAAGAGATATGACTGAACACCACAACCTTTTCTTTGAGCATTCACATGGAACAGATAGCTAGAGGACTGAGAGGCCATTCACTGATGTCGACAGAGGATGCATTAAACTGGCATACTGGGAAATCAAATCATGGCTTACAGATTCAAACATAGTAATCAAATCTGACTTAGAGCCTGTCCATCACGCATCTGTGCGGTGACTCGCCAGAACTTACCGACACACTCCACCAGGCTGATCTGCCGTGCTACTGTCCGCTGCACCAGGAAGGGCAGGCCCGAGCCACTGCCCGACGTACACGAGTGGTCAAGCAGGTCCTGTGCAGAGACACACACTACCAGTCAATCGGTCCCACAAACAGGTAGACCAGACACCATCCCCTAGCCTCAGTGTGTCCACACATGCATCCAAAAGTCAAACACCTCACTGTAGCAATATGCTGAATATGCCGCATCATAGCACTAGTCAGTTTCTACAGTGTCTCGCAAGTGTGTGTGTGTGTGTGTGTGTGTGTGTGTGTGTATATATCACTGACACATAAGGTTGGTTGTATATGAGATTGCATGTCAAAATATAACAACTGCCTTAGTTCAACATCTGAGCAGCTACAACCTCAGCAGCACCACCCTTGCAGGCATCATGTATAGAGGGCACTGCCAAGAGTGGCCTAGAGTGGTGTGTTAGCGCTGGATATAGCGTGCTGATGGGTCGTACCGCCAGGGTGCTGTCTCCCACATTGGAGGCGATGAGGCCATCGATGGTGCCCTGCTCGGGGTCGTACTCGCGCAGCCTCTCCAGGCGGCCGCGGTGCAGCCGGCGACACACCAGCACGGACAGCAGCGAGAGAAGCGCCAGCACCACGACCGGACCCAACACCATCAGTACCAGCGTCTCCACGCAGTAGCGCACCAGCTCCGCCTCAGGGGCTACGGGAACACAACAGGGACACACAACACGACAACAACAGGTTTTAAAGGAGAAATCCGGTGTGAATCAATCCATATCCCTGTTGTTTGAGGTCACCGTGTGCTGTCTGTCGGAAAAAGAACCAGAAAATTTGATACAACATAGATCAAATAGCAAACCGGTTGTTAGGCCTACATTGTATTAAATACCCTGTTGTTTTTTTCCTACTGACAGCACTCACTGGCCTTAAAAAACAGGACTATGGAGTGATTAACACCAGATTTGGGGAGTAAAAGGAAGAATGGGGCCTTAAAGGGTGTGGTTTGTCCATTGTAGTGTGGTTATAGTTATACACAATACCAGCTAAACTAAAATGTTGGTTCAGAAGCATTGAAGGGTCTAATTTAATGACTGTTGAGTTCAAATAACCTTTTGCCAGAATCTTGGGCTGTCATATCTGACATGCCATACCCAATTAACATTCATCATGGCATTATCATTTTATATAGTTGAGCAAGACTAAATTACCATGTGACCTTTGGTGGAAATGCATACTAATTCAAAACAAAACAATGTGGCATTTCGACACCCCTAACCCCTAATTTTACACAGAGACGTCTGTGTGTGTGTGTGTGTGTGTGTAGGTACCCGAAGGCAGTTGACTGAGCAGTGCCTCGCTACTGGTGTTGGCATTGCACATGGGCAGGGCGCAGCACTCCACCACGTAGTTGGTGTCTGTCTGGCAGGTCATGCTGACATGTTCTTGGCCCCGCAGGCACCCACGTGTGAAGATGGGCCCCTGGCCGCCCAGCATCACGGAGGTGTAGCACTGGTCTCCATGGCACAGCTCCGACATGCAGCTGTAGCCCTCACACGCGCACTCAATGACACCATCTGAGGGCACACAAACACACGCAAATGCATGAATACACAGAGGAAGGAAGGAAGGAAGACAGACAGACAGACAGACAGAGACAGACATTCACATTCAAGCATATTCAATGCTTGCGCTTGTGTCAAAGACACACACACACACACACACACGCACATACACACAGGACACTCCGCCCTATACATGCACACAGGAAGACACCAATCAGACTGAACTCAATTAGGCATGCAGTTGCGGCTGAGTGAAATGACCAGTGCCAGTGCACTGCTCACGGCAGTTCAGCATGTGGGTCTTAACATCACTATAGTCCTAAGAGGTCATCCGCAAACACTAGCAGTAATTTGGATAAACAGCAGGCTTTTTAACGGCAGATATCGATTAAGATGCTCAATTCTCTTGGTGAAGTATGATCTCGTTTAAATGGGAGGTTTTGTGCTGGGGATCACAAGACTGGAGGAGAAGATATCCACATCATCCACACACACCACACACACACACACACACACACACACACACACACACACACACACACACACACACACACACACACACACACACTTTATGTGCCTCAAAGGGCCCAGGGGAGCATGAGATTTGTAGAGAGAGTAGATGATTGCCTTTGATAAGGATCATGCAATAACAGTTGATTTAGAGAATTATGGCTGCCTGTCTGATCGGAGCAGAGGCATCTGGTGGTGGATGGGGGCGGCGGGTGGGTCAAGGAGATGGGGAGACGAGCGGCAGAAAGAGGAAAGGAGAGGGAAATGGATATAGGAAGTGAGAAGGAAAGAGAGAGAGAGTGAGAGTGTGTGGGCATGGGTGTGTGAGTGTGAGTGTGTGATTGTGAATGTGTGTGTGTGTCGGGGAGGGGAGGGGGGTCAGGATGAAGAAGGGAAAGAGTGAATTAGTGAGTGAATGAGAATGCATAAAGGAGGTGAATGCAAAAGAGATACGCGAGTGACTGACTGAGACAGAGAGGGTGAGGGCAATGAGAGAGACAGCAAGAGAGCAAGAGAGAGAGAGAGAGAGAAAGAAAAAGAGAGAGAGAGACAGAGAGAGAAAGAGAGGAATTGAATTAGCGCACAGTGGAGCTTTGGGCTCTCTTTACCTTCAGCTGATGTCTGCACGATCTTCAGCAGCATGAACAGAAGGACTGGGGCACTGCAATGACCCATTTGGTTCACCGCACTGGCAATTAGAGTTTAAAAAGGGGAAGAAAAAAACAAACAAAAACAAAACACTACAGTTAGACGACAAACACAGATTGTAAATGACAGACACACACAAACTAACCTCACACTTAAAACACACAAATGACCTACACACACAGAGAACCACTGTCTTGTCCAAAAACCATCCAGGTACAAAAGAATTACATTCAGAATCTAAGAGTCAGTTGGAGAGTCAAACTGTCCCTCCTTTTGGTGTCTGCAGTCCTGTCTTGCCTCTAGTCTTGTGAAAAACCCAAACACTCCCCCACTTCTTTTGGAGGGGAGAGAGATGAGCATGAGTGTGCTGTGCAAGAGAAGGGGGGGGTGTTTCCGTGGCAACAGGGGAGAAAAACCTAGGCCCGCCACTGAATGACATCAAAGCGAACTGTGGAGCTGCGTGGTGCATCATGAGATGGCCGGCAAAAAAAAAAAATGAAAGAGAGAAAATGGTTTTTATATTTTTTTAAACAGATACTGCTTTCACACAGTGATTGGAGATGTCTAAAGCCAGGCTTCTCTCAATGCTGCAAGTGTGTGTGTGTAACACAGATGCTCTTTAACTGAAGAAACTCATACATACAGGCAGTATGCAGACACACACCTTAGTTGCAAGAAGAGTGTCTGGATGCCTGCACATCCATCTGAGAAAATGGAATTGATCAGTCAAATCAAACACAACCTATTGACTTGTTTTGAAAACTAGACCTAGGATACAATCTAGTCCTATTCTAAAGGGCTGGTAATTGGTAAGCACAACTCATTCAACTCGGTCAAGTGCTTTGCTACACTTTGAAGTACTCAAAGCGCTTTACAATTCTGTTCCTTACATTCAATCACTCACACACGCAGAGAGAGAGAGAGAGAGAGAGAGAGAGAGAGAGAGAGAGAGAGAGAGAGAAAGAGAGAGCAATAGTGGAGGCTGCCATGCAAGTTGCCAATCATCAGAAGCAGTTCAGTGAGGCAGTGTCTTGCTCAATGACAGCAAGGCTCGAACCTGCAACCCTTCAGTTGCGTAAAGACTCTCCTACCTCCAGCATCACCACCACCCCAACCACCACCCCTAATTCCATGAGTAACGATAGGCTACAGACATACAGATACATTGAGATGCCCATCCAAACTCGCTTTATTCATTCAGTGATTGATTGGATGGAGAACATTTCTGCTGTCCAACAGTGCTACAATCACTCAGAATCACAAGCTTACGAATCCACATTACGTTTCGCAATGTGATTCATGTTTTGAAGGGATAGCCTAACTGATTTCATACCGTTAGATTATATCAAGGATGCAGACAGCATCCAAATAGTGGTCACGCTGTCGCTTCTCACTAGTTTTGTCTTCCAGTTAACAGAGACCATGACCTGCACATAACCAAAGTAAGCTACACTGCACAATTTCAGTACTTGTCTACTTTTATCTTGTTAACCAATATAATTTCCGAAAAGATGTTATGATTGTAGGTGAAAGAAGTGGCTAATTTGACCGTAAGTATCTTGTGGGCGGCAACAGTAGCTAGCCTAATTCTCAGGTTTGTAAAAAACATGACAAAACATGATTTTAAATGAAGACACTTTTCTCTCTGTGTTGATAGCGAGAATTTGAAAGCTTATAGCCTAACATTCTTACCAGTCCTCCTAGTCATTTACGTGTAGGCGAAGAGAACTTTAATCCCAGCATGAAATATAGAACAGACAACGAGTAAAGGGAACACAAACGTGGCTCTGAAACTTTGAAAATATGTTGCAAACCAACAAACGAAAAATCAGCGATTCGCACTCTCACGATAACCCTATCACTAGGATACATAGCTAACCTTAACGTTAGCTGGGCAAGAACAGTGCAAATGGAAGGACATAGCGCGTCTATTTCAAGGGTTGTCCTAAGGAATTTAGCGAGACTGGAAAATGCTAACACCCGCCTTCTTATTTATAACATATGTTATCATAGCGACGAAGCTAAAATAGGTGCTCCCTATCTGTTGCAACTTCCTACATCCATTTCACAAACAATCACTAGCATAGAGAATAACGTTACAGCTAACCATAATTAGCAACCTATCGATATAATGGCTAACTTGTAATTCAGCTTGAAGCACTCCATGCTAGGCAGTCATTTACACTGACAGACCTATTTGAAACATATGCTCTACAGATGCAATCTAACTAAGAGTGACGCCCTATTTATATGGAAAATAGTAGAATTAACGACATTCATGTCATGCACAGACAGTTAGCATTAGTAGTCTCCTCTAGAATAGCTGGTTGCTACCTAGCCTATCTAACATTAGCTCAATACGGTAACCAACGTTTGTTATTAGCTAACGTTTGTTAACGTTAGCTTTCAGACTACCACCGCAACCAGAAGACATAACGTTAAGAAGCCTAGTTAACGTTAAAGACGGAAATGCATCTTACCTCTGTCAAAAACAGTGATACATATCTTGTTGAAAACTACTTTTTGGGTTCAAACCCCTCCATAAATCTGGAGTTTAGTGTCCGCTATGCTCGAATGAAACGGTAGAAGTTCCGACCACCTCCTACTTTTCTTGCTTGAAGCGTTGAAGTGACGTCAATATAAACAATTTTACTGAGGAATGCATTATGGGGTATATTGAGTCCTCCTAAATCTAAATAAGACAGCTTTTGTAGAAGATACACTGAATAGAGATCAATAAATACTTTTGCATTACCTAAGCCCTAGGTTGTGTATCAAAAAATATAATATTATATGCAGTCCTTCACTTTTCACCCTTTTCTTGGGAAAGAACGGCTCTTTAAAATAGTCTGGTCTGCTTTCAGGAAAAAAGGGACGGGTGTGTTGGAGAAGGTCTATAGAGTCAACAACTTCAAGAAAAAAGAACACTGTCCTCATTTGCACTTGAACTTATTTTACAGTACAACGTTTTGGTCAGATGACCACCATCAGGCAATTTTTTAGTGTACAATCAACCAAGGTCTTAAATAGTTGATGGATAGATGATGGACTAATCACGTCTGACAACAAACTGCAGTAGAAGCATAATTGTAAAGTTATGAAATAAATATTACTTCTACAATCTCCTACTGTATACAGTAGGTCTGTAAAATACCACCTTTTATGGTTGAAATTGATAGATGTAGCGTGAAATAGAAAAAAAATATATAAAATGCTCAAAGAGTAAACTGTTGACAAGATTACTAGTTATTTTGTCTTTATCTTACTCAACAATGGCACAGAACTTTTAATTCACAGCATTCACAGCAACATTTAGCACATAAGCAACCACTCTTGAAATTTAAACTAGCCTATTTGAGCTACACGTTTCTGAAGGTTATTCACTTTTTTTTTCTTTTGCAACCGTTAGTTATAGAAAAGCACCAAAACAACTGAGAAAAACTAATGAGAAAAAGAAGCCATAAATGTTCACTTTAAAAGTGAAACAATTTCTTGAAGTAAAAAGTGCTGCTTGCACAGAATTTAATGGAGCTAGCAGGTATTTCAAGTAAAATGTTAATGCAAGATAAACCCTAATGCATGATCTAATATTTAATTTCAGTTTATGTGCATGTTAGATGTCCCCAACATCTTTCCATGCTTTCAGAGTTGTCCTTGAGCAACTGACATTAACCAGTTTTTTCAGACCTTCATTAGATTAAAATACTGGTTTCAAGAAGTTATTTTTGAGCCTTAAAAATACTGTGGTCTATCTTGCTGGGAACATCAGCTCTGAAATCTTCAACAAAAAAGGCAACTGTTAGATTTATTTAAATTTAATTCATATAACTTATTTTAGCTTATTTTAACATTAAGCACAAATGTTTGGTATATAGAGCACACAGGAAACCACAGAAATGTCACATATCCAAAGAGTCTTTGGGTAGAAATAATTTCAGAAAGTTAAAGTGCCCTTGCTGGAGATGACAGCCAAGGAGGCCATGTCCTGACATTTTTCTGTTTTGTTCTAAAATAGCATGTTGATTAATGAGTGTGTCGTTTTCTGTATAAGGAGAGGGTATAAAGTGAAGGCAGGCCTCGCTGCAGAAGGGCAAAGATAAGCCCCCTGATGGCCCTCAGGTGCACTCTCTTCACACGCGCAAATCCCGAACCTGAAGCACAGCATTTACAGTCAGCTTCAAGCACTTAATGGCCAGCCCTTGCTATAGCCTACATGCTGCAGTCTCACCCCACTGTGCAGTTTATGTTGAAAGCCATTTTTGTGCTTTCCTATTGTCATATGACATTAAGTGACACTGCTGTATGAAGAGCATAGATGACTGTGAATTCATTCACTATCACTACACTGCATCGCCGGTTCTTTTTTTCTGTTTCTACATTCAGTGCTAAGAGCACTTGTAGGCTACTCAAACAATCAATCCTCTGTAATCAGAGGGAATCATTCCTTCTCTGATTTAGAGTTGAGTCTGATTATCATGCACATCTCAGGGTACTCCTGGTTGTGTGTCCCATGTTGTTCACATAGAAAACAACATGTGTGAGGAAATGCATGGGCATTAAGTAGCTTATTTATTTTATCTTTAAGGTTTTCTTCAACTGGGTGACAGAACAATGCCCTGCTGTTGCAGACCTTGGTGCCTATCTGGAGTCAAAGCCAGGACTGTTCCCAACCTGTGCTAGATTTCATCTCCTGCCGCATTAGCGAGCCTCCACAATGAGGTATTGTTTCAGACTTAATTATAAAGCTCTGAAATGATCTGACCTGGTTGGTGCCAGGTTAGGCCAAGTGTGTAGAAGCTGCATGCCATCCCGTCTCAAGGGATAATTGAAGGAAATGCTAGACGGCTAGTCGTGATCTGATGAAGTGAAAATGATCTACTCGTGCTGGAGCTGAGAAGAAAAAAACACAACAGGTTGGAGTAAGAAAAAAAATGAATGGAAAGTTTTGCTTCTGTGAGACAACCCTTCTCTGTGTTAGGTGGTTATAAGAAAGGGGCAACATGAGCTGTTGACTTTTTTTTTCTAATTCATCTGCACTCTCTTGCAACCCTCTTCTGAGCTTGCAAGCATTTGGAAGGATACCGTCCCCATGGAGAACATGGACCCTTCTACAAGGCATTTTGCCGTTGCCTTCCTCCTGCTTGGATTAATCAGAATGTCCAGCCAGCATAACATCAGTAAGATTCTCTCTTAATTATTTAAAGGTGCTGGGTCATCACATGAATTAAGCCAACCAAAAGGTAGCTAATGGATTGTGTTGATTGGGTTACTGGTGTGTGTCAGAGTCATTCATTTCACCTCATCAGCAGACACATTGTTGGCAAATAACAACTGGGTTAATAGTAGTAGACAAAATCAAAATGGAAATAAAATTATACTTCATCGAGAAGTCCAGTATTCTGAATCTTAAATCCTGTGAATCCTGTGACATTTGTTCTCCAAGTATTTCTGTCTACGTTTACTCAATTAAAAATCTGTGATAGGATGGACTTTAGTATCAGTGATTTGATGGGTGAACGCTGCCTTGGCTTATCAGACATTTTTTGATCATTTCACTCTACATTACGTTAGTCACATGGTGCACAGTAACTGATGCAGAGGAGCAGAAATGTCTGGATTTGGCAGGGAATGCTACAGCCAAGAACCTCCGTGGAAAACTACAGTGCACCAGGGGTCTGAGCCCCACAGACTGCATGCTGAAAATCAAGGTCAGTGAAACTGACATCATGCGGTGATCAATTGTTTTAACAGATTACACTCTGCATATTATCTGGAGATTTGATTCCATAGACTGAGATTCTGATCTTCCAGAAATGTGGTTCAAATTTGGACATTTCTCTCCCTTTTAAATGGCATTAAAATTACATAATGAAAAGACATGGCAAAACATACAATGTTGTCCCAAATGTTGATTAAATCAATGAAACATTCCATCAGTCATGCATCGATAGCAAAATGTCTTCATCACTACCAAGATTAAATAGCAATGTATGCCCATACTCTCTTTATTCTGTGCAGACACACAAAATTTACTTAATTATCTTGGTTGTTTTGTAGTGTCAACGATAGCATATTTAAATGGCCATGGCTTGCCATCTCATCTTTAGAACTGAAGGCCATTTTTATGGCATTCAAGGGACTTTTTAGTCCAAACCCTGATATTTGGCCATGGTGCAGGTGTAGCTTGTCTTAACTGTGTATTCTGGTCAGAACGGATCCGCAGACGCTGCTACCATGTACCCTGATGAGATCTACACTGCGGGGTTTTGCTATGGACTTGATCTTGCAGCTGGCGAGTCTTTCAATGGAGAAGGTGAGTTCAGATGAGTCTAAAATCAGTGACCCAGCAGATGACTTGCATGAAGTGCTCTTCATTGTGTCTGCATTCAATTGTAGTAACGATGGTGCGACAAATAGAATCAATCTAAAATAAAGCAATTAGGTCAGTTGTACTGTTTTGGTAACAGCTTGTTCAAGGTCGTTATATGGTCAAAGGGTTTTATCATGTTGTCTTTCTGCTTTTCAAAAATAAAATCACACATCTTACCACCCTTCAACTACTCCCACCCTCAAGATGGCATCAACTACTATGTGGTTGCCCTGGCACGGCGCTCCTCTGGCGACCTGTCTCTGCTGGAGATGCACGAGCGCAGCTCCTGCCACCCCGGTATCCGCACCACGGTGGGCTGGACTGTACCCATCGGCTTCCTGGTCAACACCTCACAAATTGGTGTGGATGAGCAATGCAACTTCCCTCACGGTGAGAGACGTGGACCAGAGAAGGGCAGAACGCTCTAGAAACAATAACAATAACAACTGATAACAATAAGGACAAAACTGCTTTGTCTGACAGCATAATGCTGAAATTAAAAAGTTCAATGTTTCTCATAGCTCTGTGCACTCAATGAACCTTACCCAAATCACAAATACTAAACCACATTGAACTATAAATTGTAGTTAACAGTTTCTTCATTGGACTGTCCAAATTATGTTTAGCAGGCCTAGGAGTTTGTATTAACTTTCCAGTATGGTTTATTAGTTTGCCTTTTGACTGATGATTTTCAGTAACAATTGGAATAAGATTTAATATTTGTTTGTTTAGTGGCATAAAAGTGAAGGCTGTGTGCCTTTGTCCACTATTTCCTAACTATGAGAAAGTATGATGATGCAAAGGATTTACAAGTTCCTTCTAGTATGGATAGATCCAGTGCCAAAGATATAGTATGCTATGAAGATACAGTATGCTACCAAAGCTGCTTGTCCAGTCCTTCAAATGTTTTTTTCCTCATTTTTTAAATTTCTGTCTCCTAAGCGGTGGGGGATTTCTTCGGGTACAGCTGTGTCCCAGGAATCAAGGACCCAGAGCATGACCCTAAGGGAAACAATCCCAAGAACCTTTGCGAGGCGTGCATTGGAGACGAGAATGACCGACACATCTGCGCGAACAACCCTCGGGAACGCCACTTTGGGGAGGCTGGGGCGCTCAGGTAGGCAGACCAGAAAAGCAGGCAAGAACACTGGAGACAAGATCCCCAGGCTCAAGCAGTACGTCATACTGGATGTACCCACGTATATGGCCCATTTGTGGCATTAAACACAGCCCAAAGCTTTGCCAGGTCCAGTCCAGATCCATACAAGACATGAATTGGATCAAATTGGAATTGTAGTCTCTTTTTACAAGCCTGTAAATGCTCACAAAGAGAACTGAAGTAATAACTATGTTGGTAGAAGATGTATTTCATAAATCACAGCACTGTGGTGTTTTACAGATACCATTTGTCTAATTGTTTAATTCTGCCCTGTAGATAACAGCTTGCACAAACTGCAATCAGGTTGTTAAAGGACGTTAGAGTTAATGTTATATGAGTAATTCAATCTGTTCCCACTGAAATGTAAGGGCAGTTTTAATTTGAATCGAGGTATCTCTGCTCTTCTTTATCTGTGTGTGTGTGTGTGTGTGTGTGCGTGTGTGTGTGCATGAACATTTTTTAGATGTGTGGCAGAGAATCTTGGGGACGTGGCTTTTGTCAAACACACTACCGTCTTTGATAACATGCAAGGTAAGTCACATACCATCTCTCAAGTCAACACTCCAGAGATATCTGCCACCATGGTGATGCGTGTTTGTTGGGGACAACACAAGATCAGACAGTTTATGTAGGCACCTTGATGATGGTGTAGGAAGCTTGCATGTAAACAAAACTGAAAACAGCAAAGAGAAAAAATGTTCCAGAGTTATTTTAGTGGGACACAAAGGTTGAATAAGAAATGAACAAATAAAAAATAGATAAAAATGAAAGGGATAGTCACCAATCCACCGCCAACACCCACACTGCCACTTAGGCCTACCTTGCCAAAAGATACACTTTAGTTTGTGTTGTTGATGTTTGAAATTAGAACATCTCTCTTTGTGGATCCTTTTTACAAACCTACAGTCCAGCCCTTCTGGTAGGTTATACTACCCAACATCACACACCAGAGGGCAGTATGCCTCAACTCATCTGAACTGATGTGTGTTTCCCCTGTTCTTTTTGCATAGTGTAGATAGACTACTTAGGACCCTAGCAATCAGGGTGGTCCCACAATTAGTTTCATGTAAACATCAGAAAAACAGCTCTTCACTATTTATTCATGGCTATTTGAAGAGGGAAAGTCTAGCCCTTTCTTTTCAATCAATCCGGCCACACCGCAAGTATTTTCCCCATCATTCAGCTGCCTGTGGTGCACATTTTATCCCAGATGGCTAACAGACGGGTGTCTGTGACATCTTAATTGTCAGTGTATCATAATGACAAGCGAGCACAAAGGCTGATTTGCTTCTCACTGCAGACAAAAAAAGACTTCTCTATTTTTACTTAGAAAAAAAGACACTTAGAGAAATCCCATTTCCCCTTTCTGCTAACTGTCTCGGCATCCACTGTTCCCAAAAACAAAATCGCGAATAAATGAAACTCTTCTCAGCGCTCAGGAAAAGACAAAGGACTCTATCACAGTGGAAACGCTGTTTTTTTTTTTCTGCCCGCTGGTGCAATCTCTCTCAGTCCTCACCCACCTCCATCTCCATTGCCACCCTTCCCCATCCCTCCCCACCCTCACCATGAATACAAATCAGACCATTAAGCATTCAGCGTGCATCCATCTCCACACACCTTCTGCCCTGAATGGGAAAAGCTCTCCCTATCCCTGTCGCTCCCTCTGACTCACGGCTCTTTTATCATTTTCTCTCTGCTTATGCATCCACATTGCGCTCTGATCTGGCAGGAAGCAATTGTTGCGATGGATCTAGGGCTGGGGGACCTCTCTCTCTTTGTGTGTGTGGCATGCATGACCCAATCATGGGCTAACATTCTCTTATCGCCTCCCTAAATGGCATGAACTGAGTGTTGGAGTAGAGAGGCAGTAACCAGTAGTTGTATGCAATAAACCTGATGCACGAGATAGGGGTGTGTGTGTGTGTGTGTGTGTGTGTTTGTAATACATGAGGCCCAGTCAGGATATCATCTCTGTGCTTCACTTTCCTCTTGTGACAGGCAGAAACCAGGAGTCCTGGGCCATGGACCTGGAGCTGGAGGATTTGAAGCTGCTGTGCCCAGATGGCAGCGAGGCCTCACCGTTTGAACACAAGAACTGCCACCTGGCCGTGGTGCCCACCAACGCAGTGGTGGTGCGCGCAGAAGACAAGTGCCGTGTCTTCAAATTCCTGGAGCGTGTGCAGGTCAGTGGGGACAGATATGGGCTGGTAGGGTGAAAAACACACAGATGATTTTCTTATCCTTATCTTTCCTTATCTTCTTATCTTATTTTTTTTACTATTTGTTAAGACATACTGTACAATTCAGTAGATAAATAGTGAGAGAGAGAGAGACAGAGGAGAAAAGAGAGAGAGAGAGTGAGAGAAAGGGTGGGGGGTTGTTAATGACAAAATGTCAATGGGATCTTCCTAAGGGCTAACAGGACTTAGATGTAAATCCATCCCTCCAGATCCTGTGACCAGGTTTCTGACTGGCTCTGAAATATCAGCTCCTCATTGCCAATACTGCAGTATCACAAGGCATACTGCATGATAGAGTGAAACTCAACAGGGACACTTGTTTAATTCTCAGAACCTCCTCCCCCAGCGTTGCTTTACCAGCTGCCACAAAGACTGATGGATTTAATATTCCTAGACCCGGCCTGCCACTGTCCATTGATTTCTGCTCTGTGTTAGCATTAGTTTTAGCATTGCTTTTATCATAGCGAGGAGTTGGCACAGGACTGAGCTCAGTCAACAGACCTCTGCCTCAGACAGCAAGGGGAATAATTGCAGTGATGTCTGCAACTCACTGTCCGACCCGGTTCTCATTAGGATGTGGAAACAAGTGTATGTGCGTGTGTGTGTGTGCGTGAGTGTGTGTGTGTGTATGTATGTGGGATCTGTGGGGTATATGTGTGTTTGTGTGTGTGTCACTGGTTGGGTAAAAGTCAGCGGAATTTCAGTGTAGACAAGAATAGATGCACTCTAGTCTTGTCAGACTGCAGTGCATGCATATTTATGCGCCTGTGTGTCTTTAAAAATAACTTTGGCTGTGTGTGTGTGTGTGTATGTGTGTGTGTGTGTTAATCATGAAGTAGATTTTTGCGTGTATAGGTGTGTGTCTGTGCATGTGTGTGTGTAAGAGTGTGTGTGTGTGTGTGTGTGTGTGTGTGTGTGTGTGTGTGTGTGTGTGTGTGTGTGTGTGTGTGTGTATGTATGTGTTGACTAGACCCTATAATGGGATTACTGACAGTCTCTCAGAGAATGCTCTCCAACTGTCACCTCACCAGCGTTCATTTCTCTCTTTCTCTTACTGTTCTCTCTTTCTTCCTCCATCTCTCTCCCAGTCTCTCGGTCTCATCACTTCTCCACTCCTGCACCTATGCCTCTCTCATTCTCTTGCCTTCTTCTGATTTCCTGATTTCTCTCTTGCATTCCCTTTCTCTTCTTTCTTTCCTTCCCCCCACCCCCACCCCCACCCCCACCCCCATATTACATTAGAAAATGCTCTTTTAATGTGATCATGACTTTATTTGATTATGGGTGTACATTTAAGGCAGTCCTAGAACGCCTACTCTATGTCTGTTCTATATATGTCTTTTTCTCTGTCTTCCTTACGTACAGTCTCTCTTTCATTTATCTTTTCTCTCTCCCTCACTCTCCGCATTCTCTTACGCATATTTAAATTCAGATCATCTCCATCGGCTTGATAAATGTATTGCATATTCTTATTGCCAAAAGATTAGAGGAACACAAACAGGACACAGAGATTGAATATAAACAATACTGAAGTATAATCCAGATAACAATCTCCCTCTCTCTCTCCCTCTCTCTCTCTCCCTCTCTCTCTCTCTCTCTTTCTCTCTCTGCATCCATCACTCCCCTCTTCGCAGAATGCCTTTGGCAATGCCACACAGGGTTTTTCTCTGTTCAGCTCGGTGGCTTACGGAACGCCGAACGTGCTGTTCAGTGACGCCACCCAGAAGCTGTTGCGGGTGGTAGGCAGTTACACATCATGGCTGGGCCCCAGCTACACCACTGTGCTGCAGGCATTCGAGTGTGAAGGTAAATCCATGAAGACTCTATATGTGAGAGTGTGTACGTCTGTAAATAAGTAAGTAAACATTATTCAGAAAGCACATTGAAGCAAAGTTTTCATGGACCAAACTTTAGTGTGTAAAACAGATTGTAATGTACAGATAAATTCAGTATGAGAGACATTTCTAGCAACAAGAGGCAAGCACAGCAAATGGGGAATTTACAGGGCTGGGAAGGCCAAAGAGTATAAGTGGGTTTTGAGGTCTATATTTAAAAGCAGAGATAAAGGGATACCTTTTTATTTCAAATGGCAACTGGTTCCACAGGCGTGGAGTTGCGACTGCAGGCTCTGTTACCTTTACTTTACGACATTAAAAAGCATGAGGGGTTCAGGTGTAAAACCAGAGAGCTACACAGGCTACTTAAAAGCTTGTCAAATCTTAGAAACACCTTAAATACCTAGAAACCATATTGTTTTTGCTAGGTGTATATAATCATAGAATCAGCAAAAACTTGCAGTAAAAGGTCTTTTTTATTTTATTTTTTTATTTTAATGGAGTGTTGCTCCTTGTCCACAGAACTAAATAACACATAACCTGGATGACTGGTGGGAATGTTATGTGTTTATACCCTTCATATAACCTTATACCACCACATTCAATCAAATCAAGATGATTCCAAAACTTGCCTGATGAAAGGTTATGTGAAATAGGCCAATTGTTGCTTAGTGTGTATGAACTGTTTCAATTTTCTTCTTCTAACTAACTGTAGCTCCTCTGTGTATATGCCATGACCACTATGTGTGTTTGTGTGGGTGTGTATTCACCGTGTGTGCGTTATTAATTTAGCTGAAGCGAATATGAGGTCCTGAGGCTCACAGCTGAGTGTTAAGCTACCAAACTCCCCTGCCTTCTCTCCCATATTCCCCCACTCTCTCTTTTGCTACATCTTTATTGAAAAGACACATGCTCTGCATGAGACCCAGGTCTTACAAAAAACTATGATATGTAAGGGACTATGGTGTCAGTTAGGTGGGGCTTTAATGTTTTGAGTTCAGTTGATCATACTTGGTGCACATATGTCTGATAAGGACTGTTTTGACATGAATGTTGCGATCAAGAGTGTTAGACTTAACATGTTTTCTCCTCTCCTGGTCTGTCTTGTCCTCTCTTCTCCTCACAGGGCTGTGTTGACAAACCGCAGAACTATCAAGACTCTTCTCTGTTCTCCAACCACTACTACTACAACATCCCCACCCTCTCCCATTCTCCTCCTCCTCCTCCTCCTTCAGCCCTCCACCCTGCTATTGCGCTCCTCCCTTCTTTCCCTCCATCTCTGCTAATCTTCAAAAGCCTGCTTAATGTGATGCTGACTCTGAGTATGTGTGGGCCCAATGCCACGTCTTTGCCCAGCTGCACAGCTCCTGTTTCTAGTCCGCTGGTCTTTTCTTTTCTTGTTTTTTTGTCTGTGGCTTTGCCATCTCTACTTTCTCTGCGCCTTACTGTGACAGACTAGATGTGCCACTCATGAGCTGTTTGCCCTCCTCACGCCCCAGTCAGTCACCCCTACACTGGGCCCCGCTCTCATGATTAGGAAAGGAGATCACTATATAGTCTCACACACACACACACACACACACACACACACCTCGAAAAAGGATTAAGAATCTTTCACTCCATCCAAAATTTGGCCAGCCTGCACTTTTTTTAATCCTAGCAACTCAATACCCATCAATGGCCCTGGTGCCCCAACCGTGCCAAGTGAGAATGGATGCTTTCACAGCTCACTTTTCCATTAGCAGGAACCAGGATGTAGCATGAGCATGACTCTTAAGGAGCTAGTGAGACTTTTGATTGGAAGTTGATAAATACCATCCTGTCAGTTAAAAGTCGGCATCATTCAAATCTCCAGATCAAAATTTCTGGTTGTTCAATACACTTATGACTATTATACTCTGTCATACAATAATAGCAACCTGTAAAATTGAAAAAAAAAACATGTGTCTTATATCTATAACCATATTCATTCAGTACACTGAAACAAATTCACATCAAGCCATTGCAGTTGGAAGCCCATGGTCCCATCCAGTGCTGTTTCTGAGAAAAATCACTGACCCAACATGTTAGCCTTTAATTTGCATTTAGTTGTTCAACTTTTCAGATGTTCAAGCCCATCACTCAAGTTCTTTGGTGTAATATTAAAGTACTGGTTTGTTAATATTGGTTCTTTTTTCTCTTTAAGAATAGTATTTGCTTGAAACACATGTTTTAGTGTTTTGCTTCTCTGTCTGGTGTTGAATGTTTGATTTGCTTTTAGAGTAATTTTGTAGAGTTTCATGAAAGATCACCTCAAAACTGACCGCTCAAACTCAACTAATCCTTCACGTGAAACCCCCAACCTACATCTACATCTCCCTGGATGATGTTCTCTGTAGGCAGGATCTGATGTATTTGAGATGTTGTCGATGTAACAAACTAGGTGCTTCAAGGGTGCTCTCTCCTGAACGTTTTCAGGGCTGTTCACATCATACTGTATTGACTGACTTGAACAATGCCTTTGTGTAAATAGCCTTGCTTTGAATTCACAACCTTTGCTCATCAATAATAAAAGAATTATGAAGGAATATCATTCAGTCTCGCCAGTCAATGATAGATTCTCTTTCCTTGTCAGTCTCTCACCCTCTCTCTCTCTCTCAAATTCAAACTCAAAATACTCTATTGGCATGACATTCATATGATGCACACAAATCATACAATAGACAACTAAAACAAAATACACCGTTTCTCACAATGGGAAACATAGTGTAAGCCTACATATACAGAGCTGTATTATATGTAAGGGATAATGTATTGTCCAGCAGTCAATATGGGAAAGTAAGTCCCAATAAGGTGAACAAGAGCCGGTGTGAAGTGGAGGTTGGCAGTGGTCATTATACAGATTGATTCTCATCATCAAACATTGGGAAGAGTCATTAAAAATCATTGGAACGACTGCAGTATCTTGGGGATCTCTGCAATAAACTTCTATAAATACAATATTTACTGTGTCTTAGAGCTGTTGCATCAGGAGGAATGGCTGATAAAAATGCAGGGCTGTGTGCAGACTGTACATAATTCAATCTAAATTAAAAGTTTTTTTCTCACTTTCAGCCAATGGAACTCTTTTCTGGGTTCAGTTCCTGGGTTTTTAGTCCTTCAGACTACATTTCAGACACATCCAGAATTCATTTTTATAGAATAGGTAAAGCCAATGGATAAACATTGACATGGTATTGCGTGTTTGGACTTTCAATACAGATCATCAGAATCGGCTTCCGTTCTTTCATAATGGAGTTTCTCTTTAAGTTTGTATCTCTCCCTCTCCCTCTCTCCCTCTCCCTCTCTCTCTCTCTCTCTCTCTCTGTATGTGTGTGTGTTCCTGAGGATCGGTGTGAAGACACTAATGCTCCTCACTGGTAATACACAATGAATGGTGTGGCTGCTGCGAACAGCTGCTTAGAGGATTAGATACAGAGTATTGACATGGATAATGACCGTCAGTAATTCTGATTACATGTTCATTTAGGATGAGAATAAAAGATCTGTGTTCTGATGACCTTGAAAGTGTTTGCTGCCAAAGCACAGGAGTATAATGTCAAGTCACTGATAAACCTTTTGATGCTCAGCTTATTTGTTGTTAATTAAAATGTTAGCATCCAAGTTCTAGGCATTATATCGCATAACAGTGCATAACACATTTAATTTGTCACTACATACATATTCTTCTGCACTTACGTTATTATAAGTAGCCTAAACAGTGTGGATAATTCCTAATTCCTAATTAATTAATGCATCCTAACCTCATCCAACATAATCATGTATATGAACATGTACTCAGTAGAAGTACTTGTTTTAGGGGGCATGCTATCTTGTGTTCTTACTGCAGAAGAGTGGATTATTCTGCACAATATTAAATATAGTGGATATAGTGGATTATTCTGCATATTAAATCCATTTAGAAGCCCTTCCCTTCCCACCATGAACAAACCATATAGTCTATATGCCAGCCCAACTTTGAGGAAGGCCTTTTTAACCAATCGTGAATGTGTGTGTGTGTGCACACGCACGTGCATGAGCGATTGTATCTGTGTGTGTATGTGTGCATGTGTGCAAGTGCGTGCATGTATGTGATGTGTATTACGTGTTTATTCATACCTAAATGTTTAGTCATTCCTATCTGCTGTTGTGTGGAGACTTATCTTAATGCATGTGTGGATGCATGTTTATGTGTGAGATTCAGGTGACCAAGTAACAGTGAGTTCCATTCATAAGGATGGATTGTGGAAGGTCATTGAGTACCATTTTTTCCCAACAGTAGCACATTAACAAAGCAGGCAGATGACAACTGCTGCCTGGTCATCTCTTCAAACGATCAAATGTGTGAAGTGAAACAAAAAAAACAAACCTTAATCTGGGGCATGTTTTATGTCACTCTGAATCGGTGGTATTACACTTATTTGACATCATAGTCACTGCACAGAGCAGAAGAGATCAAAGTGTGCATAGTGTGTAAGTAAATATCTGACATTCATGATAAAGCCTAACAAACCCATTTATCCCATCATGGTTAACACATGCATTTCTTCAATCACATATTGTCTCATCTTATTGCCAGTGGGTAACAATGGTTAAGTATGAGTCAAAGCTTGCCTGATAATGGCTAAACACATAGCACAAGTGAACACACACACACACACACACACACACACACACACACACACACACACACACACACAAATAGTCAAAAGCAGAGTCAAAAGCTGATTATATCCACACTGATGTATTTCACCACTACCACATTCTACCAGGTGAGACACTTGGCACCTATACAGGTAAAGCTTTGGCTCATTCACTCACAGTCAGAGCCATTCTCCTAGGATAATCTGGTGGTGCCACTGGTGGTGGTTGTGAAAGGGAGGGGGGTATTCAAGGGACTTGCACCATCCCAGACCCCCACCTGGGTCACCAGACGCCCAGTCCGGTCAGGTTTCTCCTCTCCCATCCACTGGTCCGTGCGACCCAGAACAATGGGTCCACAGTGGAGGCGTGCTCAGCGAGGCAGAGCTTTGTGCAGGGGGTTGACAGAGCACAGGCCAGGGGGAACTCAGTCTAGCGAGTGGGGGAAGAGCTTGTGCGGACACCACAACAAAAGACTGGACAAACCCTCTGACCCAAACAGCCATTCAGCACTCATTGGAAAGAGCAATAACAAAACATAAAATGGTGTTTGAATAATCAGGCAACATTTTAAGGTTAATTTACCAGTATTGTAGGCACTTTGATGGTAAAATGGCTCATTACGGTGTGAATGAAGGCTCTCTCGGCTGCCTTTACCTTTATTCCGCAGTTACTACACTTGCAATGTGCATAAAAGGCAAGGCAGCAAGCCAACAAAACCACAACTGAATGAAACTCAAATCCTGTTTATTACCTCGTCAGTCAACATAACTATACAAAAACTATCCTCGCTGTTTCAGATTTTTTTTGATCTGCAAACACATCCACACGAATTAGTGAAAATGTGCAACATTGCTATTAAAAAACAAAACAAAAAACAAATCAGCAAATGCAGGGGAGCTTCGGAGGTAAAAAATCACAGGCTTGCCTGGTACACCTTTAAGTCTTTAAGCCATGCATGTTTCAATATGTGTTTCAAACATTTTAGGCTTTTTATGCATACTATAAAAATCTGCATTTGTGATTAATAATATGACTGCTGCATTGATTTACTGGTTAGATGTGTGTGAAGGATTTATGGGAAATGATTACAATTTAAGTTAATGATTTCATGGTCCACACAATATATAATATATCTATATAATATAATCAGGTTTTTTAGACATGTTGGAAAGAGTTAAGTGATGATCAGCTGCTCATAAGTAGATGGGAGTCCATGGACCACTGGATGTGGTTGCACCGCAGATGAAGATGCACGTTATTCTGAACGAGTGGTTGCTCTCTGAATTACAAAAAGAGTCACGACATCTATTGCAAGAGATGCAAGAGTGGCCAAGTGACAAGGCATCCATCAAAAGCCCAAACTGTCACTATTCAATTTTCCTCCCTGTCCTGCTCAAAGTGGTGTGCTAAGCTGGAAGACTCTGCCTGCCAGCATGCACAAGTGTGTGTAATTGTGTACGTTTGTATGTGTGTGTGAGTGTGTGAGTGTGTGTATGCTTGTGTGTATGTATGAGAGAAAGACAGAGAGAGAGAAACTCTGTGTGTGTGTGTGTGTGTGTGTGTGTGTGTGTGTGTGTGCGTGTGTGTGTGTGCGTGGCAGTGATGCACGGGCTGATCTGAAATGAACAGTTCACCGCGGTCATCCGTGGTTTCGAGTCAAACAAAAATGAATTTAATGATTTTTGGGTTGGTACACAAATATTTCTAGCCAATAAAATGCAAAAGGCTATCATATATGCTAAAATATATGGTTGAATGTTTGGTGTGGTGCATGCGTGCATCACATGAAGGAGATGGAGACAGTCAGGGAAAAGCTGAAGACGGGAGAGCTGAAAAAAAAAAAACACAGATAGAAAAAGCAGTTTGATAAGCATTTTAAGAAATAATAAGCTAAATAAAGATGATTTAGGTGCAGGCATTGTTTTATGTAGCTTGCTTGCTGTGATAGACTACCATATACAAGTATGACAGCCACAAAATGGGCACAATGAACATGGCTCGCCAGAAATGTGGAATGGGTAAGCCTTCCTACCCCAGTAGGCCAATGTCCAGTCCAAGACATTCAGGACATATGTAGCCCATGTTAAATGGCACCATAGCATTTCAACAGCCTACTTTGTTTTTGCTGTTACATAACATAATAGGGCATAAGAGCTTTTTTACTTGTTGTTATATTTTTGAAGGAAAAAAGTGTGGATCATGCAGCGGGTTGGGTATCATTTGAAGCTCTGCAGTATTTGCGGATCAAGTTGCGGTCGGGTTGGTTGAATGCGTCAGATGATCGCAGTTGTTTCTATGCTTAGAGTGTGTTTGTGTGTGTGTATATGTGTATGAGTGTGTGTGTGTGTGTGTGTGTGTGTGTATGTGCGTGTGTGCTTGTGTGTGTTTGCGTGTGTGCAGGGAAGGGTGGATGGGTGGGCGTTTGCTTGGCACATGACTTACTTTGCTCAGCAGACCTTTCTAGCTCTGTGAGTTAACCTCTCAGACCTCACCAAGGTCCTCCCCTGTGAGTTACCCTCTCAGATCTCACCAAGGTCCTCCTCTGTGAGTTACCCTCTCAGACCTCACCAAGGTCCTCTTCTGTGAGTTACCCTCTCAGACCTCACCAAGGTCCTCTTCTGTGAGTTACCCTCTCAGACCTCACCAAGGTCCTCTTCTGTGAGTTACCCTCTCAGACCTCACCAAGGTCCTCCTCTGTGAGTTACCCTCTCAGACCTCACCAAGGTCCTCTTCTGTGAGTTACCCTCTCAGACCTCACCAAGGTCCTCCTCGCTTGTGGTCCTCCCTACACAACAGTGCACCCTGAACACCCTGATCCACTAAAGACCATAGGTGCTATCTCTCTCTCTCTCTGTGTGCCTTGCAGGTCAAGGAAGGATTATAAGATGATGAACTGGAGGTGGCGATAAGTCAGTAAATGTGTCTGACGTAATGTCTGACGTGTCTGATGTAACGCTCTCTCGCTCTCTCTCTCTCTGTATCTCCTCTTGCCAGATTACTCCATCCACACTGTGTGACCAGCCAAACATAAGAATCTCTCTCTCTCTCTCTCTCTCTCTCTCCCTCTCTCTCTCTTTCTCTCTCTCTCTCACAGATCATTGCACTGGCCATGCTTTCGGTCTCGTAGATAAGGCAGGCTGTAAAAGTTTGTGTGCGGTCGGACATGCTCTGGCTCCGCTTCATCTCTCCTTCTGTGAGCAACAGCTGTGATGTGAGACCTGCTGCCTGCCTATCAAAGGGGCTCTTGTTGTGGCTCCACTGGTATGGCCTCTGTGGGTGGCTTGAGTGGGGCAGGGAAGCCATCACATGTGCACACAGCTGGGGAGGTCCAGGAGATTGTGACTCTAAGCATTCTCTGTTCATCTCGGAGGTATGATGCAACAATTAGTTTAATGTAATGTAAGAACACATTTATGCATCACCTTGAGGATGCATCTCTTGATCTCTACAGTGTTACCCATCATGATCTGTTACTTATACTATAGTATTTTTTTTCCTGTCATTTACAGTTATATTGTAATTTACGTTTATCTAAATGAATAGCTGAGCGTGAATCTTAACATTATAGCAAAGATTAGGTAAAAAAGTGAGACTCATTCTATAACCATGACAATAAATAAATAAATAAATAAATAAATAAATAAATAAGCTTGCTCGCTCTGCATTAGCTATAACGCCATTTACCATTAACTTTAATTGCAGTCCATTCCTCCACTTGACTTTGCCACTTTGTGGCTCATTAGCATGGTAAAACATTAAAGTCTTGTTGATCACAAGAATGACTATTCAGTGAGAGGTGTTTATTCTTTTTTTAATTTCTCAGGCACTCATGTATTCTGATCCTGATTTATGCTGACGGTAACTGAATGCTAACAGACAGAGGCTATCATTTTGAACACTCTCCACACTTACCATGGTGGTTGCTCAGTGACGCTGTATTGAAGTTTAGCCCTGAGGATGACAGATCTGAAACACAGTAAAGCACATTTTCCATGTGCTAAACATTATTGCTCCATTTCAAGGATCTGGGATCATCTATCAAACTGATCATAGAGGCAATCTATAGGCCAGTCAGTGTTTTACATTATGTGCCTGTCTGATGCTTCTGAATTTGAGCCATTTTAATTCCATATTGTACCCAAGCCAAATTGTAAGACTAAGTTAACACACTGCCATGAAAGAGAAAATAAAAAGGCCGAGCTGCTAAAATGTAGTTACATGGCCTCATTTCATTCACAGTTGGAAATGCTGCTTTGGGGTATGCACAAAATCACATTTAAACACACACACACACACACACACACACACACACACACACAGAGACTTTTTTTTCTCCCCCTCTCCTCTGACAAGATTGGTCCCCACTGACCACAGCAGCCAGTCACATTTAAGCGCATGATTTCTGACCTGTTGAGCTAAACGGTAACCACAAAGTAAGAAACACATTTTTTTTTCCATTTCCAGATATAACTGATATGTGTCATCATGGTGGACCTCAAGGCCTCCTAACCATTCTGAGAAGTATTTTTACTCTGACTTATAATAATAATAATAATAATAATAATAATAATAATAATAATAATCAGTGATTTTGTACAAATGTCCCCGGGCAAAAGTGTTTCCATATACGCCATATGCCATGTATTTTAAGGTGGCAAGGCACTTGTGGTGCTCATAACACATAGTTTAGAAAGCTTATACTTTGGACAGACAACTTCACATGTTCCACACATAGAGATGGACTTCAAAGACTTGGAGGGCGAGGTTTAGAAACCACTATAAAAGAGATGGTGTCCTGATGACAAGACTGTTGTGATGCCACAGTTGCTGTCATAATAGCATAACTGATGTCCAAGTGCAGGAAGAGATGCGAGCAAAAGCAGCTACCCTGAAGACAGTAATTCCTCCTACTAAAGCTGACAGAGGCTGTTATGAAATGTGCTGTTGCATGAAAATGTTCAGAATCACAACTTCGTCCAGACCCATTACCTTCTCCGAGGGACGCCAATTGGCACATGACAGCACTGTGCTGTAATATCATCCATCAAAAGCTACCGCTTCGACCACAAACTGGAGGGAGGCAGGGGGATGAAGGAACGCTAGCTTGGGTAGCATACATGTTATGCATACAAACACACGCATACAAACACACACACACAGACGCACGCACACAGACACACACACAACACGTTACATACACGCTCACACGCATACCCTGCATACCTAGTGTTATAAAGACATACCTGTAAACACATAAGAGACTTACAAACATACACACAGTATACAGTCTATAAAACAAAACACTTAAATAAACACAAACGAGTAAACAAAAGAAAACAAAATAGTACTTATCTGTGTCAGTGAGTCAGAGAGTTCACTAAATATGAGGTTCTGATAATGCCATGAACATTAAAACCTCCATGTTCGCAATTCATCAACAGATTACTCCTATTTTTAAGGCCATTTGAACCCCCACTTCCTTGTGTGTGTGTGTGTGTGTGTGTGTGTATGTATGAGCCTGTGCTGTGCAGATGCCAAACATTAATCTTCCTCTTTCGTGTGTCATGTTAGACCTTCTGAAATGATGATGCATGTCACACATTAAATGGAGATTAGTCTTCCTGTTTACTCATGCGTTCACCATGGCAACAAGTTCAGGCCATTTGATTCAGTCGTGCTTTTCTGTTAGTGCTGCTAAGTGAAGTTTGTGACAGTGGCTGCAGGCTAAAACCTTACATTATCAGATCATATAGGGATCATACATAAAGGGCATTTAACTGCCATCATTTGAATGAAGGTCATGGAGTGATGACTTCACTGCCAGAGCCTTAGATTTTTTGTTTGAGAACACAGGGTGGCGCTGTGCCGCCACTTTCCTTTTCCTTTTCCACTTTTCCTTTCCTCACCGTGTTTCTCTCTCACTCCAAATCAGCCCTCTCCTTTTCTCCTTTGTGCGCCAGCACGCACACACACACACACACACACACACACAAACACACACCAGCTACAACCTAATGATGTTACGTGTCAGAAACATTCACAGATATATTGCCACGTCCAATCCATCAGCTCATAATTGTCACATATATGCTCGCAGTGTCAGGAGTGTGTTTGTGTGTGTGTGTGTGTGTGTGACAGCAGTCCCATGTCTG